>CM065480.1:43305164-43909551 GCA_032873175.1 Leptopilina drosophilae | reverse complement strand
TTTTGGCAATTGATTTTTTTAAATTGATTTAAATTTCCTTAAATTAATTTTCCTGAAAGAATTTTTTGCAATCGTTTTTTTCAAATTGTTTTAAATTTTCTTAAATTAATTTTTCTGGAAAAATTTTTTGCAATCTTTTTTTTTAATTGATTTAAATTCCCTTAAATTAATTTTACTGGTAGTATTTTTTTTTCAATATGTCTAGCAATCGATTTTTCAAAATTGATTTCAAAATACGAATCATTAGAAAAAAAAAATAGAAAAACTAATAAAGTTGAAAAAAAATTTTTTTTGTGCAAACAAAGAGAAGAATTTTTCTTCTTTTTCGATAAAAACAAGAAAAATGGTAGGTCCATATTTTTATGGGCGGGAAAAAAAAACTTATTGTTTTGTTTTTATTTTTAAATTGCTCGGATCAGTGGTCTGTATTAAATTTTTATGCGTGTCACATACTCATTCATTCGTGAGTGGGCATGTAAATTCGTCCTCTCTACGTATTCTCGTATTCAAGCGCACGTTCTGGGGTCTAAAACCAGTGCATTGATTAGTCCATTTCAGGAGACTTGAGAGGCTATATGTATATATGTATATCCTTAACCAAAGCCACTGAAGACAATTAAATTCTCCCAATTACAGATGTCGAAAATAATTTTAACAATAGAATTGTAATTACAATAATTGTTAATTCACAAATTAAAGACGACAAAAATTTACATATTCGCAAAACACAAGTTTATTAATTGGAGAATCAATTTTCAAATTAGACGAAACTATTTTTTAAAGAGGTAATTTTTTTGTAAATTCTACAGCTAAAGTCGTGGGGAAAGAAAATTTTTAAACGTTTAAGACTATTTCCCCTAATGAATAAAGTGGTTAAAAACTTTTTTCTCTTGTTATCTAAAGTTAGTAGTTGATTAAAGAGAGATTTTATACGGAATTTCTTTTTCATTAATTCTTCTGCTTTAATTTACAGAATCTGGTAATAAATTTTTAAAAATAACAATTTATTTAAAACTTTTGCTACTAAAAAAATAATACTTAGAAATTACTGACTAGAAAAATATTCATTAAACATTTCGTTAAATATTCCTTAAATACTTTAAATACTATTTAAAAAAATACCGTCACTACAAATACTAAAAAACGTCTGACTAGAAATATATTATTATCAATAAATTTTGACCCCAAAAGAAATTTTCCTCGAAACTTTAAACCTATGAATATTTTTTTTTATTTCGAACGTCCAATAACTATCACCTGACAGTAGCAAAAATTAGCATTAAATTATTCTCCAGAAAATTACATAGCAAAAAAAAAGAATTCGCAAAAATTAAAAAAAAGTTTTTGAAACCCTTTTTAATAAAATTATCGCCCTAATGAATAAACTGAATTAAAAACTTTTTCTCCTTTTATATAAAGTTACAATGTATATAGCACTTGATTGAAGTGCAATTTTATATAGAATTTCTTTTTCATGAATTTTTTATGTCACGTGATTTTATGAACGTCAGCGAGATAAGCGAAAAATTTTTTGGCTGAGTAACGTAATAACCTGAATTGCGGAATGCCAAGGGATTTAAGTTTCACGATAAACACAAAACAGATTAACCTTTTCTGCCTTCTTTTTTCTTTCCTTTTCTTTTTTTTTCTTTTTTTTTTGAACCCGGTAAGAGAACTCATAAAACTTGCTAACCGCCGCTCAATGAGAGAATTCCTACGCTCTTTTTCCCGTCCGGGGTAAATAGAAAGTAGTAAAGTTTCAACGCCTCCAGCGATTCTTTGCTCTGCCCTGTCCGTGAATATACACACGAAATTTACGAAATCAGAAAGAATTTCTTTCACTTTTTTGAGAAGAGGAAAAAATTTATTTACTGTGACGGGAGGGTTAGTTAACTTGTTAACCGTGGAGTTTATTGTTATTTTTTTTTTAATTTCGTCGGGGACAATTATTTATTTATTTTCGTTTATTTACTTATTTAGAGAATTTTCAAAAAATTTCCAATTCGACTATTTTTTAATTCAGTCCATTTTTTTAATTATTTATTTGGTTTTCTGCTATTATTATTATTTACTATTTTTTTGAGAAGATATCAAATTTCCAATTCGACTATTTGTTCATTCAGTCCATTTTTTCAATTATTTATTTGGTTTTCTACTACTATTATTATTATTTACTATTTTTTCGAGAAGATTCCATTTTTTTCTACATGAAAATTAATAGTCGAAAATTCGACTGTTAAGAAAAAAAGATTTGATTTAAAGAAAAATAGAAAAAAAAAATCAATTTAAAACTATTTTTTAAAGTTGAACTCTTGAATTAAAAAACTTGAGGTAAAAAGTTTCAATTTTTCTTTAATTACGTCTGAATAAAACTGTTTTTTTTTGCTGAAACCAATAATAAAAATTGTAAAACGTTTGGTTTAAAATAAAGCAAAAATTAAAAACTTTTAAATAGTGTAACAGGTAAAAATTAATTTATTATGAAATTTTTTTCCTCCTAAGAAACAGTTTTTCAAAAAAAGTCACGTCTGACTAAAACTGTTGGTACTATTGAAAAAAACAATAAAAATTATAAAACGTTTAGTTTAAAATAATGCAAAAATTCAAAACATTTAAAAAGTGTAACAAGGAAAGAATAATTTATTCTGAATTTTTTTACATCTAAGATACAATTTTTCAAAAGAAAAGTTACGTCTAACTAAAAGAAAATTTATCACTTACACAAAATGTACAGAAATAAAGAATATTTTTGACTAAAACTAAAAATAAAAATCGAACTTTCTGCAAGCGTGTATCAAATGTAAATTACTTATTAATTTATTATTAATTCAAATTTTTTTCTTTAGTACAATTTTTGCAAAAATTTACTTCTAAATAAAATTATTTTTACTGCGTAAACCAAAAATACAAAATTTGTAAAAGTTAGCTTATAAGTAAGAAAAAAGTACAAATTTTAAAAAAATATTACAAGTATAAATTAAATGAAATTTTAATTATTTTTTCCTAAAGTAATTTTTTTTGAAAAAGATTGGCGTCTGACTAAAAAAAATTACTACTTAAACCAAAAACACAAGAGTTTAAAAAAGGCAAAAAAATTAAGCATTAACTACAAGGTTTAAGAGATAGCAACAGGTGTAAATTTAAAAAAGAGGATTAATTTTTGTTGTCCTACGAAATGTTTCTAGAAATTTAGATCTGATTTTAAAAATTTTTACTACTTAAACACAACAACTAGAAATTTTCAAAAATTGAAATAAGTATATATTAATTTAGCTTACAATTATTTTTACATAAAATAAACTATTTTAATTAAGTTTGACAGAAACTATTTTTTACTACTTCGACTAAAACTCCAAAATTTTGATTAAAAATTAATTATAAAAGTTTAGTTTTTATTTTTTTTAATTACAATTTTTTTTCTTATTTTCTTTCGTCTGAAACACAACAAATTTTTGAAAAGTGTAACAAGTGTAACAAACTACAATTTCTAAAATGTATAACCAGTGTAAAATAATTGTAAATGTAATTAATTTTCCCTGAAAAGAATTTTAGAGGAAAAATAAAATTTTTCTAGAAATTTTCATCTGACTGAAAAAGTACTTTTCTACTAAAAATAAGAGAAATTTCATTTCGTTAAAGAAAACAAGAAACAAAAGAAAAAAAATTTTTAAATTCTAACTACTTAAACCAAAGGTACAAAATTATAAAAAAAATTTGTCTGCTTTAAACTGAATGCAAAAACAAAAAGTTTTCAAAAAAGTGTAAAAAGTAGAAATTCATTTATTAAGCAATTGTTTACTCCTGTGATTCAATGTTAAAAAAATTTACGTCTGACTAAAACTATTTTTACTACTTGAGCCAAAATTAAAAAATTTAGAAACGTCAGGTTACAAGTACGAAAAAAGTACAAGTTTTTGAGAAAGTATAACAATTATAAATTAAATAAACTTTTTTTCAATTAGTCTTAAAATAAATTTTTTCTAAAAATTGACGTTCGACTAAAATTATTTTAAAAAAAAATAATTAATAAATAATAAATAATAATAATAATAATTAATAAATAATTTTATTTTTAAGTAATAAAACTTTGTAAGAGACTAAAACAATAACCAATGACTACAAGGTTTCAAAGATAGTAAAAAGTATAACTAAACTGAAATGTTATTAATTTTCTGTGGAACGAAATATTTCAAAACAAAATTGTCTGACTAAAACAATTTTTACTACTTAAACCAAAATCATAAAATTTTGAAAAGTTTCACTAAAACTATGTCAAAAACTGTAGGTTTATAAAAAGTGAATCAATTTTAAAAAAATAATTATTTGTTTCTTTTTAAAATAAAATTTGTAAATAAAAATTTACGTCTGATTCAAACTATTTTTCCTACTTAAACCAAAAGTACAAAATTTTAGATATTCACAATTTTTCAAGAATATTTTTCTTCATATTATTAATAGAATTTTTTTATTTGATCGGAAAATTGAAGACAACAAAAATATAGAATTTCTCATTTTGAACTACATTTGTAAAATGAACTTTTGAATTCGAAACTTTTAATATAAAATTTAAATTATATTTTCAATTTCACCATATTTGCTTTGTTTACTATTTTCATCTCCATGTCTTCTTTTTTTACTTTTTTCTTCTTGTTTTAAATTTTCTTTTCCGCTTTTTTCAATGAAAATTACTTTCTCTGACTTTTTGAAAAAATATATTCTTAAAATGTTCGTGCTTCAATTTGTTCTTAATTTGTTTACTTTCAATGATAATATTTTGAATTTGAACTTTCGTTAAGTTATATTTCCACATTCTGATTTATAACCGAACTAACATACATTTATGCAAACGCTATTGTACAAAACGTTGTTATTGTTTAAACGAGAAATTATTCTAATGTAGAGTTTGCTTTTACGACGTAGGTTACTGTTAGCTATTCTGCATCTAAATTGTCCAAACTTTCGCTATAATCACAAGGCGGTTTGTTTTAACTACTCCCCAGTATCTGAATCGTTTTCGAAAAAACATCCGAGAATGTTGAATGAAAATTATAATATTTTGAAGAAATTTGTCGAAATGTGAAAAGAAAAATCTAAGTTAAAGTCAAGTGACAATGTGATAGTCTTGAATGTTTTCGAAACACTGCGAAAAGGAAATATGTTTGAACTAAAAATATTTTTCCTATAATTTTTTACTATATTAATTTTACTACATTTTTCTAAATAACTAAATTTTTCTGAATTTTTACAAAATTTTACTACATTTTTCTAAATTTTTACTAAATTTTTACTAAATTACTGAATAACAGGGGGTCGATTATGTAATTTCACTTCACTTTCACTTAAAATTTATTTTTTCTTCATTTTCACTTCACTTCAACTCCACTTTTACTCAAAATTTATTTTCACTGAATTTTTAATTCACTTTCATTCTATATTCACTCAAAATGTTTTTGCACTTCATTTTAACTTCACTTTCACTCCACTTTCACATTCAGTCAAAATTTATTTTCACTAAATTTTCATTTCACATTCATTTAACAATTTTTTCAATCTATTTTCACTTCACTTTCACTCAAAATTTACTTTTACCCCACATTCAGTCAAAATTTATTTTTACTCCATTTTTACTTTTATCTTTTACTCCACTTTCACATTCACTCAAAACTTATTTTCACTCCATTTTAACTTAACTTTTATTCAACAACTTTTTCAATCTATTTTTACTTCACTTTTACTTGAAATTTATTTTCACTACATTTTAAATTAATTTCACATTCGCTCAAAATTTATTTTCACCAAATTTTTAATTAACTTTCACTCCAAATTCACATTCACTCAAAATTTATTTTCACTTCATTTAACATTACTTTCATTTCACTTCCAAAATATTTTTTCACTTCATTTTCACTTCACTTTCACTCACAATTTTTTTTATTCATTTAACATTACTTTCACTTCACTTCCAAAATATTTTTTCACTTCATTTTCACTTCACTTTCACTCACAATTTTTCTTAATTCCCTTTTACTCCATTTTCACTTTATTATCATTTCACTTTCACTCAAAATGTATTTTCATTACACTTTTATTTTACTTTCTCTCAAAACTTTTTTTAATCAACTTACACTTCTCTTTCACTTTACTTTTACTTTTACTCAAAATTTATTTGAACTATATTTTAATTTTTCTTTCACTTTCACTGAAAACATAGTTTAAATCCACATTCACTTCACTTTCACTAAAAATTTATTTTTATTTCCTTTTCTGATTGCATGCATCTTCATTTATTTAATTATTCTTTTTCTTCAATGCCAAGGTAAAGTCCACTACGATGATCAACAAAAAAATGGAATAAAAATTGGTAAAACTAAATTTCAAGTAAAAATTATTAATTAATTGTAAAAATCAATTAAGTAAATTATTTTTTTCACCCCCTTTTCACTTTACTTACACTAAAAATTTATTTTAACTCCATCTTCACTTTATTTTCACTCCACTTTCACGGAAAATTTATTTTCATTCCACGTTTACTTCAATTTTTCCCAAAAAATTTTTTAATGCACTTACACTTCACTTTCACTTTACTTTCACTTTCACTCAAAATTTATTTTCACTTCATTTTTATTTTACTTTCTCTCAAAATGTATTGAAATGAAAATTTATTGAAAATTAATTTTGACTAAAAGAGGAGTGAAAATGAAGTGAAAATAAATTTTGAGTGCAACTTAAGTGAAAATTGATTGCAAACATTGTTGAATGAAAGTTAAGTTTAAATTGAGTGAAAATAAGTTTTGAGTGAATGTGAAAGTGGAATGAAAGTAAAGTTAAAATGAAGTGAAAATACATTTTGAGTGAATGTGAAATTAGAGTGAAAGTTAATTTAAAATGTAGTGACATTAATTTTGAGTAAATGTGGGGTGAAAATAAATTTTGAATGAAAGTAAAGTGAAAACAGATTGAAAAAGTTGTTGAATGAAAGTTAAATATAAATCGAGTGAAAATAAATTTTGAGTGATTGTGAAAGTAGAGTAAAAGTTATTAGTAAAAATGTAATGAAAATAAAATTTGAGTGAAAATAACTTTTGTGTGAATGTGAAAGTGGAGTGAAAGTAAAGTTAAAATGAAGTGCAAATAACTTTTGAGCGAATGTGAAAGTGGAGTGAAAGGAATTTAAAATGTAGTGAGAATAAATTTTGAGAAAAAGTGAAGTGAAAATAGATTGAAAAAGTTGTTGAATGAAAGTTTAGTTAAAATGGAGTGAAAATAAGTTTTGAGTGAATGTGAAAGTGGAGTAAAAGTTATTAGTAAAAATGGAGTGAAAATAAATTTTGTGTAAAAGTGGAGTAAAAATAAATTTTGAGTGAAATGGAAGTGAAAATAGATTGAAAAAATTGTTCAATGAAAGTGAAATGAAAATTTAGTGAAAATAAATTTTAAGTGAATGTGAAAGTAGAGTGAAAGTTATGAGTAAAAATGTAATGAAAATAAATTTTGAGTGAAGGTGAAGTGAAATTAAATTTTGACTGGAATTGAAGTGAAATTTCATAATCGACGCACAGGAGAAAAAATGAAAACAAAACTAAATTTTTAAATTTGTCAGTTTTTTTCTCTTTTCTCTCTTGCCCGAAAAATTAAAAAATTGAGATTAATAAAACTTTTCCAAAAAATCGTTTTAGAATTTTTGTTCCTTTTTGCCAAACATTGTCTGTTTTTCCGCAACAAAATCAGAAAAACAGACTTAGAAACAGATACAAAAAACTAAATGCAAAAACTTCAAGTCCAATTCCAATAAGAAAAGAGTACAATACTCTAACTAATTCTGATCAGAAAACATGTAAAGATATCTTTATCGAAATTTTATCTATGCTTGCATGTGGAGACGATGTTAGTATATTATAAAGTTTCAAAGCAACTTTGCAAAGAAGTTTGCTGATAGTAGTTTTGCATACTTTTACTTCAAGTATTATCGACTTAATCTTACTATGAAATTAGCTTCATAGTTCTTGGTCGGCGCGGTAATAAAAAGTGAATCTTCATCCGGGACGGAAATTGAAGCTCTCCTCTTGTATATATAGAATATATATAGAGAGAGAGGGAAAGAGAGAGGAAGAGAGAGACTACAAATGTGGAATAAGGGTATTAACCCGAAAACGCTTGCTATAATTTGTCTCCTATTCTTAGAAGCGTAAGCGTTTTCTTCCTCAAGTATTTCACCCGCCAATGGCAACCACATCTTTCCAAACGATCAAACTTAATCTCCGTCCTTAAATTTATAGACGAACGAACAAATTTTACGGTCGGGAAATATTATGTTACACGCGAGAGTGTTCTTCCCTTATTTTTTATTGTCCCTTGTATTATTGTCGATTTCAGCTAATTATGAGATGGTTATAAAAATTAAACCCACTTTCGCAGAGGAAGAAACTAGATCAGGGGAAATACTTTCGAAAAGCATGAAAAACATGGAAAAATAAGAAAAAATAAGAAAAAATAAGAAAAACTAAGAAAAACTAAGAAAAAATATGAAAAACTAAAAAAAAAGAAAAAATATGTAAAATTAATGTAAGGGGAAATAATGTTAATTAAATTCGGAATTCATTCATTTAATTTATACCTGTGAAATTTTATGAAATTTTGTTGTTTTTCCTAATTTTTGAAGAGAAGTTTCAAAATTGTGTAGTTTTGCTTTTAGTCAGCCTTTTATTTTGTTTCGAAATATTATTTTTAATTATTATTTTCAATTATTATTTTTAGTTATCAGTTGCAATTATTACATTAATTTCACTTAGTTTATACTTGTTTCATTTTTTTTAAATAACCTTTTTGAAAAACGTTTACGTAAGCTTAATAAAGCCTTTTACAAATTTTTATTTTTGGATAAAGTATTAAAAATAAATGCAGTCAGACGTAAAATTACAAAAAAATATTACTTTACAAAAAAAATTATAACACTATTAATCATACTTGTCAGGTTTTCTGCTATTTTATACATAAAAAGCATCAAAATAATTTCTAAGAAAAGCTTGTTTTCAGTAAAAAAGAATTAAGTTTGACAAAAATCGTTTTTCACAATACTTTAATTTAAAAATTCATTTAATTTCGGAAAATCTCGTTTAAAAAAAAATTAAGTAGTTTTCTTTCCAATAAAAATTTGGTGGGAAAATATTCGTGTCTGACTGAAATTTCCCTTTACTACTGAGACTAAAATTAAGGAGAAAATATTTTTCATAACCAAAGAACCTGTTGATTTAAAAAAATTGAAATTTGCCTGACTTTCACTACATTAATGGACAAAATGCAAAAATCTTTTAAAGTAAAACAGAAATTTGAAGAAAAAATAATGTCCGACTAAAGCTGTTCTTTACCACTGACAGTAAAATAAATTCGGAATTTTCAGTCTGACTTAGAATACGTGTTACTACTGATAATGAAATACAGTTGACAAATCCTCCTTTTTACTACTAATCGGCGAACGTGCAAAACCTTTGCAATAAGACTGATAAAATGGTAAGGAATTTATGTCTGTCTAAAACTTGGTCTTTATCACTGACACGAAAATCAATAAGAAATTGCTAGTCTGACTTAAAAGATTTGCTACTACTGATAATAAAATAGCAGAAAACCCTGTCAAGTTTAATTGAAAGAGTTATAATTTTTTTTCTAAAGTAATATATTTTTTTTTATTTTACGCGTCTGACTGGATTTATTTTTACTACTTGTAACAAAAAATAAAAAAATATTAAACGAATTCTTCAGCTTGGGAAATAGTTTTTCGAAAAGGTTTTCCAAAAAACAGTAACAAGAATAAACTAAGTGAAATTGAAAATAATATTTGAAAATAATAATTGAAAATAATAATTAAAAATAATAATTGAAAATAATAATTCAAAATAATAGTTGAAAATAAAAATTGAAAATAATAATTCGAATAAAATAATTTAAAAAAAAAATTAAAGGCTGACTAAAACTACTTTTACTACTAAAAGCAAAACTACAAAATTTTGAAACTTCGCTTCAAAAATTAGGAAAAAACAACATAATTTCATAAAATTTCACAGGTATAAATTAAATGAATGAATTTCAAATTTAATTAACATTATTTTCCCTTACATTAATTTTTTCTCCAAAATGGAAGTCTGACTAAAAATACTTTTACTACTTAAACCAAAAGTTTAAAAATTTAAAACGACGACTTAAGCTTAAGAAAAAACTACTAAGTTTCAAAATTGTAAAAAGTATAAATTAAATGAAATTAAAATAATAATTTTTCCAAATATTAAAGTCTGGCTAAAACTGCGTTTACTACTTAAAAAAATTAAAAATTTCGAAATATCTGTTTAAATATAAGGAAATCACAATAAGATTCCATAAAATTCAACAAATGTTAATTAAATTAAATTCGTAATTTTGAACATAGCATTTTTCTGAAAAATAGACGTCTGACTAAAAATAATTTTACTACTGAAACGAAAGCGAAAAAATTTATTTTAAATAAACTATTGCAAAAACTACAAGATTCGAAAAAGTGTAACAGGACAAAAGTAATTAAAAATATAATTATTTCTCCTTAATTAAATGTTTCTGAAAAATTACGTTTGACTTAAACTACTTTTACTATTTTTTAAACTAAAACTATTTAAACCAAAACGTCAACATTTTAAAACATTTGCTTACAATTTAGGAAAAAACTAGAAGATACCAAAAAATGGAACAATTATAAATTGAATAATAAAATTCTAAGTTTTTTTTCCAAAAATAAAAATTATTCTATGAATTGACGGCAGATTAAAAATTTTTTCACTGCTGATCAAAAACTAAACAACTTTTTTTAAAGAAATGTAAAAAAAAAATTTCAAAATTTCTAAAAAATTAATAAGAGAAAATTAATTAAAAGAATAATTCCTTTTTTATAATAAAATCTTTCATAAAAAATTATGTCTGACTTAAGCTACTTTTACTACTCAGAGCAAAAATAAAAAATTTGTAAACCTCAGCTTAAAGTTACGAAAAAAGTTCAAGTTCTTAAAAAGTTTACCAAGTATTAATTAAATTAAATACTAATTATTTGTTCGTAAAATAAAATTTTTCTAAAAAAAATCCGTCTGACTGAAACCGTTTTTACTACTTAAACCAAAACATAAAAATTTTTAAACTACCGTCTTAAGCTTACGAAAAAACTTTTAGTTTTCAAAACTGTAAAAAGTATAAATTATAAATGAAATTAAAATAACATTTTTTCCAAATATTCGAAGGCTGAGTAAAACTACTTTTTCTATTTAAAAAAAATACCAAATTTTGAAACTTCAGTGTAAAACTTAAGAAAATAGAACAAAATTCCATGTAGTAAAAATAGCAAAAACTATAAAACTTTGAAACGTGTGATTACAACTATCGTCGAAACTATAAATTGAAAAAAATGTAACAAGTGCAAAATAATTGAGAGTGTAATTAATTTTCACTAAAAGAAATTTTTCACGAAAAAAAACTTTAACTGGAACAGCGATAACTTTCGATAAAATAGCGAAAGTATTCGTTGAAATAGCGAATGTATTTGCTGCAATAACTAAAAATTTCGCTAAAATAGTAAAGTATCACGGTAAATCCTTAGGTATTAAAATAACACCAAAATGGATTAAAATAACACTAAATTGGATTATTTTAATCCTTTTTGGTGTTATTTTAATACCTAATGATTTACCGTGATGTAGTTGTTCCAGGTGAAAATTTTTTCTTGTTTAGCTAAAAGTAATATTTTACTAAAAAATTAAGTCTTTGATATTAAAAAACTTTGCACAAAAACCAAACGAGCTTTCCTAAAAAGAAAACATTTTATTAAAATTATTACAATCAGCTTGAGATAAATTGAGAGAAAAATTTTTCATTTTCCCTCTGATCCTTAACAGAGATGACAAGCAATTTATTAACTTCCTGTTTGAATTGGTCAAAGAAAATATTTTTACCAAAAATAATCGAGTTTTTTTCGTTTATTTTCAATTCACTTGAATGTATGGGGTTTTCTTCTTCTTCTTCTCCTTCTTCTTTTTCTTTTTCTCCTTTTTTTCCTAATAAAACCTTACAATCTGAAATCTATTTGTGATCTCCTTCGTGGAAATTGTTTTTGTTTTTCTCCTAAGTGAATTTCATCTACACAAAAGGTATTATGAGGAAAACATGTATCTCAAGGTAATGTAAAGAAGGGTGGTTTGCCTCAAGATCATTATATCTGCGATGTTTTTACGCCAGAAAACGAGAATACACTAAAACATTGGCGCAAAAATTGCAGGAAGGAGGAAAAAATTAATTTCGTTCTTGTGGAAATGAAAAATATGGGGATTTTTTTGGAATATGAAAAAATAGGTAAACAAATTTAAGAAATTGTAAACAGTTTTGAATGGATTTTTATAAATAAAGACAATGGGAAAAATAATATAGAAAATCAGGTAGAAACAAACATTGTAAAAAAAAGGTTTTAGAAAACTTTGTTTTTGGTTTTGATTTCGGTATTAAAATTGAATCAAATTACGATTTAGTACCAAAATTGGTACTGAATTCGAAAATAAATGAATTACCTTTCATTTTACAGTGAAAATAATATTCAATAAACAAATTAAAATTTTAAATAGTAAATAAAATAATATTTAAAATTAAATAAAATAATGTTCAAAATAATATTTCATTGAACAAAATAAAAAAATAGAATAAATAAAATAAAATAGAAAATTTTATAGAAAATAATATAAAAACTAATATTTCAAATAACATAGAAAATACGATGGAAAATAATACGAAAATCCTTAAGAAAATATTAAATACCTGATAAACATACAAAAACTTATTATTTTATTATTAATTTCACAATAAAGGACTTTTCAGTTTGTTAATTATTAAGTGATAATATTTAGAAATGATTAATAGCTAGTTTACTGTTGGTTAAAGACGATTTTAAGAAGTTTTGAAGTTAGTTGAGAAAGTTGGCGAACATGTCAAAGCACTCTGAAAAGTTGGACGATGATTCATGGAAATTTAAGAGAGTTTGAAAAACATTTTTCAAGAAGTTTTTGCGTTGTAAAAGTTTTTAGGCGGAGGAATATTTTTAAATATTTTTTTCGCCGAAATATTTTTCCAAACTAGTTTCTCGAGATACTTATAAAAACAGTTTAGAAAAATTTTTCCATCTTTTATTGCAAAAAAAAAGGAAGAAAAGAAAAAGAAGAAGAAAAAAAATAGTTCATGAAAGAAAATAAGAAGGAAAAGTTCGCTTGTATATCGAAAGTGTTTGAAAAGTATGCAAATAAACAAAAATGAAAAAATTTATTTTATCGTTTAATGAATGAAGTAAAGTTTTATGAGTTAATAAAATTAACTTTATTAGGAGAATACCTTTTTTTAATTTATTTTTTAGTAAAATAATTTTCGCGTCAGACAAATAGAATATTGAATATTGAATATTGAATATTGAATATTGAATATTGAATATTAAATTATATTTACATAAACATTTATTTTCTATTTCTATCAATTATATAAATACTAGTAATGGTAATTTTAAGTCAGACAATAGTTTCTTTATATTATTTCTTTGCTTCTTCATTTTTCTCCTTTTTTCTTGACTTAATTTCAAAACATCTTTTCCGAGAAAAAATATTTTAAAAATAGTTTCTTTTCTTGAAAGAAAATAAAGTAATAGATTTCACTAGAATAGTAAAATTATTCTAACATTAGTAAAAAGAAGTTTTTTTTGGATAATATTTCCTTAATAATTATATTCCAACAAAAAGGCATGTTTAATGGAAAAATCTCGCCAAGTAAAAGTTTTTGCAAACGTCCAACCAATTATTATCATAAAAGTTTACCAAGTAAAATTTATAATTAAAGTTTGTATTTTGAATTGCAACAAATATAAAATTTAATTTCATGATTAAGCAGCTAATAAAACCCAATTATTCGTATTAATGAAAAAATTTATTTGAAGCAGTTTTAAGATTTTGTCGTCAATACCTTCATTAATTACAAGTTAAAAAAGTTTTTGATGACAAAATCTTAAAATTGTTTCAGATAAAAATTTTTTATTAAGACGAAAAATACGCATTTATTAGCTGCTTATGTTAATCATTAAATTGAATTTTATATTTTTTATAATTCAATATTGAAACTTTAGTTATAAATTTTACTTGTTGAACTTTTATTTATTTGAATATTTGCAAAAACTTTTACATGGTGGACTTTTTTTCATCAAAGATATTTTTGTTGGGATTAAAATACTTTGTACATCGTTAATAAAAGTTTATGATATTTTAGGAAACTGTTTAGTACTTTGGGTCCTACGTTTGTCTATATTTAAAAAAATCCATTTTTTTAAAAGTAAAATCCAAATATTTCAAAGAGTATTTTAATGTATTAGAATTTTCTAAAATATATATGGAGATTAATAATTAATTTAATCTTATTAATAATATTTTTTTAATAAAAATTTAAGGTCATGTGGAATCAGCCAACTTCAATTGATAAATGTTATTTTTATTTACACTGATTTCCTCAAAAAATATAAAATAAATATTGATAATATTAAGAGAAATTGTTGTTTCAAATGTAAACGCACAAATCTCTTTTTTAATTAATAAAAAAATTAGCTTTAAAATATTATTTTTTATTTAATAAAAATTAAGATATTTTTTGAAAAAAAAGACAATTGAATATAAATTAATATTGAAAAAAGTGAATAAGTTTATATTTTTCTTTTTAAACATTCATTCTTTTTTTTATGTCAATAATAATTTGTATCCGATTGTCTTTTCTTCTCGAAAATTATTTTTAAAAAAGTAACAATAAAATAACAATAAATAAAAAAATGAAAGTTTTATTAGAAAAATATAAATTTCTTCATTTTTTGATAAATGTTAATTTGTGTTCGATTTTTTTTCTCTAAAAATATCAAACTTTTTATTTAATGTGAAATAATATTTAAAAGAAAATTTTTGTATTAATTGGACTAGAGATCCTTGCATCAATAAATAAAAATACAATTTTTCTTATATTTTTATCAAGATTTCGCTGAGAAAGCAATATATTTGAATCAACCATAATTATTATCTTTGTTATACAGTCAACCAAAAATTATCTTCGAATTGAGGATTATAATTTTGATTCAACACATAATAAATTTGATTTAATAAAAATTGTGTTTAATTCAATTATGAAATATGTTTAATTCAAACCTATTTTTTTGGTTAACTGCTTAGTTTTGAATTAAGAAATATTTTTTATTTTTATTTTTATTAAAAAAAATTTTTTTTTAATTTTTTTTAAATTTTTTTTTATTATTATTTTTATTACTATTTTTTTTATTCCACGTGCCCTTAAAGAATTAAAAAAATTACGAAATATTTTGAAATTCACTGAAATGCATAACAAGATTGAATTAGATAATAATATTCTAGAATATTTTACAAATCCATCTAAAATTATACTTTCTACGTTTGTCCTTAATTTCTCAATAATATACTATTTTTTAGTTTTCTTTTCTTAAATTCCATAAAAGTATTCAAAATACTGAATAATTAACTTATCAGAATTCTTATTTTATGATTCTTTATCGACGAAAAAAATTATTATTATTATTATGGTATAAATTGTGTTGCGGGTAATAATTTTATTTAATGCCAATTCACATAGACAGTGGCGCCCTCACTTAGGAGAATATTTGTTGCAAGAAATTTTAACCCCAAAATCAAACTAAATTTAGTACTCTTTTTTCTCGTGAATTTAAATTACATTCTATATGAATATTTGATATAGAATAAAATATTAAAAAAATAAAAAAAAAGGTCTTGATACCTTATGGAAGTGAAATTAAAAAATTTTCACCAAAAGGAAAAAAAAATTCCGTAAACGCAGACAATTTTTTGCAAAGAAGTGAAAAGGAGGGATTATTAAAATCAGAAGCTGATCGATATTAGAATTTAGAATCTTCCCTGCAGCAAGGTCTGCACAAAAATTCACGTGATTGACGAACGTCTACATGCGTTTTATCTCACTCTCCCTTTTTTTTTTTTTTTTTTTTTGTTTTGATGGATATCCCATTTTTCGCATGATGAGCGAAAAAGTCATTGAGAAAAAAATGCATCTAAATGAAATGCTTTTCCATATCAAATAATAAAAGGCCACATATTGGACAGTGAATTCTCGCGTTGACGGAAAATTCTTTTGCTTGCGCGACGCTCACACGAGTGATGGGATCGAGTCGATGTCGTTTTATATACGTTGAAGCTCGTCTAGGATGAACTTTCCCCCCCACCCACCATCTCTCTATTTTATATACATATATATGCTTCTGCAAACTCTGATGTGTATGTGTGTGTGTGTGAATGTATGTATGCATGTTCGCCAGGGTTCGATCTCCTCCAATTAAATTCTATTGGAATTCGCGCAAATGCCAATACCGGACGGGAACGTTCATTGTGTTGGGATAATGAGGGGGTGTGCGAGAAAGGCGTTCAGCTTAACGGATAGAATACCTCTGCTTCCTTTCTACCACCCTACGTTCGACTACGCTCATAGTACGTGCCATGGAGCTTATATGCCTCGCTTTACTTTTCGCGCGCACTCAAAATGGTCAACGCACACACCAACATCTATTATTATAAAAATATATTATGTGCGAACCAGCATTATTTATCCTGCGCGCACTTAATTTTCCCATTTTCTAAAAAGCAAAACTTTTCTTTCGCTCTCGATTTTATTTTTTGTTTGTATTTCTATTTTTATTTTTCTTCGTGATGTTTTACTTTTATTTTATTTTTTCACTTTTATCCTTATTTAACATTTTTAACTTTTCTTTTTATTTTACATGTAGTTCTACTTCACTTTATTCTACTATTTACATGCAGATAATTATTACTTTTTTATTAACATTTCTTTACTGCAAATACTAAGAGTAATTAATTTTGTCTGGCTAAAACTTTTCTTTACTACTGGTGCCAAAAGTATTATGGTCAGAATTCGTGAAATATTCCCAAAAAACAAAAAATATTTTTTTTAAATCTGAGTGTCATAGTTCAAATAATTATTTTACATACACTGAAAAAAAAATTTCTTTGATTCAAATAACCAATTATTTGACTATTATCAAATAAATATTCACTTGAATGAAATAATTTTTATTTAAATCAAATAAAAAATTAAATATTTGAATAAGTTTTAATTAAGTATTTGAATTAAATATTTCAGTATTTAAAGCAAATATTATTATTTAAAGCAAATATTATTTAAAGCAAATATTATTTGATTCAAATAAAAATTATTTGATTTAAGTAAATATTTATTTGATAATAATCAAATAATCGGTTATTTGAATCAAATAAATTTTTTTCTCAGTGTAATAATTAACAAAATAATAGGGTCGAAATTCGTGAAATTTTCACAGAAAATAAAAAGTATTTTTTTAAAATCAAAATGATGAAAACACATTTCTATTTGGTCTTAGTAATGTGTCCACTAAAGAAAAGAAAAAAATATTATTTTTTATAAAAGTTTTTACAAAATTAATTTTTTTGCAACTTTTTAAACAAAATGTTATTTCTCCTTAATGAATGAAACGATTTAAATGAACCAAGCGGGAATATAAAGGGAATGAAAAATACTTTCGTGCAGAATTAGAAAATTTTTGAAAAGTTTATATTTTGAAAATTATTTAATAAATTTTTTATAAACAATTAATTTTTTTTAAATGTTCTGCGCCTTTTAAAAATTAAAAAAATATCTACATACACTTAAAACTATAAAAAATCAAAATCCGTTGAGAAAATTTATAAGCGACAATTATTTTAAAAGTTATAATGGAAATTACATGGAACGGAGATGCGATTTTGATTATTTTCAGAATTAAAACATTATTTTTAACTACGAAATGAACAAAACACTGTCGAATTAACATTTTTATTCAGTTATATAACAAAAAAAAATTATCAAAAACTAAGTTCAGTGTTGATGCACTACACTGCGACAATATAATTTCCATTAGAACTTTTTAAATAATTGTCGCTCATAAATTTTCTCAACGGATTTTGATTTCTTACAGTTTTAAGTGTAAATAGATATTTAAAAAAAAAATTCAAAAAGCTCAAAACATTAGAAAAATTAATTGTTTATAAAAAATTTATTGAATAATTATTAAAATATAAACTTTTTAAAAATTTTCTAATTCTGAACGAAAGTATTTTTCATTCCCTTTATATTTCCGTTTGGTTCACTCAAATCGGTTCATTCATTTAGGAGAAATAACATTTTCTTTAAAAAGTTAGCGTTAGTAATAAGAAATTTTTGTCTAACCAAAACCGCTATTCTTTACTACTGATGCTAAAAGTAATTTAGAATTTTTGTCTTGCCAAAAATGTTCTTTACTACTAGAGGTAAAATTAATAAAGAATTTTTCTCTGACCAAAACAAATTATATTTTTCTATGAATTTTTTTTTATAAAATCGTATTATTTAAATAGAAATGTTAATAATTTATTAAATAATTTATTATTTACTAGCGACATATATTATAAATTTTAATTTGTAAAATGTAACGTATCTTAAAAATTTTATTAAAATTCTTCAAAATAATGTAATTATTTAAAAATTTAATGATAAAATTCATTATAAGAATTAAATTTTAAAAATCATTTAACTGTTCAATAAATTATTAACTTTTGTATTGAAGTAATTGAATAATTTATTTTGAAAAGGTTTCAAAATAAAATCTTTGAATACTTGAATTTTCTATTCTTCTTAATGGTAAATTTAAAGAATATTTTTTTTTTGAAAAAGTTTAATTTAATTTTTTATAAATAATTTAAAGTTACATGGAAATTTGTTACGACTTTGGTAATTTTTTCCAATATGGGCACTTTTTACAAATTTTACTATATAATTTTATAAGGAAAGTTTTCTAAACGTTTAAGAAAATTTTTCCAAACTTGTAGTTTATATTTTTACATTATTTCATTGGAATGAAAATTTATAATTTATTATAATAATATTATAATATTAATTATTAATTAATAATTAATAATAATAATTATAATTATAATAATATTATACTTTATTATATTGTTATTTATTATTTTTTATTAAAAATTCTTAAAGAACTTTTACAACACATATTTTATAAAAAGTTAATTTAGAAAAGAATTTTAGTCAAAAATTCTAGAAAATAATAAATAAATTGAAATGATGGAAATAATTTTCAAGTAAATTCAATTATTTAATACACTATTTTTTACTACTGGCGCTAAAAGTAATAAATATTTGTTCGACTAAAAACGTTCGTTACTACTACTCTTTTACTATTCAATAGCAAACGTAAAAGAATAAAATAAAAATAGTAAATAAAAAATCTCTGGATTAAAACTGCGAAAATAAAAAAAGGAACTCACTAAAGCTGTTTTTTTACCACTAAGAGGAAAATAAATTCGAAATTTCCAGTCTGTCTTAAAATACGTGCTACCACTGATAATGAAATATCGTCGACGAATCCTCCTTTTTTACTATACTAAAATTGACAAACGCGCAAAACCTTTTGGAATAAGAATAAGACTGATAAAATTGTAAAAAAAATTGATGTCTGACTAAAACTTGTTCTTTATCACTGACGAAAAAATCAATAAAAAATTTTTTTTATCGAACTTAAAATACCTGCTAAGTACTACTAATAATGAAATAATAAAAGAATTTCTTGATAAATAATAATTGAAATATGTAAATATTCTTTCATAAAATACAATTTTTGGCAGAAAATTAGCGTCTGAGTAAAATTATTTTTCCTACTCAAACCAAAAATACAACGGCAACTTTAATTATTATTTCGTAAGATAAAATTTGTCCTAAAATTCAAGTCTGTTTGAAAGTATTTTTACTACTTAAAACAAAAATAAAATTTTTTGAACTTCTGACTGTACTAAAGAAAAAGCTAAAAATTGTTTTATAGATTAGGAAGTGTTAATTAAAGAAAAGTAATTACTTTTTCTAAAAAAAACAATTTTTCCTAAAAAAAATTGTTTCTCAAAATTCATAAAAATTGTTACAATTTCTGAAAAAGAAGTTTAAGTTTAAAAGTTTGAATTTTTTTCATTAGTAGATAAAGACAGCTTTTTCAGATATTTTTAGTTAGCCAAAGTCAATTTTTTAAATAGTTTCAACTACAGAAACTATTATTTTAAAAGGTTTTGACTAAAAGTTTATTGTAATACAGTTATAAACAAAAAATTTACTAGAACGTCTGACTAAATAACATTTTTTCTACTGGTACAAACATTACAAGTATTTTATAAACATATACCAATATATTGCTCCGTACTTTTACCGTAATTTTTAAGTATTTCGAAATTTTAAGCAAATAAAGAACAATACTTAGTTAAATATTTATTTTACAAAAGTTATTAAAATTTAAAAAATTTTATTTCGGAATTTTTAAAAAATTAGGTTTTTAAAAAATAGTAATTTAAATTTTCTAAAGGAAAAGGTATTTGAATTTACAATAATAAGTTTAGCAAATTCAAACAATTGGAAATTATGTAAAATTTCATATTTTAAAGAATTTTTTTTCGTCTTCAAAAATTGTCCATAACTATAAATAAATAAATAAATTGTCTATAAATATAATTATATTTTTGAAATTATATCATTTTGTGAATTTATAAAAAATTATTCAATTTAAATAATTCAGTTCTCGTAGTTGAAGTCTGATAGGAATTGATTTAACAAAAATTTCAGTTAAAATAAAAAAAAACGATTAAATATTTAAACCGTTATAACAGGAATTTTAGGAATTAATTAAATTTTAAAAGGGTTTTAAAAATTATATTCCTTGAAAATTTAAGTGAAGCAAAAGTTTAAAAATATTAAAATTTTTATTTTTAAAAATTAATAATAACATTATTTTTCATTAAAAATGATTAAATTTCACTATTTATTAAAATACGACTGAGTAATAGAATCATTTCTATTCTTAAAAATTATTAAATTTTTTCAATAATTTTATTCAAAAATTAAAAAAAAATTATTTTATTTTCATTTTTATTCCAATATCATATTTTTTTACAAATTTTTTTTAAATCCTTTTAATTTTACATTTTTACTCTTTTTCACATCGTTATTCGTCAAAAAGTTATTCAAACAAAAAATTATTTAAAAAGTTATTCAAACAAAAAAATTTTTTTTTAAAACTGTAATTCTTTATCTTCATCATCAAAAAAAGTTCAAATTAAGTAAAATTTAATTTATTCCACCAGGAAAAGTATTAAAAATTACATTAAAATTATTATTGAAATAATTCTCGAGGAATTAATGTCAAATGGGTATAAATTTTGAATTTCTCTTTCTCTGTGCCAAAAATTGTGTCACACTGTACTGTACTTATTACACAATTATCACAATTTTCCTGATTGCACTTGTGCCATTATTTTCAAGCAGAATCTCGCAATTCATTGTCTTTACATGCGGAAATTCCAAATGCGAGAGGAAACTTTTCTGTTGAGAGTTCAACATGCCAATTAATCTTGAGTTGTGCACCGCGTGAGGACACATGTGTATAATACTGTATTTAACCAGGGAAATTCTCTTCACCAGGAGAAAATTTCATGAAAATTGTTCGAAAACTCTCTCTCTCTCTTTTTGTTACTTACTTCGAACATTAATGTTACTTTTTTATTGACTAATAAATAAAAAGAAGTGTAATAAATTTTTGAAATTAATAGCTAATGTAATAAACTAATTAAACAATTGACTAAATTACTAATTAGTTAACTAATCGAGTAATTTATTAATTTTATAACTAATTATTAGTTTAATAACTAATTATTAGTTTAATAACTAATTATTAGTTTAATAACTAATTATTAGTTCAATAATTAATTATTAGTTCAATAATTAATGAAACTAATTAAATGACTAATTTAATATCCAATTAATTTAAAAACTAATCACATAATCTATTAATTAAATAACTAATTAACTGAATAATCAAATAATCAATTAAATAGTCGATTTTAAAAAAGTCTCAAATCAAAAAAGCGTAAGACTCAGTTTTCCATAAAAATTGACCGTGAAAATCGCTCTAACGGTTTTCAGAGTTGAACTCTTTTCGAAATTCCAAATTAAATTGAAAAGTAAATTCAATAAATATTTACAAACCTGTGAATAATATTTTTGTTTCTTTTTCAAAGTAACAATTGTTTTTAATACAAAAAATCCCTTTTTATCAGATTTACAACTTATTTTACAAAAAAATCGTAATGAAAATATTATTAATTACAGAAAAAATCAATTTTTCTTTCCGAGGAAAATATTATTGAAAATAACATAACAAAAAAGTTGTAATAAAAATATAATTACAGAAAAAATAATTTTTTTTCGAGGAAAATATTATTAAAAATAACATAACAACAAAGTTGTAATGAAAATGTAATTAATTACAGAAAAAATAAATTTTTTTTTCTCGAGGAAAATATTATTGAAAATAACATAACAAAAAAGTTGTAATAAAAATATAATTACAGAAAAAATAATTTTTTTTCGAGGAAAATATTATTAAAAATAACATAACAACAAAGTTGTAATGAAAATGTAATTAATTACAGAAAAAATCAACTTTTCTTTCCGAGGAAAATATTATTGAAAATAACATTCCAATTAATTCGCAAATTCAAGGAAAATATTTAATGGAAATTTGAAATCGCATGGATGTGATTACATGTTTCGAAATTGTTACATAATCTGTTGCTTCTATATAATTTGAAATTGGTCTTAAACTCTGTGCGCACAGTATAATATTATATCTACACGTATCTATAAATTCTATATATGCAGAATATAATACAATATGTGGGTGTATCACGTAATAATTAATTAATTAGCCCAGGATGACGTTACCAGGTGTAATATTGCATGACCGTTATTCATCTGGTTAAGATTCGTGTTAAGATTATAATAGTTAATAATATAAAACTCTAATATTAAATGAAACGAAAAGATACTGTTAAATTTGCTCAAATTCGTTCAAATTAATTTTTACGTCGAATTTTTAATAGTTTTTCAAAAAGTTAGTTAGTAAGTAATATTAATATTGATAATTATTAACTTCTATAAACATAATAAAATATTTATAATAATAATCATGGATCGTTGTTGAATAAAAAATTAAATATTATTATTTTTATTACTCTTATTGATTATTGGTAGAATTGAAAAAAATAATAGTAATAATTATAATAATAATAATAATAATAATAATAATAAATAGCATAAATGATGATTTTGTCAGTCGTTTTTAGTTAATAAAAAAAGAATAAGTAATAATTAATTATTAAAATATAATAATTAAATAATTCAGTTATTAAATAATTAAATATTATTATTTTTGTTACTCTTATCGATTATTGGTAGAATTAAAAAAAATAATAGTAATAATTATAATAATAATAAATAGCATAAATGATGATTTTATCGTTTATTTTTAGTTAATAAAAAAAGAATAAATAATAATTAATATTTAGATAATATTAAAATTAATAATTAATTTCTGAAACTTAATAATTAAAAAGTTAAATATTATTATTTTTGTTACTCTTATCGATTATTGGTAGAATTTAGAATTTAAAAAATAATAGTAACAATTATAATAATAATTATAATAAATAGCATAAATGATGATTTTATCGTTCGTTTTTAGTTAATAAAAAAAGAATAAATAATAATTAATATTTAGATAATATTAAAATTAATAATTAATTTCTAAAATTTAAAAATTAAAAAGTTAAATATTATTTTTTTTGTTACTCTTATCGATTATTGGTAGAATTAAAAAAATAATAGTAATAATTATAATTATAATAAATAGCATAAATGATGATTTTATCGTTCATTTTTAGTTAATAAAAAAAGAATAAATAATAATTAATATTTAGATAATATTAAAATTAATAATATTAAAATAAATAATAGAAATTTTGAAAATATTATTATTATTATTAATTTATTAATATAAATTCACTCGTATTTATTTTGAGAAATTCCCAGTAAAGTAGATAAGCTGCTTTGAAAAAAGGACTAAGTGCATAAAAAAAAGGAATTTTTCAAGTGCCAATCTTAAAGTCTAATTCAAATTTCTCCGCACTGTATACAAAAGCTTGTAAAAGAGAAACGTGCGACGGCAAAATTGAACTTTTCTTTGTATTTTACAGCGATTCACAATTTTTCTTGGAATTTTTGCAATTTACCTTATTACATTCTTTGATCACAATAGTTCTACGCTTACCTTCTTGACATAAAACAGTAGTAAAAATAGCAGTTATTGAAAAAAAGTCATAACTGGATTTATTTATTAAAAAAAGTAGCGAAAAATATTTTTCAATAAAGCCAAAGAAATGAATTTAAAAAAAAACTGTTGTAGCAAAAAAAAAACCTTAGTAACATAATTTTAATTTTTTTTTTTCATTAAAATTTTCTATATTTTAATTCGTTGCTTTTTTTCAAAACTAATTTATTGTGTCAAGTCCATAAGTGTATTTTGAAAAAAGAATAAAACAGAAATTTTTAATTAAAATGAATTTTTTTTTGTGCTGAAAAGTAAATAAAAGATTTAACGTTTAATTTCTCTTTTTTCCTGGGAATTCTTCATATACTTTGAAAACTCTTTTCATATCGATCCTCCTCTATTCTGCTAATCCAAAATAAATTAAACCGTGAATATGTATATATGGAAAAATGAGGTGACATACTAATGAGAAGAAAAATATTAAAAACTTTATAATTAGCTCTCTTTTGAAGAACATATTTTCCAATTAAATATTGCTTAGTTAACATGTAAATGTCAAACATTTTAATTGTCGAATGGGGCTTTTTATTTATAACTCAATTACCTATACATATAATGTTTTTAAAATCGAATTAAAAAATAATCGTAAGTACCTTTCAATTTTTAATGTTCGTTTGACATCAAAAAGAGATTCTTCAAACGGAAAAATTTTCTGGCACAAAGGACAGAAATTTATTGAATTATTAAATTAATATTTACATTATTAATATTTATAGTATTAATTTATATTAATAATTATTATTATATTATTAATATTTATTTGAAAATTAGTTTGGAGAAATTATACGACAATAAAATTTACACTTCACTGAGAAATAAAATTTACTTTGTTCACAAAAATGTAAATTTTCCGTGTAATTTTTAACGTCCCTAAAAAGTTAAAGAAAGAAGTAAAAAATTTTTATATAAACCCACAGTGTATAAATTGGTCAAATTTGTTAAATTTCCTTAATTTATTTTTATTTTTTTATTTTAAAATTAAGTTAAAAAAATTTTATTTTACCCTTTGTTGTAAATAAATAAATAATTCGTTAAATTAAAATTCGTAGAACAAAATTAAAAATTTTTTCCGTCTAATTCGGTTTTATTCCACTTAGAAATAAAATAGAAACATTGAATTCTTCCCTATAAAAATTCCTTCTTCGATTAAATAAACTTTTTCGAATTTTCCCTCCCCCCCGAAAAAAGGAGAAAACTCAAAAAATATATAAAGAATAGAGTTTTTCAACTTTTCTCTTGAATCAAGAAAAATCCACAAAAGAAACGTATTTTCCTTTGCTAGGTTTGTTTTTTCCCTTTAAAGTTTCAGCGAGAAAGAAGTAGACTGACTTTGTCTAAAGAACTAGTTCAACTTCGTTCGGGGAAGTAATGAAAATTATCCCCCGGAAAACGATTTAAACAATGTAGTAAATTAATTTCACCAAAACTCTGCACTCTCTAAGTACTTAAATTTCTCGCAATAAACAATTTCCCACTATACTATAATGGAAAACTTAATCGAAAACAATATTCTTTTTTTTTATTACAACTTTTAGTGTAAAAAATAATTTTTTAAATAAATTGTAAAATTAAACATTTCTATTCTAAAGTTATTGTAAATTCTCTTGGAGAAGAAATTTTCAATGTAAAAATTTTCTATTTTACGAATTTTAAAAGTTAACAATTGTATTTTAAATCTCTTCAGAATTATCGTATGAAAGAAATTTTAAATTAAAATTTTTCTGTTTTACGAATTTGAAAATTGAACGTTTCTATTTTAAATCTCTTTTAAATTTTCTTCTAAGGGGAATTTTTAATTAAAAATTTTCTGTTTTACGAATTTGAAAACTGACCATTTCTATTTTAAATCTCTTTTAAATTTTCTTCTAAGGGAAATTTTTAATTAAAAATTTTCTGTTTTACGAATATAAAAATTGATCATTTCTATTTTAAATCTCTTTTAAATTTTCTTCTAAGGGAAATTTTTAATTAAAAATTTTCTGTTTTACGAATTTGAAAACTGACCATTTCTATTCTAAATCTCTTGTAACTTTTCTTCTAAGAGAAATTTTTAATTAAAAATTTTCTGTTTTACGAATTTGAAAATTGATTATTTCAATTTTAAATCTCTTCTAAATTTTCTTCTGAAAGAAATTTTTAATGAAAAATTTTCTATTTTACGAATTTTAAAATTAAACATTCCTTCTCTAAAGTTCTTTGAAATTCTTGACTAAAAAAAGTTCAAATTAAAATTTTTCAATTTTATAAAATTTTTAAATAAAACAATTCGAGAAAATATGAAAATTGAAAAATAAGTTATTAACAAATCAAACTTAAAAAATTTGTACTATACACATAATTAAAAATTTTTTTTATTTTCTAAGTAATATTTTATACTTTATAAATTTAAAAATTATAAATTCCGTTCTTTACTCATGTTTAATTAGAAATTTTATAGTTTAGAAATTTTTAATAAACCGTTTTGTTAATACAACTTAACATATTTTTAATTAAATATTAATTAAGTATTTTACAAATATCGAATTATTGAAAATTGTAAGTTTTACAAATTTTCTAATTAAATTTTACAACTCAAGCAAAATTTCCTATTCTCTATTTCACACAAAATCTAAAAAATATTTAAATCCCAATTATGTTCTTCTTTTTTTCCACCTTACTTCTAACAAACGAAAAATATTTTCCCAACAAAATGAGGAACATAACTAAAGAAAAAAAGTCTTTACAATTTTCATTAAAAATTCGTTTCATTAAATAAAGTCTGAAAACATTTCTGAAGAATAAATTTTTTTTTCTTTTAAGAATTCATTATCTTTATGAGAGAGAGAGCCACAGTGACGGTTTGGGTCTTTGGTTTCCGCGGTAATAATGATAGTAATGTTCTTTTAACCCTCCGGCGAGTGGGACGAATTTTTTTTTTTTTTTTTTTTTTTTGCAACATTAGCAGGACACAAATCTTTTGATGGAAAACTGTTATTTCAACAAAAGGGATAATTTTTATCCTTCAAAAAAAAACACATAGAAAAAGTGAAAGTAGTCCAAAAACACGGTAATTAGCTTTGAATGTAACGATCCAATTTTTTTTCATTCCTCTTTTTCTCCTTCGCGATGAAAAAGTAAGATTTCAATTGCTTTATTCATTGGAAGCATTAGTTCGTAAAAGTTTGACGCTGGGGAAAAAAATTGATCCTGTTGAAAATTTATCATGTAAAAAGTAAGAGCACTTTTTTTTTGTATATCAAAGTTGGAAAATTCTTTTCAAAGGTTTAGTGAAATTTATGAAATAAAAGAAAGTTACTTTTTAATTTTGTTGAATAGGATAAATTCTCAAACGTGTTATACTCAAAACAGAACAATTTTTATATTTTTTTAAATTATAATTTTCATACAATAATATTATAATATTATAATAAATTATAATATATAATAATAATATAATATAATATATAATAATATAATATAATATATAATAATATAATATGTTAATATTATAATAATATTAACATTAATATGTAAAAGGACTTTTAAAAAATAAATTTCGCTCTTGTTATTAACAATTGAAAATTTGTACTATTTTTTAAAATGAATCAAATATTGTTATTATTTCTTTTTAATCAATAAAATATTTTTACTATTTTTTTATATCAATAAAATGTTTTTACTTTTTTTTTATATCAATAAAATATTTTTACTATTTTTTAAAAATAAATTAAATATTTTCATTACTGAACGTTACTCAAAACAAAAGCCGAATATTTTTACTATTTTTAAAAATAAATCAAATATTTTTACTGTTTTTTAAAATAAATTAAATATTTTTACTTGTTTTTTAATAACAAATTGAATACTTGCTCTAGATTTTAATCAATTATATGTCGTTACAACTTTTTTTTAATTTGATTACTTTTACTATTTTTGTCACAAAAAAAAATTATTTACTGATTTCAATGCTTCACTTGTATTGCTTTTATCTTGAATTCAAGTTCAAAATAAAAATTTTTTTGTATTAAAATATTAAATGATAATAAACCGAAAATTTGATTATCTATAAAACATGCACATATTTAACATGTACATAAACTTTTTTTTATTAAGATTAAATATTTACATTTAAAAAAAAATGTCATTTTAATCTTCGATTCAAGACGATAACAATGCCGATAGAATCATTTAAATCAGTTAACAATATTCTGTACAGTTTATTTTTTTTTAATAAAAGTAGTAAAAGTATTCAATTTTTCAATAATTAGAGGAACAATTTTTTTATTTTGTAAATAAAATTTTTCGTACGTCATAAAAAATTTTATCACCCAGGAAAAGTTTTATTTAAACTTAAAGTAATTTGTTTTAGTAAATTATATATTTATCACACAACCTATAAAAATAATTTATTTCCTATATATAAAAATTCCGTTTAGTACAAATAAAAGTTTTGATTGGCTTTGAACGATTTTCATTTTTTGTACATAAATTTAATTTGATTTGAATAAAACTTTATTTGTTACAAATTAATTTTACTTGGTTCGAATAAAACATAATTTGTTTGAAATAAAATTTTTATTTTTTGCTAAATAATATTTTCATTTCGTGCTAAATAAAATTTTCATTCATAAGAAATAAATGACATAATAGACTCTGAGGCGAAAATACTTATAATTAACTAAAATAAATTGACTTTCGTTTGAATACACCTTTATTTTAAACAAATAAAATTACATGTGAACACAGTAAAATTAATTTGCGACAAATAAAATTTTATTTAAAAGAAATACTTTACGTGAGAGAAAATTGAATTTTTTGAAACAAACTGAAACAAATATAGTGTTTATTTAATTCTGATTGTGAGTTGAGTGAATCTTCATTCTGGCTGAGATTTCTTATTGAAAAAGATAAAAAAATTCTATAGATTTATATTTTCTGTATTAAGATATTCTATTCTAATTACATACAATCCAATTAGATCGTTCTTTTTCCAAATTTTCATGAATTAAACATTTTTCCGCTTTATTCACAAATATAGAAAAGAAAATTCCCAACAATGCAAATTGGTATTTCTATTATTCAAACTGTCAATCCGTACTGCATACATACAATAGCCAAATTTTTTCAAAATATCAAAAATAATCAAAAATAAATTCCATCAAAAAAAAAATTTTAAACACAAATAAAAATTCTCTATTTCATAAAAAGAAAAAAAAATTTCCCTTCTTAAAATACGGTGCAATTTATATCAAGATTATTACACATCATTGCAAAATTTGATTTCTATACCACGTGAAGT
Source organism: Leptopilina drosophilae (assembly GCA_032873175.1). Taxonomy (NCBI): domain Eukaryota; kingdom Metazoa; phylum Arthropoda; class Insecta; order Hymenoptera; family Figitidae; genus Leptopilina; species Leptopilina drosophilae. Next base: position 43,879,918 of record CM065480.1, on the reverse strand, counting down.
TTTTTTTTCCCCCTATTTTTTATGTTGTTGTTGTTGTACCTTTTCATATACATGCATACCAATACTACACTAAACCAATACTATTCTTTAACCTATACATACATACAATGCGAATTTATTGAAATTTCACCAATTGAATTGCGGTTAACGCGCGTGTCGGACCCTTTTATATAGCAAAAATCCCTCAAGGGAACAATTTAGGTTGAAAATCAGTGTGAGCTTTTAACGTGTTCGCCACTAAAAACCGTTTGTGGCTAAAGAGAAGGCAAAAGAGGGACGGAGGGGGGGAGGAGAGACAGACAGAGATAAAGAGAGAGGGAAAGAGAGAGAGAAAAAAAAATAAAGCAGAGGGAAGTGAACAAGAAGAATCTTTTGTTAACTCATTGTACATATCATTGACGTCTTTTCTCAAATGCAGACGCTTGCATATATTTTAACCATCAAGAAAATAAAGAGGAAAAGTGGGGGGGGGGGGAACGGCGAAATAGTGTGATGGTGGAAGGGGTGGTTAGGTAGGTGGGTAACAGAACAGTTATGAAACAAAAACCACTCACGGAAAATCAATATTTTGGCGTTGCTACTACTATATACCAGAGCAGCGGTTGCCGTGAAGAATAAAAAATGGTCCTGAAGAGAGAGAGAGAGAAGGAGAAAAAGGGTGGAGAGAGAGAGAGAGGGTTGAATTGAACGCAGGCCAAAACCCACACTTCGCACCCCATAGCCATGTACCTGCGCGCAATGTATTTTCCAGCAATTTCGTCGATCCTGGCGCCGAGCATATACCTTCTGTTAGTAGTGGCGCGCTTGGGTTGAGAGGAATGAGGAGAGAGAGGGAGAGTATCGCTCCCGGGAGGGGGGAATGAAAAGGGGTATGAGAGGCTAAGGGTGGTCGAACAAGAGGTTCAGACCAGTGGGAGGGTGCGATATTGACTAAATAATGCAGCTGTGCTGCTCTATGTATAGCGTACAACTATGCTGGTGGTTAGTGGTTCACGCAAATGCAAGGGATGAGTGCAGGAGAGAATGGAATGAGAGTACACCGTTATTGAGATGGTGAGAGAGAGAGAGAGAAGGGAGGAAAAAATAAAATTATTCTCTTTCTCTCTCTTTTTCTTTAGTCATTATGTCTTGTTAGAAAGAAAAAGAGAGAGAGAGAGAGAGAGGAAAAGAAGGAATAAAAAGAGAGAGAGAGAGAGAGAGAGAATGGTATAAAACAGAGAAACAGAGAGAAAAAAGTTAAAAAGAGAGAAACAGAGAAAGGAAAGTAAAAAAGAGAGAAACAGAGAGAAAAAAGTTAAAAATAGAGAAACAGAGAAAGAAAAGTAAAAAAGAGAGAAACAGAGAAAAAAAGTTAAAAAGAGAGAAACAGAGAGAGAAAAGTTAAAAAGAGAGAAAGAAAAGTAAAAAAAGAGAGAAACAGAAAGAAAAGTAAAAAAGAGAGAAACAGAGAGAAAAAAGTAAAAAAGAGACCAACATAGAGAGAAAAAGATGAAAAAGAGAGAAAAATAGAGAGAAACAGAGAGAGAAAGGTAAAAAAAGAGAGAAACAGAGAGAGAAAGGTAAAAAAAGAGAGAAACAGAGAAAGAAAGGTTAAAAAGAGAAACACAGAGAGAAAAAGGTTAAAAAGAGAGAAAAAAGTAAAAGAGACCAACATAGAGAGAAAAAAATAAAAAAGAGAGAAAAATAGAGAGAAACAGAGAGAGAAAGGTAAAAAAAGAGAGAAACAGAGAAAGAAAGGTAAAAAAGAGAGAAACAGAGAGAAAAAGGTTAAAAAGAGAAAAAAATAGAGAGGAAAAGATAAAAAAAAGAAAAAATAGAGAGAAACAGGTAGAAAAGAGTGAAACAGGGAGAGAAAGATAAAGAGCAAGACAAGAAAAAATAGAAAGAAACGCAGAAGAAAGAGAGAGGCAACAACAGAATGACTCTCTTTCTCTCTCTTTTAGTAATTCTACTGCTCAGAAAAAAGATAAATAGAGGGAAAAGGGAAATGAAGAGAAAAACAGGTAAAGAACAGTGAAAAATAATAAGAAGGAAAGCGAGAGAGAGACAAAGAGGAATATAAGAATGAAATAGACAGTAAAAGAAGAGGTAAATGAGACACAAAAACAGAGAGAAAGAGAGAAGAAAAGGTAAAGAAGAGAGAAAAAACAGAAAAAGAAAAGGAGAGAGAGAGAGACCAAGAGAAAAAAAGAAAAAAATAGAGAGTGAAAGAAGAGGAAAAGGAGGCAGAAAAAGAGAGAGAAAAAAGGGTAAATAAGAGAGAAAGAGAAAAATAATAAAGAAACAGAGAGAAAAAGAGACAATAAAGGAAAAAGAAAGAAAGAAAGAGAGAGAGTGAGTAAGTGACAAAGAAAAAGATAAGAAATAAATAGAGATGGAAGAAGAGGGAAAAAAAGCAGAAAAAAGGGTAAACAAGAGAGAAAGAAAGAGAGAAGGAGATAAAGAGAAAAATAAGGAAGAAATAGAGAGAGACAACGAGAAAGATAAGAAATAAATAGAAATGAATGAAGAGGGAAAGAAGGCACAAAAAGATAGAGAATGAAGAGTAAAGAAGAGAGAAAAATAAAGAAAAGGAAAGAGAGAGAGAGAGAGATACAAAAAGAAATATAAGAACGAAACAGAGATTGAAAGAAGAGACAAATGAGGCAGAAACAGAGAGAAAGAGAGAAAAAAAGGTAAATAAGAGAGAAAAAACAGAGAAAAAGAACTAAAAAGGAGATAAAGAGAAAAATAAGAATGAAATTGAGAGAGAGAGAGAGAGACAAAGACAAAAATAAGAAAGAAATAAAGGGAAGACACAGAAAAAGATAGAGAAAAAAGGGTAAAAGAGAGAGAAAATAGAAAGATAGGAAGAGAGAAAGAGAAAAATAAGAATGAAATAAAGAGAGATACAATGAAGAAAATGAGGAAAAAGAAAGAGAGAGAGACAAGAGGAAGATAAGAAATAAATAGAGAGAGAAACAACGAAGGGAAAAGAGAAAAAAGAAAAAGAGAGAAACAATGCAGGAATAAGAGAAAAAAGTAAGAAAGAGAGAGAGAGAGAAATAGAGAGAGAGAGAGAGAGAGAGAGAGAGAGAGAGAGAAGAGAGAGAGAGAGAGAGAGAGAGAGAGAGAGAGAGAGAGACAGACAGAGAGAGAGAGACAACGAGAAAGATAAGAAAGAAATAGAGAGAGAAACAACGAAGGGAAAAGAGAAAAAAGAAAGTAAGAGAGACAGACAACGAGAAAGATAAGAAAGAAATAGAGAGTGAAACGACGAACGGAAAAGAGAAAAAAGAAAAAGAGAGAAACAATGCAGGAATAAGAGAAAAAAGCAAGAGAGAGAGAAAGAGAGACAACGAGAAAGATAAGAAAGAAATAGAGAGAGAAACAACGAAGGGAAAAGAGAAAAAAGAAAGAGAGAGAAACAATGAAGGAAAAAAAGTAAAAGAGAGAGACAAAGAGAAAGATAAGAAAGAAATAGAGATGAAAGAGAAGGGAAAGAAGTCAGAAAAAAGAGAGAAAAGTGTAAAAGAAGAGAGAATGAAAGAGAGAAAGAGAAAAATATGAAGGAACTAGGAAGAGACAGAGAGAGAGAGAAAGAGAGAGAGAGAGAGAGGAGAGGAAGATAAGAAATAAATAGAGGGAGAGACAAGGAAGGAAAAAGAGGAAAAAGTCAATGAGAGGCAAGAACAGAATGACTAAGGTAAAGATGGAGAAAGAAAAAAGAGGTAGAGAAAAAAGGAAGAAAGAGACATAGAGAAATAGAGCAGAAGGGAGAGAAGAGAGAAATAGAAATAGTGAAACAAAGAGGAAAAGAATAGAGAAAAAGAGAGGGAAAGAGAGGAGAAAAAGAGAATGAAAAGAGAATAAAGGGAGAGACAAAGAATAAGAAAAGAGATAAATAGAGAGACAAAAGAGGAAGAAAAGATAAGAACAGAGAGACTAAAGAGAAAGAGAAGAGAGTCAAAAGAGCGAAGAAGCGAAGAGAGAAATAGAGAGACAAAAGAGAAAAAGAAGAGAGTCAAAAGAGCGAAGAGAGAAACAGAGAGACAAAAGAGAATAAAAAGAGAGTCAAAACAGCGAAGAGAGAAATAGAGAGACAAGAGCGAAAGGGCAGAGAGTCAAAAGAGCGAAGAAGCGAAGAGAAAAATAGAGAGAAAAAAGAAAAAGAGAAGAGAGTCAAAGAGCGAAGAGAGAAACAGAGAGACAAAAGAGAATAAAAAGAGAGTCAAAACAGCGAAGAGAGAAATAGAGAGACAAGAGCGAAAGGGCAGAGAGTCAAAAGAGCGAAGAAGCGAAGAGAAAAATAGAGAGAAAAAAGAAAAAGAGAAGAGAGTCAAAGAGCGAAGAGAGAAACAGAGAGACAAAAGAGAATAAAAATAGAGTCAAAAGAGCGAAGAAGCGAAGAGAAAAATAGAGAGAAAAAAGAAAAAGAGAAGAGAGTCAAAGAGCGAAGAGAGAAACAGAGAGACAAAAGAGAATAAAAATAGAGTCAAAAGAGTGAAGAAGCGAAGAGAGAAATAGAGAGAAAAAAGAAAAAGAGAAGAGAGTCAAAGAGCGAAGAGAGAAACAGAGAGACAAAAGAGAATAAAAATAGAGTCAAAAGAGTGAAGAAGCGAAGAGAGAAATAGAGAGAAAAAAGAAAAAGAGAAGAGAGTCAAAGAGCGAAGAGAGAAACAGAGAGACAAAAGAGAATAAAAATAGAGTCAAAAGAGTGAAGAAGCGAAGAGAGAAATAGAAAAACAGAAGAAAAGAGAATAAAAAAAAGAAGCTAAGAGTGAAATAAAGAGACGAAAGAGAAGAGAATCAAAAAAAGAAGCGAAGAGAGAAATAAAGAGACGAAAGAGAAGAGAATCAAAAGAGCGAAGAATCGAAGAGGGAAATAGAGAGACAAAAGAGAAAGAGAAGAGAGACAAGAGAGGGCGAGACACAGTTCGGTCCCCACACTGTCCATTGTGGTTGCACACCGATAAGGAAGTGTGCGCATCTACTTATCAAGGGATGCAGGACAACAAAAGAGTTGTTGGAAGCGAGAAAGTCAGGACCCCTCAAGAAGCCGCAGGCCTCCTATTTAATGACGCTTTTGTACTGGGGCCCCAACCCATTTTAAAATTAAAACGAGTGTCTGTTTCATCCGTCGATCCTTCGAACTTTTTTTCAAGTGTGCCTTCCGGCTAAACTTTCTTACAATATATACATATATACACGCACACCCAGAATTCATTTCCCCTATAATATACTGAGAAGGACTTACATTCATGTTGTACAAGATTTTTTTTTGCCTCCACTTTTTTTCTCATTTTTACATATAAGAATAGGAGAGAGGCGACTCGATTTTTTTCTCTATTCGGAAGTTGAGAGTTTTTTTACAAATTCAATTTTAATATTAATGGTCAGTTGAGATTTTTTGAAATCACTGTTTTATAATTAATCTCACAGTTGGAACGAATTACAATTGACGGAAATTTTAATTTTTGTAAATTACCGGAAGAATAAATCTCGATTGATGTAAAATTTAGTTAGGGAAAATGTCTTTTGATGTAAATCTGTCTTAATAGAGATAAAGTGACATAAATATCATTTGTCATAGATCTTGATTGACTTAAAACTCACTTGATGGATCTTCATTTACGTAAATTTCACATGATGGATCTTAAATGACATAAATTTTACTCAGTAGAAATCTCCTTTGATATGAATCTCACTTGACATAAATCTCTTTTGATATAAACCCTATTTGACCTGAATCTCACTTGACATAAATCTCCTTTCAAGGAAATACAATTCGACATAAATCTCTTTTGACATAGATCCCAACTGACATAAATCTCTTTTGACATTAATATCTTTTGATATCAATGCCATTTTACATAAATGTCACTTGACGTAGATTTTAATTGACATGAATTTCTTTTGAAACAAACTCTATCTGACATCAATATTATTCGACATAAATCGCTTTGAATGCAATCTCATTTGACATACATTTAACTTGTCATATATATTTTTTCATATTATTCTATTAACATATCAATATCACTTTAACATAAATCTCACTTGACAGGTCTCAACTGGCATAAATCGCATTTGACATTAATATATTTCTATATCAATATCATTTGACATAAATGTCGCTTTTGACATAAATCTCACTCGATACAGACGTCAACTGACATAAATCGCTTTTGACATAAACAGGCCTGGACATAAATCTTACTTGATATAATTCTTAACTGACATAATTCCCTTTGAAATAAATCTCACTTGACATAAATCTCAACTTACATAAATCGCTTTTTACATAAACCTCAATTGACATGAATCTCACTTTATTGTTATTTTTCTACACATAATTCTAGTTTGTCCTAAATTTAATTTACTATAAATCACTTAGGTAAAACACTATTTTAATTTAAATCACATTTGTCATAAGTTTCAATCGACATAAATCATACTCGACTTAAATCTCTTAATACTAAAATCTATTTTTCCTTTTCTACAAATCTTACTCGATATGAAACTAAATTAATAGAAATCACATTCAATATAAATTCTATTTGTCAGAAATTGACATAAATCTCTCCTGACTTAAAACTTCTTTAACATAAATCACACTTAAGATTTCAAAAATCCTTGACTGCAACATTACATTAATCTTTTTTGACATAAATCATAAATAATAGTTATGAAACAATTACTAAAACAAAACATAATCTATCTAACGTTCAATTTAATTTATTTTTTAATTAATTTTTGTAATAAAAATCGTCCTTTACATAAATCGTAAATGATTGTCTTTATTTAGATGATGATAATTTAGTTGATGATTTTTATAAAAGGCGATTTCTACCAAATAAAATTAATGTAGACGTTCAATATAATTGTACTGATAAACATTTTAGATTTATATAAAAGGCGATTTCTATCAAATTTGATTAATGTAAACGTTTAAAGTTAGTTAAAAAATTTAAAAATTAAAATTTAATGGAAATTGCCTGTAACATAAATTACAATTGATAGAAATCACCTTTTGCATAAATCACAATTATAAGTTAAGAAAAAGTAAATAAAGGAAATCACCCACATAAATCTCACTTGACAAAAATTGCCTTTGACATAAATCTCTTTTCTATAAATTTCATTGGACATAAATCTCTTTTTAATGCGATTCTAATACGACATAAATCTCACTTGTTAAAAATCTCCTTTGTCATAAATCTATTTTGACAAAAACCTCGTTTGAGATAAATCTCAGTTGACACAGATCTCAACTGACATAAATCTCTTTTGACATAAGTCTCACTTGATTATTTCTTTTGTTTGACATAAATCTATCCTGTTCTACTTTCTGTTCACCATTAATCACCATAATTCATGGAAAAAAAATAAAGCAAAACTTAGTTAAAAAAAATGTTCGATAAAATCTCTCATGACAGAAATTCAACATAAGTTTGAATCAACATAAATCATAGCAATTTTACACCAAAAAATTTATATAAATTTCAAGTACGATTCGCGTCAAATTTATTTCTCTATTTTGTCGCAAGTGATAATATTATAATTTTTTATAATTAAATTTTAAATACGATTTATGCTAAACTGAAAAATAAAACCTAGTTTTTCTAAGGATTTCAAATTGAGACAAAAGAAAGTATCAAAAAAGTTGGGAAGCAACGTTTTGATACTTTTTTTTGTCTCAATTTGAAAAAAACAACATTTTATGTTAACATTTATGTCGTTTATCTTTTAAACACTGACAAAATAAAATAAAAATAAAAAATTAAAAATAAAAAATTAAAAATAATTAAATAAATAAAAAATAAAAATTAAAAGTAATTCAATCACTTTCCAGCGAATTTGCTCTCTATTTAAACTGTCAGTCTTGGCCATTAGCCGACCGTTGAGATAAAGAGGTGAGAAATCATCCCCAGATATTGAACTTTCTGAATAGTCAGATTACGTGCCGATTAGTTTATCTCTCCTACTTGATAAAAAGTTTTTTTAGTTCACAAGATAGAGATTATGCAAGTTTAGAGTGCATATCGAGGCGATGATATACTCCCACGATTCAAGACGGGAAACTGCTTCAAGTAAAACTGAATAAATTGAATTCCAAAGATAAGCATAACCACAGAGCGTGTACTTTTACAAGAACCGTATTTTTTTGTGTGACGAAAAAAAAATTCCCAACCACAGAAATAAACAATAGAAAAGCTTCTTCCGCTCATTTTTAATTGACTTTTTATTTAACTATCTTGAATAGAATTTGTAATTCCCTTCTCTGTCATTATTTTCCGTCATTACAAAAACAAACTTTATTTCTCTGATTGCAATTCGAATTCAATTAAAATCATTCAATGTACTTTACAACAAGAATAACAATTTAAAATTGCAATTAAATTTTTAAAATTAGAAAAATTTTCCCCCGTCCTAGAAATTTGTCTAAAAAAAATTTTTTATTCGCATCTTTAAAAATTTTAAAGAAAAAAAAAAATTTTAATATAATTTTTTTAATAAAAAAATGTTATTTACCTCTTTAAGAAATTTGTTTTAAAAAAATGTTATTCGCCTCTTTAGAAATTTGTTTTAAAAGAAAATTTTATCCGCCTCTTTATTTTGTTATACATCTCAATTTTTTTGTTATGTCAACAATATATCAGTATAAAATAAGATGTCACGAAATTCTAGAAAAAGAAATAAAAAAAGGAAGTGAAATGAAGAGAGCCAAAAGAGAGAAAAGAAATAAAATGCGAGAGCAAGATCTGATAAGAGGGAGGGGGTGAAAAAAAGAAGAAGAAAAAGTTGATACAGAAAAAGTGAGAGAAGGGAACAAGTTGAGATAGCAGAGAGAAGTGGATGGAGAAAAGATGTGAAATGAATAATGAGCAGTTTTCCCAAATTATGTAATCCACCAACCATTTCATGTTCTTCCTGAAATGAATTTCAAATTTTTTTTCTCTCTTTTTTCCATGTTGAAATAAAAAAAAAAAGAAATTGTGCATACGATAAAATCGAATGAAATAAATGGACCGAAATACAATTTAACGATAATAATTTAAAATTTAAATATACAATATTTAACGCGAATAAAATAAATAATAAAAATTTCCGTACAAAAAATGGAATACGTTTACATTGTTAAAAAAGCAGTGATTTTTCTCTTTTAATTACTGAAAGTAACGAAGTTAATATTCTATTTGTAGAATTTAAAAAATTGATCCTGTGAATAAACAATTATTTTTATAAAAAACTAAAAAACGTTGTTGTTGTTCGCATTTTTTTTATTAGTTTTATACGCAAAATACGGATTTTTATCTTTGAAATTTAATTTGTTGTAATTTTTATTATTTTTTAATTTGTTTTTTTGTTTCTGCTATTTTTGAAAAATACTCGAAAATACTTTTATCGAGAAGTCTGAAACTGAAATTACAATTTGAAGTGAGGTTTTTGCTAAAAAATTGCATCTAATTCTGCGAGATGAAATCATGATAGAGTATTGTTTTCTTAATCTGAACTTATCAGAAAAAGCGGTTAACTAAAAATAGGTAGACTATATTGATTTCTGAATGAAAAACAAGAGATTCTTCTTGGGTATTTCAAATATTTTCTGTCTCTCTATTTCTAGCAATATATAATGTGGACTAAAAAAAACATTGGGACAATAAGTATTAGACAATTAAAATATAAAAACAATAAGAAAACATTTTTTAAGAATTAAAAATAAATTAGAAAAGTAATAAAAAAAAATGTAAATAAATAATGTAAGGCACTAAAAATAAATATTAAAAGATGAAAAATAAATAATAAAATATGAAAAATAAATAATAAAAAACTAAAAATAAATTACAAAAATAACGTTTCGTACAGAGAAAAATAAAGATTATTAGTTTACGAATCTTCTAAATTGTTAATAGAAAAATTATACTGAATAATAAGGAATTATTAATTATAAATTAAATTATTTTTAGATGAAAATGAATTAGAATTGTAACAGAAAATATTTTTCTTCTAAATATTTAACTAGTAAACGTTGTGAATTTCACCATCGATAAAAAAAATTACAAATCGATAATAAAAATAGCATAAAAGTAAATAGATAAAAATATTCGAAAAATAAATAAAAATAAATAAAAATAAATAAAAATAAATAAAAATAAATAAAAATAAATAAAAATAAATAAAAATAAATAAAAATAAATAAAAATAAATACTAAAAATAACTTCGATGCAGTTGACGACATTTCTGATCAAAGATTAAAAGCAAATATTTTTTAAATACAATAAAATGAAATGTTTCGCTTACAAATTTTTATTTTTCAAATTACTGATAAAAAAAATTTGGCAAATAATTTTTATGAAAAACAATAAAATAATTTAAGTATAGAAAACTATTTTTTCCTCTAAATTGTTGATTATAAACGTTGTGAACTTCACCAATGTTAAAAAAAATTATTGTGGTAAATAATAAAAGTAACATTAAAATAAATAAAAATAATTCAAAAAGTTTTGTTATTATTAACTTGTTATTAATTTACAATAATAATAAAAACAGTAAATAATAAAAATAATACAAACAATAAATAATACCTATTGTAAAGATAATTAATAAATAAAAAAATAGTAAATGATTGAAATAATAATACAAAAGCACAAAGGGAGTAATAAAAGCAATAAGATAATTATCAAATGTTAGAAATAATAATTTAGAAATAATAAATAAAAAATATTGTGAATAAAGTAATCGATTTTTGTCAGACAAAGGAAAAAAAAAATTTTCAAAGAAAGAGTATTTTTGCTTTTTACTATTAATAAACACAGATAACTGACAACTTGTTAACAATAGTTGAAAGAAGATCACGATTGCAGAGACCAATTCTTAAGAGTAATTTCCTAAGAGAAATGGAAACTTGTCTAGCATCTGCTTATATATCTGTCTACAGAAGACATTGAAAGACTGTAATACAACAGACTGGAAACTAAAGGGGCTTATAGGGAGTCTTTAATGAAGTAAGAAGCTTATATTTAAGTATAAGCTTCAGAAAAGTTAAAAATCAAAGGAAACATGATATTCTTTTATTGAAAAAACGGGAAAACTGCATTTTAATCAATTCTATTTTCAAAATGTTTTTCACTTACAAAAAATAATGATTATTGGACTGTTGTTTCAATATCTTTTTAATCACAAGAAAAAGTAATAATTAAATTATTGATTCTTACACTGAAAAAAAAAATTATTTGACTATAATCAAATAAATATTTACTTAAATCAAATAATTTTGATTTGAATCAATTAAATTATATTTGCTTCAAATACTGAAATATTTGATTCAAATACAATTTATTTGATTCAACTAAAAATCATTTCTTTCAAGTAAATATTTATTTCAAAATAGTCAAATAATCGGTTATTTGAATCAAATAAATTTTTTTTCAGTGTACTAGTCGTTAAAGTAAGATGGAATTTTCAACATCTTTTCAATTTCTGTTTTAATCAGTTTCAAGTAGTAAAAATCAATTTTAGTCAAATGAAGTGCTATTAATTTCACAGTAAATTGTACACAAAAAGTGTTGCAGATTAAATTAACACCAAAAAAGGTTAAAATAATCAATTTTTGTGTTATTTTTTACAATAAATGAAATTTTAGTTTATTTAATTTTTTTATAACAACAAAACATAAAAATGTCAATTGCTCCGAGTTTTCGACTCGGAGTGATCAATTTCTTCATATTTTTTAATAATTAAAGATGACCACGTAATAAAATCATTATTTTATATTATAAGCATATTATACTTCTTCAAAATTATTTTCATTATTTCAATTTCATTATTTTTTTCAAAAATGTTTAACTACAATTTTACTTTATGTCTAATTATTATTAATAATAATTAATTAATCAAATTCACGAAATTTCAATTATTCCTAAATTTTTTAATTAAATAAGTATTAGAAAATAAAAACATCAAACAATATTAAAAAAAATTCAACTAAACTTTTTCAAAAATATTAAATTTGAAAATTCAATTATTTCCAAAAAGTTCACTCTATATTTCTTTCAATATTTAATTATAATCTCAAATTTTAACTGAAATTCATTTTTATGACATGAAATCAATTTTTATTAGAAAATTCGACAAGAAATTCATTATTTAAATGCAAAAGTAAATAATTTATTAAATAATTGAATGTTTCTGAAAACTGAATTCTCATAAAGAATTTTAGTGACAAATTTTTTAATGATTCAATTCTTTTGTCGAATTTTTTTAAAACTTGCATGAACATAATTACTTTTTTCAAGGAATTCAAATATAATTGTATGAAAAATAATTAAAAAGCTGCGATGAGTTTTATGAGAATTTTCAAATTTATTCGTTTACAATTCAATTTTACAAAATTTCAATTGTTCGGAAATACTGCAATTGAATGTATTTAAAAAAATAAAAACTTGAAATAATTTCAATAAAAATCCTATTAAACTTTTAAAAAGAATTAACTCTACAGAAGTTTTTGTCAAAAATAGAAAAAATTAAGAATTTCATTGATTTTAGTTTGAAACTTTTTCAACATTTAATTATTTCTAAAAATCCACGTTTTAATGCTTTTAATGCTTAAATATAATTTAAAATTTTAACTGAAATTCATTTTTAAAACCATTTTTATTAACAGTTTCTACAAGAATTCAATTATTTAATAACAAAAATAAAAAATTTATTATTTTCATGTTTCTTGAAATTGCATTGTTATAAAAAATGTTATCAACAAATTTTTTAAATCATTAAATTCTTTGGACGAATTTTAATAAGATTTTTAAAAATAATTACATTTTTCGAGGAATTTGATTAAAATTGCATTAAAAATAATTGAAATTCTGCAATAAGTTTTATTATTTATGAAAATAATTGAACTCCTAAAAGAATTTTATTATTTATAAAATAATTGAATCCCTGTAGAAATGTTATTATTTATGAAAATAATTGAATTATTGCGAAGAAATTTATTAAAAAAATTTGTAAATAATTGAATTTCTGTAAAAAATTTTATTATTTATGAAAATAATTGAATGTTTACGTAGAATTGTATTCAAATTTTTTTTTAATAATAGAGTTCTTTTGTAAAATTTTTTTAAAATAGTTGATATTGAAAATTATGGAATTTTAGAAAACTTTTGAAAATAATTGAAATTTTGACAAGAATCTAATAATAAATTTTGTAAAATAATTTAATATCAGAGAAGAATTTTAATATTTATAAAGAAAATTGAAAAATTTGACGAGAATTTTTAAAAAAATTTGAACACAATTGAATTTAGTAACTATGTTAATAAGTTAGTTAGTAACTAAGTTAGTAACTAACTTACTATTTTTCCTTGAGAAGCTAAATTCGTTGAATTTTTACAAATCATTGACTTTGGTGTTTTATTAAAAATAAAATTTCATTTAAAGTTAAAAATAACACCAAACTAGATTATTTTAATCTTTTTTTGTGTTATTTTAATCCTAGAGGGATTAAACTATTGCAGATTATTTGAATCCATTCTGGTGTTATTTTAACACCTCTCGTTTTACTGTGTTGTTCGTAGTAGTTAAGTACATTTTTAGTCATGCGAAATTGTATAAATTTGATTTTGATTTTGTTGTTAGTAGTCAAAGGCAGTTATATACAAACTCAATCAATTTTTTGTTTTTATTAATTTCAAGTAGTTGGAGTCAGTTTTAGTCAGACAGAATACTTTTAGTTTTGTTTTATCAGTTACGAGTAGTAAAACTCAATAATATTGCGCGAAGTGCTAAAAATTCCATTCCAGTAGACAAATAAATTTTTAATCAGACGGAATTTTCTGAATTTTATTTTGATTTTGTTATTAGTAGTCAAATTCATTTTTAGTCAGGCGCAATTCTTTCAAATTTATTAAATCAGTTACAAGTAGTCAAACACTATTTTAGTCAGGCAAATAGCTTTTTCTTTGTTCCCAGTAGCGAAAGTTATTTTTCCTCAGACGGAATTATTTGTCTTTATTTCGTTAAATGACTATTGACTCACTGTTTCTTTCAATTTGAAAATTACAATCACACCTATTTTTTTGTCTATTTTCCCCTAATACTAAAATGAAATTAATAAATTCGATTTTTAAAAACTTTTTTCCCCCTTTTTTTAAAACTCAAGGTGCAAAATTTATTAACGTGACGCATCTGCTATTGAAAAGAAAATTAATATTCAACATTTCCGGGAGAAAGAGAGAGAGAGAGAGAGAGAGAGAGAGCGAGATAAAATATATAGTTACACACACACAGAAAAAAAGAAGTGTTGTTTTAACACTAAAAGTAGTGTTAAAACAACACGCAACATTTTTAACCAAAACGAGGTGATTTTAACCTAAATTTTGTGTTAAATTAACTCCATGAGTGTGTTAAAATTAATGCACATTTTTAATGGCTGTTAAAACAACACCATCTTGAAAACTACACGCAACAAATTTAACACTTATTTTTTTGTGTGCAGGTTTTTTTTTGTATTACGAAAAGAGATTAAATTTGAGTGAATGGAAAAAAAGAATTACAGATTTATTGATAGGAAATTTATTTCTAACAATTTTTTTTTTCTTATTTGAAGAAACAAGAAATATATAGATGGGGAAGAGAATAAATATGACAGCAATATATTCGGACGTTTCCCCAGTGATTTAGCAGGTGTTCAAGTTGGTAATCGGGACGCAATGTATTACTTGGTATAGTTAGAGGGGCATTTCTATAGAGGCAGCTTTTGAGTTGAGTAAAAGACCTCATACCTCTTCGAGATACACAAACCGCTTTAATGCACCTTTGGTATATATATAAAGCACGCTATTATAACGCTAACATGCATCTATACCGGGTGTTTTAAGGAAAAATGAGGAAAATAATTTCTTAGTTGCTATTTATTTTTGTTATGGAGGAAAAATTTATTATTATTATCTGCTTTGACAGGTGATTTTTAATAATAGTTTCGAGAAACGGTAATTGAATTTATCTAAAAGCGTCTTTTACTACTGAGGACAAAATGAAAATTAACTAAATTTAAAAGATCTTATAAAATCCAGTCTGATTATAATTGAATTATGACTACTTGAAATTGATTAAAACAAGATTGAACGATGCCGTCTGATTGAAACTGACCTTAACTACTGGGGACAAAATAATAACGAATTTCATAAAGAAAATTAACTTAAAAAAAATTAAAAAACCGCTGCCAAGTTATATATTTTTGTTATAATTTTTGTGATCATTTCATGAACACTTTGCTTTCTCATAGAGATGTTAATAATAATAAAATGTAAATTTTGAACAATTATTCTCAATTGATGTAATAATTTTTTCTCTTTATTTGATTAAAAATTCAAGTTCCACATTAAAAAAATTTTTTTTTGAAGTTTCCATCACAATTTCTGTTTTTTAAAATATGAATAACTTCTTTATTTCTAATCGAATTAGCTTCAAAAATAGTTCAATCGAAGCGTTTTTTAATGCTCTACAAGATGATAATGATAGTTTTAAAGTTATTTCTACATTTTTCAACAAAATATTCAAAAAAGTCTTATTTTCCAAAATTTTTGATTTTTAAAAGTTTAATATCTCTGGTGAATATGGACGAAAATTATTCATTGACGGCTCAAAAGATGCGTCTAAAGAAACTCTACAAAATTACAGAAAAACTTTCTTAGGTGTCCTGACATTTTTTTAAAGTTATGGGCAAAAAACGTTTTTTTAAAAAATTAAAAATCAAAAAAATATATAGTAAAACTTTATTAATTTGTCTCGAAGTACTCTCATTTTATGTCCGCAGATGAGACCTACAATTAAAAAAAAATTCAGTCCAAAAGCTCTTCACAGTTTGGAGATATTTATGAAAATGTGATGTTTTACACACACACACATACGGAATGACATTTTGTAAAAATGTCATTTTTGAATTCCTGAGGTCAAATAACATAAAGATATGTCAAAAAATCGAAGTTGAAAAATTTTGGTATTACAATACTTCCTCAGTATGAGGAAGCAAATAAAATTAATTCAAATTGACATTGACCACTGAGAACAAAATTAAAACAAATGAAAAAAATTTGCCTGACTAAAATTGACTTTGACTACTGAGAATGAAATAAAAACAAATTAAACGCAATCCGTTTAATTAAAATTGAGCGTGACTACCGGAAAACGATACCAAAAGAAAAAATAAAATATATTCTGTCTGACTAAACTCGATTTATACTACTTATAAAATTTCTAAAGAATTTAAATTCACCTTTAATTTTTTTATTTTCGAATTTTTTTTTGTCAGATTAAATTGGATTGGATTAATAATAAATAAAGATCAAAATTCAGATGTTATGTCCGATTAAAATTTAGCTTAACAACTAAGACCAATTTAAATGAATTTAAAAATTCATAGTCTGACTAAATGTTATTTTCACCACTGATAGAAAATTAAAACGAACGTGAAACGTTTCGTCTGACTAAAGTTATATTTTACTACTGAAAATCAATTTAAACGATTATAACGTTTGTCTCACTTCTAACTACACTGAAAAAAAATTTATTTGATTCAAATAACCGATTACTTGATTATTATCAAATAAATATTTACTTAAATCAAATTTTTTATTTGAATCAAATATTTTTTATTTGAATCAAATAAACTGCATTTGAATAAAATATTTCAGTATTTGAATCAAATAAACTGTATTTGAATAAAATATTTCAGTATTTGAATCAAATAAACTGTATTTGAATAAAATATTTCAGTATTTGAATCAAATAAACTGTATTTGAATAAAATATTTCAGTATTTGAATCAAATAAACTGTATTTGAATAAAATATTTCAGTATTTAAAGCAAATATTATTTAATTGATTCAAATCAAAATTATTTGATTCAAGTAAATATTTATTTGATAATAATCAAATAATCGGTTATTTGAATCAAATAAACTGTATTTGAATAAAATATTTCAGTATTTAAATCAAATAAACTGTATTTGAATAAAATATTTCAGTATTTGAAGCAAATATTATTTAATTGATTCAAATAAAAATTATTTGATTCAAGTAAATATTTATTTGATAATAATCAAATAATCGGTTATTTGAATCAAATAAACTGTATTTGAATAAAATATTTCAGTATTTGAATCAAATTAACTGTATTTGAATAAAATATTTCAGTATTTGAAGCAAATATTATTTAATTGATTCAAATAAAAATTATTTGATTCAAGTAAATATTTATTTCATAACAATCAAATAATCGGTGATTTGAATCAAATAAACTGTATTTGAATAAAATATTTCAGTATTTGAATCAAATAAACTGTATTTGAATAAAATATTTCAGTATTTGAAGCAAATATTATTTAATTGATTCAAATAAAAATTATTTGATTCAAGTAAATATTTTTTTCATAACAATCAAATAATCGGTGATTTGAATCAAATAAACTGTATTTGAATAAAATATTTCAGTATTTGAATCAAATAAACTGTATTTGAATAAAATATTTCAGTATTTGAATCAAATAAACTGTATTTGAATAAAATATTTCAGTATTTAAAGCAAATATTATTTAATTGATTCAAATCAAAATTATTTGATTCAAGTAAATATTTATTTGATAATAATCAAATAATCGGTTATTTGAATCAAATAAACTGTATTTGAATAAAATATTTCAGTATTTGAATCAAATAAACTGTATTTGAATAAAATATTTCAGTATTTGAAGCAAATATTATTTAATTGATTCAAATAAAAATTATTTGATTCAAGTAAATATTTATTTCATAACAATCAAATAATCGGTGATTTGAATCAAATAAATTTTTTTTCAGTCTAATAAACAAGAAAAAATTATGAATACTGTCCAACTAAAATTGAACAAAACTACTGAAACAAATTCCTTTTTTTGGATTCCAGCAGTAGAGTTCGCTTTTAATCCGACATACCATGTCGAACCGAAATCTACCTCTACTACTGATATTCAAGAACAAATTAAAAAAAAATCCCTTCCGTCTGACCAAAAACCAACTCGAACCACTGTGTTTATATAAAATCAATTTATATAAGCTGCGAATAACGGAAAAAAGCATTAACGCCGTTAAATTGTGAAAAAGTAAAATGCGAAATTTTATTTATTTACTCATTCTTTTTTTTTTGAGTAAACATCTTTGAAATTGGATAATGTAAGATAAAGTGCTTTGTAACAGAGGATCCATTTATTTTGCCATACCAAAGCCAATAAAAGGATGAGCAACAGTAATCCATCACTGTTACAAGCTAAATTTTATTCACCATTTCGTTACTCAGAGTAGTCTGCAAAGAGGTACTGAAAAATAGAAAGAGAGAGAAAGGGAGAAAGAGAGAGGAGGGGACAGAGAAAGAGAGAGAGGAGTGTTTCATCACCCCAATGAACTTTCAAGATTATGTACCTTCAGAACGGAAAATTCCCATGAGGTGTGAGATGGAGTAATCGATATACTGTACAGTAAAGTTGAAAAATTAACTTTTTTCCCCACTTTATTTAAATTTAATAAATTCTTTGCTTTCACTTTTCAAACTCTAATTTTCAATAGTGTTTGGAGGGGAAAATTTTATTCTCGAAGGAAGAAAATAGCAATGGAAGTTTACATATTTATTTGGTATTTTAATTTTAAATTGTAGAAGGGAAAAAATATTTTTTTAAATTTCAGTATTTTGGATGACTATAACTGTTCTTGACTACGGGAAAATATATGAAGTCAAAATTAAAATACAGCTTAACTAAAACTAACTTCCACTACTCAAAATAAAAGTAAAAAAAAATTAATATTTTCGTGTGACTAAAATTCACTTCGACTACTGAAAATAAATTAAAATCACTTGGCTGACTAAAATTTAGTTTGACTACTTGTTACTGGGGGTCGATTATGTAATTTCACTTTATTTTCACTCACAATTTTTTTACACTCCACTTCCAGTTTCACTGAACAACATTTTTCACATCATTTTCACTTTAGTTTTACTCATAATTTTTTTCACCCCATTTTCACTTCACTTTCACTCTTAATTTATTTTCACTTCACTTTTTCCTCTCTTTTACTTTCAGTTAAAAAATTTTTTACTGTATTTTTACTTACATTCACTTAAAAAAATTTTCATCCTATTTTCACTTCACTTTCACTTTAAATTTATTTTCACTTCACTTTCAGTCCAAATTTTTTTATTCTATTTTCACTTCATTTTCAGTCCAAATTTTTTTATTCTATTTTCACTTTACATTCACTTCACATTTTTTCATCCTATTTTCACTACACTTTCATTCTAAATTTATTTTTACTTCGCTTTCAGTCAAAATTTTGTTTACTCTATTTTCACTTCACATTCACTTCACATTTTTTTTCTTCTATTTTCACTTCACATTCACTTCACATTTTTTTATTCTATTTTCACTTCACATTTTTTTATTCTATTTTCACTTTACTGTCTCCCAATTTCACTTTCAATCAAAAATTTTCATTCCTCTACTTTCACTTCCACTCACTTCACATTTTCTTCATCCTATTTTCACTCCACTTTCACTCTAAATTTATTTTCACTTTACTTTCACTCAAAAATTTTTTCCACTCTACTTTCAGTCTAAATTTTTTTCCTCTATTTTCACTTCAAATTCACTTCACATTTTTTCATCCTATTTTCACTACACTTTCACTTTTAATTTATTTTCACTTCACTTTCTTCCCACATTTTTATTTTCAGTTAAAAAATTTTTTACTGTATTTTTACTTCCATTCACTTAAAATTTGGTTCATCCTATTTTCACTCCATTTTCACTAAAAAAGTAAAATTCACAAAATCATTTTTTAAATCCTATTTTTACGCCACTTTTAATTTCACTAAAACATTAACATTCACTCAAAATTTTTTTATATCCTATTTTCACTCTAAATTTATTTTCACTTCAATTTCATTGCACTTTTGCACAAAATTTTTTTAATTTCACTTACACTTTACTTTTACATTACTTTCACATTTATTTAAAACTTATTTTCACTTCAAAAATAGCCTGAAAGAGAAGTAAAAGTGGAGTAAAATTAAAATTTTGTGTGAAAGTGAAATGAAGTTAAAGTGAAAATAAATTTTGAGTCAAAGTAAAAGTGGAGTAAAAGTAAAGTGAATTTAGAGTAAAAATAAATTTTGAGTAAAAGTGGAATATAAATAGGATAAATAAAATTTTTAGAGAATGTTAAATTTTTAGTGAAATTAAAAGTGGAGTAAAATGGGATTTAAAAAAATTTTTAGTTAATGTTACATTTTTAGTGAAAATGAAGTTAAAATAAGATGAAAAAAATTTTAAGTAAAAAGAAGTGAAAATAGAGTTAAAAAGTTTTTTTGACTAAAATTGACAGTGGAGAGAAAGTGAAGTGAAAATAATTTTTAGAGTGAAAGTTAAGTGAAAATAGGATGAAAAAAATGTGAAGTGAATGTAAAGTGAAAATAAATTTTGAGTCAAAGTAAAAGTGGTGTAAAAGTAAAGTGAACTTAGAGTAAAAATAAATTTTGAGTGAAAGTGAAGTAAAAATGGAATATAAAAGATTTTCAAGTAAAAGGGAAAATGGAGTGAAAGTGAAGTGAAAATTGAGTGAAAATAAATTCTGAGTGAATGTGAAAGGGGAGTGAAAGTGAAGTGAAAATGCAGTGAAAATTTTTTTTCAGTGAATTTGAAATGAAAATAGAGTGAAAAAAATGTTTGACTGAAAGGAAAAATGGGGAGAACGGAAGTGAAAATAAATTTAGAGTGAAAGTGGAGTAAAAATGGAGTGAAAATGGAGTGAAAAAAAATTTTAGGTGAAAGTGAAGTGAATATCGAGTGAAAAATTTTGTCTGACAAAAACTGCTTTTGACTACTGGAATCAAAATTTATTCGAACACGGAAAAAAACCATTAACTGGAACAGCAATAACTTTCGCTGAAGTAACGAATGTATTCCTTAAAATAGCAAAAGTATTCGTGCACTAACTAAAAATTTCTCTAATACAGTAAAATTTGTAGTTGTCCTAGGTGAAGATATTTTTCGTGAAAAAAACAAAAAATTTCACTAGGTTTTCAAGCAAAAAATTTCTTTTTTCCCATATTTAACAATATAATAACAAACTTCTAGTGCCATAATAAAAATTACACTAAATTAAAAGTAAAATTTGCTTTCCTATTAAATTTCGAAAATTGGATAATACAAAAAAAAATGCACTCCATTATTTACTTTTAGGAAAATTTCTCTTCAGTTAAGTATATTATAGAAAAAAAAACCATTTGTCGAGTTTTAAATTATGTCAAACTCATGCTAACTAGTTCCGTCGTTATCCTTTATCGTGGTTTTGATGCATGAATTGAAATTATCGGTTCATAACTTTCTATAAACTAGAATACAAACTCGATATAGAGACCGGCATTCAGAATTTTGGAAATCGATATAGGAAAATCGCCATTTACAACACGAAATTTAATTATATTATGCACGAAAATTTCGACCATAGATTTTCCCTAATAAATATAACAAATCCACTAAACTCATTAATAGGGACATGAAAAACATAATGGTATTTTTATTGCGTATGTCAAAAGCAAAACAAATATTTTTTTTTGCTTTAAAAAAAGTGTTTTTTTTTATCAATAAAAAATTTTTTTTTGATGGAATAAAAAAAGGTATATTTTTGCTAAAATAAAGAAAGTATTTTTCTTCTACTTAAAAACGAAAAAGGTTTTTTTTTTGCTTAAATCAACAACAAAAACGTATTTCTTTGTTTGACTCAAGAAAATGAAGATTTTTTGTTGTTAAATCGGAAATAAACTATTTTTTTTAAAAAAACCAAAAATATATATTCTTTTTGCTTAAATCAACAACAAAAAAGTATTTCTTTGCTTAACTCAAAAACAATGAAGTATTTTTTCAATGAGTTAAAAATATAAAAAGTATTTTTAAAAATCAAAAACAAAAAAGTTTTTTTTTGCTTAAATCAACAAGAAAAAAGCATTTCTTTGTTTTACTCAAAAACAAAAAAGATTTTTTTTATTGCGTCAAAAACAAAGTATACAAACAAACAAAGTAAACAAAAACCAAAAATATTTTTTTTTCTTAAATTAACAAAAAAAGTATTTCTTTGTTTAACTCAAAAACAATGAAGTATTTATTTTCCTTAAATCCACAACAAAAACGCATTTCTTTGTTTAACTTAAAAACATGAAGAATTTTTATTATTAAATCGAAAATAAAGTATTTTTTTAATCAAAAACCAAAAATATACTTTTTTTGCTTAAATCAATAACAAAAAAGTATTTTTTGCTTAACTCAAAAACAATGAAGTATTTTGTTGATTAAGTTAACAATGGAAAACATTTTTTTTAAAATCAATAACAAAAAAAGTATTTTTGTGCTTAACTCCTAAACAATAAAGTATTTTTTTGCTAAAATGAACAACAAAAAAGTATTCCTTTGTTTAAGTGAAAAAAATGAAGATTTTTTGTTGGTAAATCGAAAATAAACTATTTAAAAAAAACAAAAATATATATTTTTTTGCTTTAATCAACAACAAAAAGGTATTTTTTGATTTAACTTAAAAACAATAAAAAATTTTTTTTATTAAATCGAAGAATGTTTTTTTTAAATAAAAAAAATTTTTTTTTGCTTAAATCAACATCAAAATATATTTCTTTGCTTAACTCAGAATCAATAGAGTATTTTTTATTAAATTGAAAACCAAAAATGTATTTTTTTAAAATCCATAACAAAAAGTTTTCTTTTGCTTAAATCAACAACATATTTCTTTGCTTAACTCAAAAAGAATAAAAAGTTTTTTTTTCGAAAACAAAAAAATTTTTTTTTTTAAATGAAAAACAAAAAAGGATTTTTTGTCTTGAATATTAAAAACAAAAATATATTTTATCAAGCACATATCAAAATCGAAAAAAAAATTTTTTTCTTACGTATATCAAACCGATCTAAATAATTAAATGCAAACGAATTTAATTTTAAAATCTGATTATAAATGAAAAATGCAAATATGGGAAAAAAATTTATTCCTTTAATCTGCTTTTTAGTTGACTACATATAAATGTCACACAGATATTTCTCTTATCGGAATGAAACTGATACAAGAGCGATCATGTTGAGTGAGAGAGGGAGAGAGAGAGAGAGAGAGAGAGAGAGAGAGAGAGACAGAGAGAGAGAAGTGAATTGTGCAGTCGTGTGCTCTTGTTCGAGTGGTTCGCGAATTCACGCATGCGTAAATGTTTCATGGAGCATAACAAATTTCAACCAATCTATTAAAATGCTTTGTCCCAACCGCTGAAAATTCCATTTCGAATTCAACCTAAAATGTCATTGGTCATTTACAATTCTCTTTACATTTTCAAAACTGACGACAAATAACGTACATTTTAAATTTAACTAAATGCAATTTTTCACTTTTCACCTTTTCTCTATTTTAGTTTTTTTTTCTTCCTTTCAAATTAGCGTATTTTTTTTGTTATTGGACAGTGACAATGCTTTTATATCGACAATTTTTTTGTTAATAATTTTTATTCTTATTTTTATTCGTTTTAACTTTATGGTGACAATTATTTTTATTTTCGTTTTTTATTTTTATTGCTTCCATCTTTGTTGGGAATTTTTAGCCATTTTTGGGAAAGAGAATTTTAAAATAGAAATTTCAGTTAGAAATTGTTTTAATGAGAGAGTTAATAGTAATATTTTTTAAAAATTTTTTTCTTTAAATTTTTTTTAACTTATAATTCTTAAAACATAGTTTTTCCACTGTCAATTCTCTTACTATCATTTTTAATGCTAATCATTATTTTACTAACTAATTTTATTTATTTTATTTATTACTAACAATTTTTGTAATAATAATGTTTTTACTAATAATTCCTTTACCTCTTTTTTCTTCTTTTGGTACTAATTTTTGTGACTAACGAATACTTTTTACTATTATTATAATTACTCTCTAAATTTGAATTAGGAAAAATGTTTACTGCTTTGAATTAATGACTGGATTTTTTATTTTAAATTAGCAAATTTTACTAATAAATAGTAATTTCTACGAATTCATTAGTAAAATTTACTAACAAATCACTAATTCATCACTAATTCATTAAAAAGGTCAGTAACTAATTTAAATTAGTATACATTTTTACTAATTTAAATTTAGAGAGTATTATTATTATTATTATTATTATTATTTTTATTATTATTATTATTATTATTATTTTCATTATTAATATTTATTATCATTATTATTATTAGGTATTATTATTATTTTCATTATTAATATTTATTATTAGTGTTTCATTGATGATGTTTTTTTAATAAATTCTGTTTTCATATTAAATAGAAAAATAAATTTGAAACAAAAATTCTAGTTTAGTATTAATAATTTACTTTATATAATAGTAAACGATTTAAAAAGCGTGGTAAATTTATAGTTAGACCCAGTTATAAATTATAGTAATCGAAAATGTACTCACCAATAATTGAAAATATAAGCTCCATAGATGTTCTGAAAATAGAAAAATCGATTAATTATTATTGATTAATAATTTTGCACTTAAAATTATTTAACATTTTCAATCATTAGTCAAATTTATTTATTATAACTTAATGCAGTTTTCTGTTAACATTTCTTTTGAATTTTAATACCGTATTAGTAATAGAATATAAATAAATAAATAAATCAACAACATAGAAACCAAAACAATAATCAAAAAGGCCGAACATAATATTTACAATTATAAAAGATATAAAAGTAATAATTATAATAATAACAATTACAATAATTACAATAATATAATAATTACACTGAAAAAAAATTTATTTGATTCAAATAACCGCTTATTTGACTATTATCAAAAAAATGTTTACTTGAATCAAATAATTTTTATTTAAATCAAATATATTGTATTTGAATTAAATATTTCAGTATTTAAAGCAAATATTATTTAATTGATTCAAATATAAATTATTTGATTCAAGTAAATATTTATTTGATAATAATATCAAATAATCGGTTATTTAAATCAAGTAAATATTTTTTTCAGTGTACAATAATAGTAGTAATGAAAATTATAATTATTATAACAATAGAGTAGAATTACAATAACATTAAAAATTAAAAAAAAGAATAGTCATTCCATCATATTTCGACTAAAGTCGTTGCCGACTAATTTCAAATTTAACTTAGTAATTTAATAAATGAATACAAAAAAATAAATATACATATATAAAAATAAATATATATATTCTTTAATATTTTATTCAATTTAAAAAATTTTTTTAACTTTAAAAAATTGTAATATTTTCCAGGAATGATTTTAAAGATATTAGAATTACCGAACGAAACGAATTTTTTAAATATTTTTTATATTTATTGTAAAATTTTCTATTAGAAAATATTAAAGAAAACACATAATTTATTATAAAAACGTAAAAAAATTTAGATTTTACTAAGAATGAATTATTTTATTATTATAAATTGGTAGAAACAATTATTAAGAAGAAATATTAAATAAAAAATAATTTTAAAGTTCACCTGGTAAATAACCTATTTTTGCAAATTTCATTCTCTAAATGCGAGAAATAGAAATCATTTAAATTAAATGAAACCTTATGAAATACAAAGTAGAAATAGTGAAAAGTTTAAAATTAATTATATTAAAAAATAGCTTCGGGACCAAAGAAAATCTTTTTCCAGTGAGTGTATCCAGTGATTAATTTATTATTGCCCAATTTTCGTAATTTTTCATTTTTCTGGGCAGAAGTTATTTACATTTTAAAATCGTGAAATTTTATTTCTCACATTTAGTGAATGAAATTTGCAAGAATAGGTTATTTACCAGGTGAACTTTAAAATCATTTTTTATTTAATATTTCTGATTAATAATTGTCTCTACCAATTTGTAATAATAAAATAATTCATTCTTAGTAAAATCTAAAATTTTTTTTACGTTTTTAAAATAAATTATGTGTTTTCTAATTTTCTTTAATATTTTTTAATACATAAAAATGTGACAGTTTTTACGACTTCATATAGTTTAGATGCTTATTTTACAATAAATATAAAAAAAATTTTTTTAATTCGTTTTGTTCGGTAATCCTACACTGAAAAAAATTATAGGCAGAATGTGCTTTTTACTAAGGTAATTTTTGCCTGAGTACAAAAGCAATACACGCAAAGCAATTGTTTCTTTTAAAGAAAAGCAATTTTTCCCTTAGTTAATAAAGTAACAAATTCTTGTCATTTATCAAATAAATTGTTTACATATGTCAAATCGAATTTTATAATTGATTAAAATAATGGGTACTAAAGGAAGAAATTTACTACTGAAATGGAATCGAGGAAATTTTCTTGAAATACTTAAAGATACTAATTTCATTTGTTTAATAAAATTAATATATTAGTTCTATTATTTCCTTTATTTAATTAAAGTAAAATATTATTAATATAGTATTAAAAATAAAAATTCCTTTTCCCTCGAATTGTAAATATATGTAATAAAAAGGTAAAACAAAATTATTTAATATCGTATTTTCTAAATATTTAAATAAAAATTTGCCTTGCGAATTTAACTTTATTAAGTAAGGCAAACATTGCCTTTTTTTAAAAGAAACAATTGCTTTTCGTGAATTGCTTTTGTACTAAGGCAAAAATTTCCTTAGTAAAAAGCACATTCTGCCTATTATTTTTTTCAGTGTAATATCTTTTAAATCATTCCTGCAAAATATTACAATTTTTTAAAATTAGTCGGCAACGACTTTAGTCGAATTATAATAGAGTTATACTCAATAATAATAAAAATAATAATTTCAATTACTTGTTATTATTGTCCAAGTATAATAATAGCGAAAATAATTTTCAACAGTGAAACAGAGAAACATTAAACCTCCGCAAATAATGTGAGAACAGCTGGCAAATAATAAAAATCCTTATTTTGTGTTGTATATAAGCGCAAAAAAAGGAAAAAAGAAAAAGAAAACAAAAAAGAAAAAAATTAGGACAAGTTGTATATATATATATATATATATATATATATATATATATATATACAGGTGAAAGGGTGAAATTTTTCAAGAGAGCATATGGGTTGTTCAGGTAAAATTTTTCTGGTTTCTAGATCCTTGGCTATCCGTAACGGAAAATCCCTTGGTCGTATGTAATGTATCATCTCCTTTTCTGCAAATTCAGCGCTCTATCCGCCGCCTCTCCTCTCGACATTCTATACTTTTGCCGTTTTTACGAACCAAGTGGTCTATTCTCATGCATATATTCGAAAGCATATGCCCATATGCCGCGCGATCCCCTAGAGCACTCGTGCCCATCGAGTTCCGCCAACGTAGTGCACCATGCCAACCGCAAAATTTTATATCTCTCAAAACCATATCTCACCCTATGCGCAATATTACTCCCCTCTTTACCTCCCCTTTCCTCCCCCCACCGCCCCTCTTCACTTATATATTGCACTCGCTTCTTCATTGTGAAAAATATCAATGAAAAAAAAGTGATTATTCATAAACAAAATTTTTAGTTACACTAATATATTCAATATTGAGATTAATTTTTGTTCGGAATATTTTTCGAAAATTACAAGAAAAAAAACCCTTAACTGGAACAGTGGTAACTTTTACTAAAGTAGCGAAAATATTCGTTGAAATAACGAAACTATTCGTATGTAAAAAATAAAAATAATAATACTAAAATAACTTTTACTAATAATAACTAAAAATTTCGCTAATACAGTAAAATTTATAGTTGTTCCAGGCACGGTAAATCGTTAGGTATTAAAATAACACCAAAATGGATTAAAATATCACTAAATTGGATTGTTTTAATCCTTTTTGGTGTTATTTTAATACCTAACGATTTACCGTGGGTGGAGATTTTTTTCCCGTAATCTAAAGATTGAGAAAAATTTTTGTAAAACTAAGTTTAAAATATAAAAAATCTTTTTAATGTCTGACTGAAATTGATCAGTACTACTGAAAACAAGAAGCAAGGAAATAAAATCATTTTAACTGCTTTAATTATTACTAACCCATTTCAATTAACTACTGAAATTTTTAAATATATTTTGAAAATATAAACAAGTTGTTTACTCTGTCTGACTGAAATTTACTACTAGCACTACTACTGAAACCAAGTTGAAACGTTATTTTACCATTTGATACTCTCTAAATATGAATCAGCGAAATTTCACTGATTCTCAGCGATAAGTATGCCACTAATTTCAATCAGCGTATATGCGCTAATTAATCAGTGAAATTTCACTGATTATTCAGTGAAATTTCACTAATTCACAGTGCATATACGCTAATTGAAATAGTGGCATACTTATCGCTGATTCAGATTTAGAGAGTACGATCCACGTCGTCTGTAAATCCTGGTAATAAACAAAAATAGAAAAAAACCCGTCTGAATAAAACTTACTTTTACTACTGGCAATAAATTAAAACTACTTTCAAAAACCTTTCGTCTGGCTAAAGTCGACCTTGACTACTGAGGACAAGTTGAATTCTGTTCAAAGTGCACCGTCTGTTAGAGACTGACTTTAACTACTAATTGCAAGAACGAATGAAGCAAGTTCCGTCCGACTGAAACTAATAACGTTCACTGAAATTAAACGAAACCAAATTTAACACATCCGGTCTGATCAAAGTTAATTTTGACTACTTGTCCTGAATTAAAATTTAGAAAAGCGCTCCGTCTGACTTAAATATGCTTCTACTACTTGCGGAAAATAAAAAGTTACTTGAAATTCTTCTGTCTGATCGTAAAGTTTACTTTCACTACTGAAATTAAATTAAAACGAATTCAAAGCGCCTAGTCTGACTAAAATTGACTTTTGCTACTGCACTAATGAAATTTATGTTTAGTACCAAAAATATGCATTTCAATATTTTTGTACTAATATTTTTGTAACACGGTAATTAAATACACAGTAAATCGTGAGGTATAAAAAGTGTCGCAGATTAAATTAACACCAAAAAAGATTAAAATAATCAATTTTGGTGTTATTTTTTACAATGATTGAAATTTTAGTTTATTCAATTTTTAATAACTATCAAACATGAAGATATCGATAACTTTTAGTCTTCGACTCTGAGTAATCGATTTCATCATATTTTATAATAATTAAAGATGACCAAGTAATAAAATCATTATTATCTATTATAAGAATTCAAAAATTCAAAAATTCAAAAAATCTTCTTCTTCAAAATTATTTTCATAATTTCAATTCAATTTTTATTTTCAAAAATTTTTATTACTACAATTTTACTTTATATCTATTATTTTTAATAATAATTCAATAATTAATTTCACAAAATTTCAATTATTCCTAAATTCTTTAATTCAAAGCATATTAGAAAATAAAAACTTTAAATACTATTAAAAAAGTTCAATTAAACTTTTTCAAAATATTACTTTCAAAATTCAATTATTTCCAAATAGTTCACTCTATATTTCTTTTAGTATTCAATTATAATCTAAAATTTTAACTGAAAATTATTTTTATGAAATGATAATAAATTTTTATTAGAAAATTCTACAAAAATTTAATTATTTAAATGCAGAAGTAAATAATTTATTGAATAATTGAATGTTTCTCAAAATTCAATTCTCATAAAGAATTTTAGTAACAAATTTTTTAATAATTCAATTCTATTGTTGAATTTTATTAAAACGTGAATTATGGACATAATTCCTTTTTTAAGGAATTTAATTATAATTGTATGAAAAATAATTGAAACGCTGCGATGAGTTTTATGAGAATTTTCAAATTTATTCGTTTAGAATTTAGTTTTACAAAATTTTAATTATTCAGAATTTCTGCAATTAAATATATATTGAAAAATAAACATTTGGAATAATTCCAATAAAAATCCTATTAAACTTTTAAAAAGAATTAATTCTACACAATTTTTTGGCAAAAATATGAAAAATTAAGAAATCCAATGATTTTAGTTTGAAACTTTTTCAAAATTTAATTGTTTTTAAAAATCCAGGTTATAATGCTTTCAATACTTAAGTATAATCTAAAATTTTAACTGAAATTAATTTTTAAACTTATTTTATTTGTAAATTCTACGAGAATTCAATTATTAAAATACAAAAAAAAATATTTTATTAATTTAATGTTTCTGGAAATTAAATTCTTATAAAAAATGTTATCAACAAATTTTTTAAATCATCAAATTCTTTGGACGAATTTTAATAAGATTTTTTAAGAATAAGTACGTTTTTCGAGGAATTTGATTAAAATTGAATTAAAAATACTTGAAATTCTTCAATGAGTTTTATTATTTATAAAAATAATTGAATTCCTAAAAGAATTTTATTATTTATAAAATAATTGAATCCCTGAGAAATGTTATTATTTATGAAAATAATTGAATTATTGCGAAGAAATTTATTTAAAAAATTTGTAAATAATTGAATATCAGTAGAAAATTTTATTTTTACTGAAAATAATTTAATTTTTGAGTAGAATTGTATTGAAATTTTTTTTAATAATGGAATTCTTTTGGAAAATTTGATTGAAATAGTCGATATTAAAAATTATGGAA
Source organism: Leptopilina drosophilae (assembly GCA_032873175.1). NCBI lineage: Eukaryota > Metazoa > Arthropoda > Insecta > Hymenoptera > Figitidae > Leptopilina > Leptopilina drosophilae. Next base: position 43,849,321 of record CM065480.1, on the reverse strand, counting down.
TTTAAGAAAACTTTTTAAAATAATTCAAATTTTGACAAGAATTTGATTAAAATTTTGTAAAATAATTGAATATCAGAGAAGAATTTTATTATTTATAAAGAGAATTGAAATTTTGACGAGAACTTTTTCATATTTTTGAAAACAATTGAATTTAGTAACTATGTTACTAAGTAAGTTAGTAAATTGGTAACGAAGTTAGTAACTAACTTACTATTCTTCCTTGAGAAGCTAAATTTGTTGAATTTTTACAAATCGTTGACTTTGGTATTTTATTTAAAATAAAATTTCATTCATAGTTAAAAATAACACCAAAATAGATTATTTTAATCCTTTTTGCTGTTAATTTAATCCTAGAGGCTTCAAACTGTTGCAGATTATTTTAATCCTTTCTGGTGTTATTTTAACACCTCGCGTTTTACTGTGTACTTTTTTAAATGTTAAACGTATTGAAATTATTTTCCTAAGATTATCAAATTGATAAAAAAACGAATAAAAAAAAATATATGATTACTATTACTAAAAATATAATTTTTTACTGTTGTTAAGAATTAATTCTTTTAAAACCTAATTTTATGCAACTATTATAAAAATTAAAACGTATTGAATAATATTGAATTGAATAATAAGCAGCGAAATTTTTAAGATTATTCCACTTTTCTACGTGAAAAATATTTAAATTATGGGGAAAATGTAAAACACTTAAATTATGTGAAACATGGAGAATATCACGGTAAATCGTTAGGTATTAAAATAACACCAAAAAGGATTAAAATAATACAATTTAGTGTTATTTTAATTCATTTTGGTGTTATTTTAATACCTAACGATTTACCGTGATCCAACAACTATCCAAAATAGTCAAATTCTCTATTTAAAATATTTCAAATTTTTCAGAACGCAGATTCAATTTTCTTTTTTAATTTTTATATATTCTGGTATATAAATTTTACATGGCAAAACTCATAGAAATAACTAAATCATTTGAAAACTTGTAGAGCAAAGTTTTCAATTCAATATAAATTCTCACTCGGGTAATTTCGAGCAAACATGTCAAAGAAGTACGCGTACGCTCCTTTTTGACCTGCACCCACACACATAGTTTGCAGAAGGGTAATATAAAGATGCAATCTAACTGAAATACGAGAGTTTGCCTTTAACTTTTCGATTCAAAAGGAAGTTTCTATAATTTCTTTAAAATATCCTTACTCTCAAAATCGAAAGCATTTAAATCTTATTCTTGACAATAAAAACAGTTCAATAACATATTTTACAGTTGACAAAAAATTCAATTGTACAAAATTCTATTATTACTATTTTCATTATTATTATTATTATCATTACTATCATTATTGGAATTTTTAAATTACAACGCGATTTCAAACTTCATATTTTCTTCTACTTTTTCCTATTTTACATTTTTTTTCTTCCCTTCTTTATTATAATGTTTTCTAATTTTTTCCTACTTTCTCCAAAAGCAAACAGGAAAACAATATTCATATTAACAAATAATAATTAAATATTACTTAATAGAAATATTTTTCCTGAAAAAAAGGGAAAATAAAAAAATTATTATTACAAAAAATATTTTATACGATAAAAATTATACGAATCGAGGAAAAATTGTTATACAAAGTTTTTAACTTTCTGAATATATTTCATACTAATACTAATAATAATAATAATAATAATAATAGTAGAAAAAAATTCCATAATATTTTTTCTTCCGCGTACTTTCTGTGTATAGAAATTCCTTAAAAGTCAGTTCACGTTCTGTGTGCGAGCCTTCGCATCCGTCTCGGTTCCAATATCTAAAGTCATAATTTTAATGAAAATTCCTCTATCGTCGAGTTCTTCGAATTTCAAACCACGATAAATAACCGTCTTTTATAGACTCTGTACAAAAAAAAGGGGGAAAAAATATTTCTTTTTGCATTCTTATAGAAAAATTTATATAAACCGCTATTTGAATACTGTTGCTTATTTTACAAAAATAAAAAAAAATCACAACTAATCAGAGATAAATATAATTTTATCCAAAAATGTATGAAAAAATAAAAACTGTGTTCATAGACGTATTTATATTTGATAATTAAAAATATTTTAATTAATAATAATTATAATATTAATATTAATCAAAATAATAATAATAATAATAATAATAATAATAGTAATAATAATAATAATAATAATAATAATAATAATAATAATAATAATAATAATAATAAATAATAATGATAATAATAATAATAATTTTAACTTTTATCCCAGAATTTTTCACGAAACAATTGTTTCAATAATAATAATAATAATAATAATAATAATAATAATAATAATAATAATAATAATAATTGTATTTCAATAATAATTTTATTAAAAAATAAATATAAAACAAGAATTATACCTACTATGAGTAATTTTTACTTAATATTGAGAAAGTTATTTTTTAATTAAACTCTCTAAACTTAAATTAGTAAATTTTACAAATAATTTAGTAAAAATTGCTATTTATTCTTTGTTTAAAATTATAAATTACAATTTATTACTTATTTAAAATTATAAATACAAATGTTTATTTATAATAAATATTTTCTAATTCATGGTCAAAAAGTTAATCACCAATTCGAATTAGTAAACATTTTTACTAATTCAAATTTAGAGTAAACAAAATAATTTTACGAAATATTAAATACTAATTCTATATAAAATTTATTTTTCCATATATAGAAATACAAAATTTTATGTATAATTCCCATTTTTGGATAAAATTATTTCCCTCTATTATTTAATTTCGCTTATATAATATGCACGAACTTTGTACAATAATGTAATATGAGTTGCTAAAATATTGACGTAATATTAATTAGATTCTCTATTGTTTTATTGGTGTAACTAATTAGAGAATGTTTAATTAACAACTTTGATATTCATTTATTGCCGTGTTTCATTATTACTTCACTTATTAATCTATACTATAGTAGAGTTATAAATTTTTTTATATTGTACATTCATTGCTCACAGTGTTAATAGAAGAATTAATTTCATTAGTACTTTCTCTCATCTTCTTTATTTTCATTATTAGTATATTATATTTTGTCAGGTAAAATTTTTTCCCTTCTCAAATATTGAAGCCGTGTAAACATTTTTCTCTATTCAATATTTACTCTTAAATTCATTGTTCCAATTTTATCTATTGCGGTAAATTTCAAAACTCTTCACTTAGGGTTTTAGTTTACTTTTTTTGGTGATAATTTTTTTTCTTTAATAATTTTTCTACTTATTATCATTTTTGAAATAAAAACTTTTTTACTAATAATTGTATTGTCCTTTAGTCAATTTTTTAAAAAATAAAAAAAAATAATTAAAAAAAAATAATAAATAAATAATAAATAATAATAATTATTATTATTATTATTTATAATAATAAATTTTTATAATAATATTTTTTTCTTTTTCTCTGTACCACTATTTTTTGTAATAAATATATTTTTACTATCAATTTGGTTGGATTGGTAATTATTTACTAATAATTATTCACTAATAATTTTTAACTAATAATTATTTTGACTAACGATTCTATTTCATTGCTAATAATTGCTTACTAATAATTATTTTTGCTAATAATTCTATTTTAGTACAAATACTTGTTTACTAATAATTAATTTTACTAACAATTCAATTTTAGTACAATTAATTGTTTACTAATAATGGTTTTAACTAATATTTCTATTTTATTACTAATAATTGTTTACTAATAATTTTTTTTACTAACAAGTCTATTACTAAAAATGATGTTACTAACAATTCTATTGTAGTATTAAGAATTAGTCCCATTAAGTTTTCTGAATAAATAAATAAATTGTTTATTACTAATTTTTTCTCTCATAATTCTATTACTAATAATTCCTTTACTAATAATTTTATTCTATTACAAATTTTTTAGAAATAATTATTTTACTAACACTTTTTGTAACAATAATGTTTTATCAATAATTTTTATTTTTATGCTAACGATTATATTACTAAAAATTCTATAACTATTTAACAATTTCGCTTCTAATTTTATTTTATTCTTTAAATATTCGGGAAACTAAAACAAGGCGCAAAGAAAGTAAAAAATGTTAAAAACTTAAACTATTTCGACGAAATAATATTACTATTTAAACAATATTAAAAATATAAATAATTATTTGTATTGTCTGACTGAAGTTGACTGTTATTCCTACTGACACAAAATTCAGACAAAATACAAAAAATTGTTAAAACATTTAAACTAAATTAGTTAAATTATTAAAAATATTTATAAAATATAAAAATTAAAAACAACTTTGCAGTTGTACTATTGGATTTCAGTCATACAGCAAAAGTGTCTTTTCGTTCATATTTCATAATTTTAAATATTAGAAAATCCGTTTAACCTAATTTTGAAATATGCAAAAATGTTTTATGCTGTTAGACGATCATTTTTTTCATTTGCTAATTAAATTATTTATAGTTTTTTAAAATTAAATTTTTCCAACGAAAAGCAAATCTACATTTTTGTAATAATTTTTAATTAATAACAATTTAAACATCTATTTATTAGCATTTATTTTTCATAATTTTTTTTCATTTACAAGCTAAATTATTTGTAGATTTTTAAAATTTAAATTTTCAAACGAAAACCGAATCTAAATTTTTGTAATAATTGTTAATTCATAATAATATAAACATCTATTTTTTAGCATTTATTTTTCATAAATTTTTTTTTTCATTTTTTTTTCATTTGCTAATTAATTTGTTTCTAAATTTTTTAAACTAAATTCTGCAACGAAAAATAAATTCACATTTTTGTAATAATTTTTAATGAATAATAATATAAACATATATTTATTAGCTTTTATTTTTCATAATTTTTTTTTCATTTACGAACGAAATTGTTTGTAGTTTTTTAAAACTAAATTCTGCAACGAAAAGTAAATCCATTTTTTTGTAATAATTTCATACATTTTTTTTCATTTGCTAATTAAATTGTTTCTAAATTTTTTAAACCAAATTCTGCAACGAAAAGTAAATTCACATTTTTATAAATAATAATATAAACATCTATTTATTAGCATTTATTTTCCATAATTTTTTTTCATTTTTTTTTTTCATTTACGAACTAAATTATTCATAGTTTTTTAAAATTAAATTTTCCAACGAAAAGCAAATCTAGATTTCTGTAATAATTTTTAATTAATAATAATATAAACATCTTTTTATTAGCATTTATTTTTCATTTTTTTTTTTCATTGATGAACTAAATTATTTGTAGTTTTTTAAAATCAAATTTTCTAACGAAAAGCAAATCTCCATTTTTGTAATAATTTTTAATTAATAATTTAATAATAAAAATATAAACAATTATTTATTCACATTTATTTTTCATAAACTTAACCAACATTATTGAAAGTACAAGAATAAATAATATTCTTGTTAAAATTTAATAATCATTTTTAATTTAATTAAAAAATATTATTATTGTTATTAATTCTTATTATTATTATTTAATAATAATATAAACAGCTAAAAAATGTAATCAACATAATTAAAAGTACAAGAATAAATACTATTCTCCCCGGTAGCAAAAGGAGATAAAAAAAATTTATTCCACAAAAATTCTTCAAAAAAAAATTCTTTTTTCCCTCTTTCGTCACAGAAACCAGATATCGTACATAATATCTCGTTTTTCAAAAGAAATATACGAATGTTGTTAGTCAAATTTTGTTGAAAACCTTTACAACAGGGGATTGTGTATATATATAAATATAGGGATGATGGCATGTTTTACTCAATGGTGCCCTTGAGGCATTTTATCAATAGCGGAAGTGCTCGGCGAAATCGACACTGATTATATTCAAAATGATATACAGTTTGCATTTTTTTTTCATTTATTATTATAATTTTTTTTTTTTTTTGTAATCCTTTTCGAAGGTTATAATTTGTAAAGTCGGCGCGACTTTTTTTCAACGCTGTCAATGTTTGAAAGAGTGAGAAAAAGAGAGAGAGGGGGGAAGGAGGGTGAGTATTCTTTTCTCGTCAGTTTGCCACCCCCCCCCAAGCTCCGATTCCTTTTTATTCCAAGAAGTCTCCTTCCTTTTCTCCTTTTAGCGTCTCTATTCATCCGTGTCTCGCTTGCGGGTATGAGTGAGGCGTCTTCTCGATCCTCTTTATTCACTCCTTCCTCTCACTCCCCCCTCCCGTTGCTCTAGTGTCTTCTCTCTCTCTCTCTCTCTCTCATTCTTGAGAATTGTCTTTTTTCTCTTTCTTTTTATTATTTTTTCTCTCTCTCTCTCTGTTTTCGTCTCTTCTCACTCTTTGTTTTTCTTTCTCTGTCTTATTTTTCTCTTCGTCTCTCTTTCTCTGACTTATTTTTCTCTTCGTCTCTCTTTCTCTGCTTTATTTTTCTCTTCGTCTCTCTTTCTCTGCTTTATTTTTCTCTTCGTCTTTCCCCCCTCTCTTTCTTTCCTTGTCTCTCTATTTTTTTCTCTCCTAGTCTTTCTTCTCTATTTTAGTTTTTTCTCTTTCTTTTTAGTCCTTTTTCTCTCGCTTTTTAGCCTTTTTTCTCTCTTTTTAGTCTTTTTTCTCTCTTTTTAGTCTTTTTTCTCTCTTTTTAGCCTCTTTTCTCTCTTTTTAGTCCTTTTTCTCTCGTTTTAGTCTTTTTTCTCTCTCTTTAGCCTCTTTTCTCCCTTTTTAGTCTCTTTCTCCTTTTTAGTCTCCCTTCTCTATTTTTTTTCTATTTCCTCTCTCTTCTTGTCTCTCTCTCTCTCACTTTCTTGCTATCTGTCTGCCTCCCCCCACTTTTCCTCAATCTCTCGTTCAGTGTCTTCTACCAGTTTCACTCAGCATCCATCAGGAGAAAAGACTCCTTCCATATTCTATCACCATCCCTTTTTCTCCCCCTCCCATCCTTCTTCCCCCTGAACGCAGCAGCCACTTTCAAAATTAGTGCATGTCTGCCTTAACTCGCCAAGGTTTACCATTCGCTTATTCCTGACTTGATGGAACTGTTGAATTTCATCAGCCAAGTCATTCCAATGAATACAAATAGTCGCCCAGCAAATAAAATTAAAAAAAAATCAAAGGAACGGTTAAAAAAAAACCCCCATTTCATATATGATCGAGAACAAAAGAATTGATTACAATTTCGAGTCGTCGGAACTTTTTTCCCAAAGCAAAAGAGGAAAACTACTTGATTTTCTTTATGTCTGAAATTCTGAATCTAATGTGTAAATTAGACATTTCGAAAGGATGTGAACAGTGTCTGGTAAATTTGTTTTTTACATTCTTTTGATCCAACTTTTTGTCTGCTCGTTGGTTTTTCTATTTTTCTTTTTTTCTTTCTTTCTTTCTTTCTTTTTTTTTATCATTGTCACGAGCGACCGGAATTCATTCGCAAATATTAGGGACAATTTGCATTAAAGTCTGAGAAAATTCAATATTAAAAGCGTGATTGCAGGAAATATTATTTAAAGCTGAGTACCCTTTTGCCATTCAACGAGAGGTGGAGAGGGAAAAAGGGAACTTGCCGTAATTACGAAAACAAGAGGCAAGACGCTCTAACTGCAAGACGAAAATTTTTCTATAATTGACGAAAACACGTAATTAGAAAAAACGTGGAAAAAAATTTTTTAAATTACAAACATAATTTTAAATAAAATTTAATTACTTTTTGTGAAAACAAAATTATTTCCCCTTCGAATGATTTTCGGGTAAAAAAAAAAATTGTCACCGAAAAAATAATTCCCATCGAATTTTGTTCCTAAGACAAATTTTTTAACAAGTGAATATTCTATCCCATTGATAATTTTCAAAAAAAAACTTGTTCCGAAAAGAAAATTTTTTCCTAAAAACTAAAAACTAGAAAAATAAGTTTTGGTCCCGAAAGGAAAGGAAAATTTGTTATCAAAAGAAAATGTTCAGCGAGAAATAAAAATCTCTGTGTAATTTTCCCGTAGAATTCAAATATTCAATAATTTTATCAAGTTATAAAGAAATTTTTTAGCAAAAAATAAAATTCTCTGCAATTTTTCCCGGAAAATTAAAATATTCAGTAATTTTTTCCTTTTTTTCACACAAAAAATAAATATTAAAAGTTTGGCAGAAAAATAAGTTTTGGCCCCAAAAAGGAACATTTGTTATCAAAGAAAATGTTTCGCGAAAAATAAAAATCTCTGGTGTAATTTTTCCGTAAAATTCAAATATTCAGTAATTTTTTTCAAGTAATAAAGAAATTTTTTAGCAAAAAATAAAAATCTCTGTAATTTTTCCCGAAAAATTAAAATATTCAGTAATTTTTTTTTCACTCAAAAAATAAATATTAAAAGCTTGGCAGAAAAATAAGTTTTGGTCCCAAAAGGGAATATTTCGTTATCAAAGGAAAAGTTTAGCGAAAAATAAAAATCTCTGTAATTTTTCCCGAAAAATTAAAATATTCAGTAATTTTTTTTTTCACTCAAAAAATAAGTATTAAAAGTTGGCAGAAAAATAAGTTTTGGCCCCAAAAAGGAACATTTGTTATCAAAGAAAATGTTTCGCGAAAAATAAAAATCTCTGGTGTAATTTTTCCGTAAAATTCAAATATTCAGTAATTTTTTTCAAGTAATAAAGAAATTTTTTAGCAAAAAATAAAAATCTCTGTAATTTTTCCCGAAAAATTAAAATATTCAGTAATTTTTTTTTCACTCAAAAAATAAATATTAAAAGCTTGGCAGAAAAATAAGTTTTGGTCCCAAAAGGGAATATTTCGTTATCAAAGGAAAAGTTTAGCGAAAAATAAAAATCTCTGTAATTTTTCCCGAAAAATTAAAATATTCAGTAATTTTTTTTTTCACTCAAAAAATAAGTATTAAAAGTTGGCAGAAAAATAAGTTTTGGTCCCAAAAGAGAATATTTGTTATCAAAGAAAATGTTTAGCAAAAAATAAAAATATCTGGTGTAATTTTTCCGTAAAATTCAAATATTCAGTAATATTTTTCAAGTAATAAAGAAATTTTTTAGCAAAAAATATAAATCTCTGTAATTTTTTCGTAAAATTAAAATGTTCAGTAATTTTTTCCTTTTTTTCACACAAAAAATAAATATTAAAAGTTTGGCAGAAAAATAAGTTTTGCTCCCAAAAGGGAACATTTGTTATCAAAGAAAATGTTTAGCGAAAAATAAAAATTTTTCCGTAAAATTCAAATATTCAGTAATTTTTTTCAAGTAATAAAAAAACTTTTTAGCAAAAAATAAAAATCTTTGTAAATTTCTTCGTATATTCAAATATTCAGTAATTTTTTCATTTTTTTTTCACACAAAAAATAAATATTAAAAGTTTGTCAGAAAAATAAGTTTTGGTCCCAAAAGGGAACATTTGCTATCAAATAAAATGTTGAGCAAAAAATAAAAATCTCTAATTTTTTCAAGTAATTAAGAAATTTTTTGGCAAAAAATAAAAATATCTGTGGTTTTTTCGTGAAATTCAAATATTCAGTAATTTTTTCAGTACTAAAAAAGTGTTTAGCAAAAAATAAAAATATTCGTAGTTTTTTCGTAAAATTCAAATATTCAGTAACTTTTTCCTTTTTTTTCACACAAAAAATAAGTATTAAAAGTTTGTCAGAGGTTTAATTTTTTTGTTAATTTGCATTTATTCGCGAACAAAGTGAAGAGTCTCGGCAATGATAAACTTTTAAAAAAGAAAAGCCAGTAAAGTACATTATTAAAAGTCAGTCTATACTCAACGCGGTATCTTATTTTTCCAAGAGTAATTTCTTGCCACTTTCTGCTTTTTCTGTTGGCATTCTTTTCTTTTCTTTTTTATTTTTCTTAAAAATAAAACGAAAATGGAGACACTTTAAGCGGGAGAATGCGTAGGAACGTAAAGTATTTCAGATTGCGATTCTAAACGACACTCTCTGACTAAGTTGGACATAAATTTTTTTTCTTTTTATGCTAAAGAGACTGTAAAATGGTTTTCTATAATTCAGTACAGCAGTGAGTAAAGAAAAAAGGAAGACGAAGTTTTACTGCGAAAATGCATTTCTATTGGACTTATTTTTATTCATTTTAGTTACATTAATTTTAGTTTTATTACGTTTAGTTTTATTTCGTTCAGTTCTGTACAACTTTCCTTTTTACTTTCTTGGTTGTTATTTACTGTTCTTTTATTAATTTTATTTTTGCTTACTGCACTCGACAAAAAATTTATTTCATTCAAATAATTCAAATTATTTGAAAAATATTTAAATAATTCAAATACTTTATAGTTAGATAAAAAAAAATGTATTTGGTTTAAATTACTTAAATTATTTGCATCAAACTTGTTTGAACCAAATAAATCGTATTTGATTCAATTAAATAATTAATTGAATTGAATAAATGAATTTGTTTAATACAAATAATGAGTTACTTAAAACTATTCTTTTATTTATTTGACACAAATATTTTATTTATTTAATTCAAATAAAAAATACTTAATCCAATAAAATTATTTTATAGATTCTAATTAACCAAGTTATTTATCATACGAATAATGAATTATTCTGTTAAAAAATCAGTTAATGTATATAATATAACATATAAATATAATATATAAATATAATATAATAATATATTAAAAATTAAAAAAATACTAAATATTTAAAAAAAAATTGTATTAAATATAGAATTAAATAATTTTCATAATTGATTCAAATAATTATTTACTAGCTTAAAATTTATTTGATTTGAATAATTTGTGTTTGATTCAAATAAATCATTATTTGATGCGATAAAATAAAATATATTTAGGTCAAATAAATATGTATTTGGTTCAAATGCGTATTTATTGGATTATAACCAAATAAATGATTTATTTGAATCAAATAATATTTATTTTGATCAAATAATTTTTTAATTGATCCAAATAAATTTTTTTTCAGTGTGCACATTTATTAATTTTATTTTTATTTACATTACTTTTATTAATTTTATTTTTATTTACATTACTTTTATTAATTTTTATTTTTATTTACTGTACTTTTATTATTTCTATTCGTATTTATTTTACTTTTATTTGTTATATTTTTGTTTCGTCAAATTTTATTTATTTCATTTTTCTTTCTTGTAGCTGAATTTTTTTTTACTTTTATATGATATATGTTTGTTTTGTCAACTTTTATTTATTTTAGTTTTCATTCTTGTAGGTGAATTTATTTTACTTTTATTTATTGTACTTGTATTTATTGTACATGCATTAATTTCATTTTTATTTATTTTACTTCTATTTTTTTTTACTTTTATTCTGTACAATTTTATTGTATCGCACACTTTGACTAAACATTATTTACACTTTTTACTTACTGGGGAAAAAATTAATTTCTTTTAATTTTCAAACCTAGTAGTGAAAGTATATTTTTTGGCAGACATTGAATTTCACTATTCGAGACAAGAAACAAAAATAAAGTGTGAATGAAAAATAATTTATCCAGATTGTCTGACTAAAAATGGATTTAACTATGGTGACAACAATAATTTTGTTCGACCAGAATTTTTTTAAGTATCAGTAATGCAGTAAAATAAAATTCTAGTTATATCTGTCTTAATAAGAATTATTTTTACTCCTTGGACAAAATAAAGACAGTCTGAATAGACCAGGCTTCAACTACTGGTACCGAAAAAAATCCTCTCTGAAAAAAAATTCTGCCTTACTTTAATTTTTGAACTACTAACAAAGAATTAAAATGTTATTAACTATTTTTACTCCTAGAACCAAAAAAACGTCTGACTAAACAAGTATTTAACTACTGGTACAAATAAAAATCTTGTCTGACAAAAAAAAATTTAACTACTGATACTAAAAAAATCCTGTCTGACTAAAAATTTATTTTTGACACTGGAACGTAAAATAATTTCGTCTCACTGCAATTTTTTACTACTAACAACGAATTGAAATGTTATTAAATATTTTTATTTACAGGACCAAAAAAGTGTCTGACTAAAAAAGCCTTTAGCTACTGGTACCAAAAAAAAACCTGTCTGACTAAAGAAACATAAACTAGTGGCACTAAAAATATTCATAAAATAAATTGAAAGATATATGTTTGACTGAAACTAGTTTTAACTACTGCTTCCAAAAAGTAACACTGTTTGATTATACTTACGTCTGGCTAAAACTGCTCTTAACTACTGGTACCAAATTTAATTATTGTCTGATTCTACGTTTTCTACTATTTACAATAAATAAAAAATAGTCGAAAGTTCATTGTCTGACTAAAGCTGGTTTTAACTACTAGTACCAAGAATAGTTTGCCTGATGACTTTATTTTCCCTACTACCAACAATGTAGTAAAATAAATTAAAATACTTTAGTTATTTGTCTGACTATATTTGCCAGTAATTACTACTTTTGAAAAATAATCCTTGTTAATTTTTTCCTACTAGTTGAGAAATATAATCATGATTTATTTTTTTCTACTAGTTTAGAAAAACAATCCTGATTAATTTTTCCCTACTATTTTAGAAAAATAATCCTGATTAATTTTTCCTACTATTTTAGAAAAATAATCTTGATTAATTTTCCTACTATTTTAGAAAAATAATCCTGATTAATTTTTCCTACTATTTTAGAAAAATAATCCTGATTAATTTTTTCCTACTACACTGTAAAAAGAAGGTTCTAAATTAGAGCCGGTTTTCGTTATTAAAATAGAACTAAATTTTGAATTAATACCAAAATTGGTACTAAATTAGTACCTTTCTTTTTACAGTGTAGTTTTGAAAAATAATTCTAATTAATTTTTTCCTACTAGTTTAGAAATATAATTATGATTTATTTTTTTCTACTAGTTTAGAAAAACAATCCTGATTAATTTTTCCCTACTATTTTACAAAAATAATCCTGATTAATTTTTTCCTACTATAGGTTTGAAAAATATTCCTGATTAATTTTTTCCTACTATAGGTTTGAAAAATATTCCTGATTAATTTTTTCCTACTAGTTTAGAAATATAATCATGATTTATTTTTTCTACTAGTTTAGAAAAACAATCCTGATTAATTTTTTCCTACTACACTGTAAAAAGAAGGTTCTAAATTAGAGACGGTTTTCGTTATTAAAATAGAACTAAATTTTGATTTAATACCAAAATTGGTACTAAATTAGTACCTTTCTTTTTACAGTGTAGTTTTGAAAAATAATCCTAATTAATTTTTTCCTACTAGTTTAGAAGTATAATCATGATTTATTTTTTTCTACTAGTTTAGAAAAACAATCCTGATTAATTTTTCCCTACTATTTTACAAAAACAATCCTGATTAATTTTTTCCTACTATAGGTTTGAAATATAATCATGATTTATTTTTTTTCTACTAGTTTAGAAAAACAATCCTGATTAATTTTTCCCTACTATTTTACAAAAACAATCCTGATTAATTTTTTCCTACTATAGGTTTGAAAAATATTCCTGATTAATTTTTTCCTACTATAGTTTTGAAAAATAATCCTGATTAATTTTTTCCTACTATAGTTTTGAAAAATAATCCTGATTAATTTTTTCCTACTAGTTTAGAAAAACAATCCTGATTAATTTTTTCCTACTATTTTAGAAAAATAATCCTGATTAATTTTTTCCTACTATTTTACAAAAATAATTCTGATTAATTTTTTCCTACTATAGTTTGGAAAAATAATCCTGATTAATTTTTTCCTACTATTTTAAAAGAATAATCCTGATTAATTTTTTCCTACTACACTGTAAAAAGAAAGTTCTAACTTAGAGCTGGTTTTCGCTATTAAAATAGAACTAAATTTTGATTTAATACCAAAATTGGTACTAAATTAGTATCTTTCTTTTTACAGTGTAGTTTTGAAAAATAATCCTGATTAATTTTTTCCTACTAGTTTAGAAATATAATCATGATTTTTTTTTTTCTACTAGTTTAGAAAAACAATCCTGATTAATTTTTTCCTACTATTTTACAAAAATAATCCTGATTAATTTTTTCCTACTATAGTTTTGAAAAATAATCCTGATTAATTTTGTCCTACTAGTTTAGAAATATAATCATGATTAATTTTTTCCTACTAGTTTAGAAAAACAATTCTGATTAATTGTTTCCTACTAATTTTGAAAAATAATCCTGATATATTTTTTCCTACTTCTTACAAGTTAAAATTGATTAAAAGTTTCATTCTAGACTAGAACTGGTTTTAATTCAACGTAGCAGAAAAAATTAATTAAAGATTACTTGTCTGACTAAAAGGGCCTTTATCTACTGGTACAAAAAAACTGATTTCAAACAAAATTTGTAAATCACACTCAAGATAAACTACAACAATTTGTAAATTACCAAAAAAAAAAAGTAAACAACCCGAACACAACAAAATTTTATTTACCCGATATTGGTGCGTTTCGAGTAAAGAAAAAAGGGTTGTGAAGGTACCTTAGCTTCGTACTTTTCGTCGTTTCTTGGAGAGCTTTCACGGTCGTTGATTCGAAAAGGAGATGAAATCTGGAGCGTGAAATCGTTTGATTCGATCCACAGCTCCATAGTCACGTCTCCAGTCTCCTGATCATTTTGGTTCCACTCGCTCATCCTTGTCGGTTTTACCTTCGAGAGTTTCACCCTCCCCCCCATCCCTCTTTCCCTTTTCCTGTCTCCTCATCACCTCCCCAACAAGGTACCTCAACTATTCCCCTACGGAAGCTCGTCCAGGTCGAACACTACGCTTCGACAAAACTGTCTTTCGACTAACGATGGGAGCAAAATCAGCAGGTGTTAGTTGAGGGTAATAGTAGTTGTTGTAGTATCAGCAAAAGCAGCAGTAGTAGTAGTAGTAGTAGTAGTAGTAGTAGTAATAGTAGCAATACTATTTGCTAGTATTGGTGATAGTAGAAGTACTAGTTGCTCTGCTCTATATCCTTAGTCATCGTTGTCGTCGTCGTGTTCACAATTAAGTTTGCGAAAAGGGGTTTGGAAAGGAAGACTGATGGAGGCAGACATCCGGCTAAGCGATCGTTGTGAATGGATGTTTGAATCAAATGAGTTTTAAGAATACTAGAAATCGTGTTTTTTTCTTTTTCTTCTTCTTCTTATTCTTTCTCTTCGATTTTCATTTTTTTACACTCTCTACAGACAAATACCAATGCCCTGGTTTTCATTTTTTATTCTTTTTGCATTGAAAAGAATTTCATTTCGATGAATATAAAATCAAACTGCTTGGAAAAAATTGTCTTTCAATTTCATTTTATTGTGTGTTTCATTGCTTTTTATTGATAACTATTGATTTTTATGTAGTCCATATTTTCGTTTTATGAAAATATTGTTTGTTGTTCGTAACATTGTTTTTATTATTTGGCACATTTTCTATTATAACATTTTGTACTATTGTAATATTTTATACTGTTGTAATTTTTGCTTCCTCATAAAGGAAGCCTTATAGTGATGTCGATTTCCGAATTTTTTAAAATCAATTATTTTTACAAATTTTCAAGTGTAGTATACATAATTCGTCGAGAGGAACAAATGTCCGGATGTATGTGTGTATGTATGTGTGTGTGTGTGTGTGTGTGTATGTCACCGATTCTTGTGGACAAACTTTCTCTTACACATCTTGATGGATTTTGGTAAGATTTTGTAGGTGTATTACGCTCATGAATACCAAGAATCAGACAGAAGGATTTTCAAAAATATATAAAAAAAAAATTTTTTCAACAATTTTTGAATTTTTGAAAAAATAAATTTTTGGATTTTTTGAAATAACTTTTTTCTGTATTAAAATTTTTATTAATTATTGTCAAAATTGCATTCCTGACATAAAAACAAATCGATTCATGTATATAAAGTATATATTTTATCAAAATTTATAGAATTAATAAATATTTTAATTTTTCACAAAAAATTAAAATTTGTATTTTTTGACATTTTATCATAGCACTTTAAATAATCATTCTATATTTTTATTTATTGTAATTAATAAATGTTTTTATAAAATAAATGAGAATTTATAATAAAGATTTACACATTTATGATAGTTTATACTGGAGAACTTTAAAATATGATGATTTATGTGAAGATGAAAAAGAATATATACTATACCGTTATGGAATATGTAATAGTAATGATATAATTATTGAAAAAATTAATGTAATTCAACCTGACCTTATATCATGTGGAGTATATGCAGCAGCTTTTGCTACATCAATTATTTTAAATAAAAATCCAAGTAATATATGTTATTCGCTAAATGTAAAATTGATGAGAAAACATTTTTTGAAAATATTAAAAGACGAAGCTCCTAGTAATTTCCTAGAAGAAATATAACAAATGTTTTAATAATGTAGATAAAATGTATCTGATTTTAAAATTAAAATAAGTATAAGAATTTAAAAATTTTGTGTTTTAAATTTTGTTATTTTAAATATTAAGATAATTTTGAAAATTAGTAAAATTAATGATAAATTTTATAACATTAATTTTTTTTTAATTTATTAAAAAGAAGATTTATTAATTATATTTAATAAACTATTATAATTATTTAACTTTTAATAAAATTATATATAATAATATATATTGAGGAAGCTAAATGGTCATGAAATAAACAACTTGTTTTTTTGCGTAAGAGAGGCTAATTTCGCTCATGTAGGGTAAATTTGCTCAACAGATATCTATATTTTTTTAAATTTAATTAATATACTTTTTAGACAGAAATATTTAAGATTTACAATTGTTTTGGTTAATGTAAATAGTAAATTTTAATTAAAAATTGATTTGCAGCAGATTCATTGATAACTTTCAATAAAAATTATATTTAAACCACAAGTTAGTAATTTTCATATTGAACAAGTAGTATGAAAACGTAGGTAATAAAGCTTTACTTGGAAATTTTTAATTGAATCCTTCTGAACATTACATTGCCTATATCGCCAAAATGATTCTCATAAAGCACAAAACTGAAAGCAATAAATAGATTCTGCAAAAAATCAATTAAAAAAAAATTTTAATTTCTAATGTAAATTCGCTCAGGAAATAAGTCTACAAAAAAGATGTTTCGACCTGAATATTTTAAGTATGTTAATTATTTTAATTTATAATTCCATTTTTTTTAATAATAGTACTCTTATAACTGAAAATCAAACGATTTAAAACGGTTTAAGTACTAAACTGACAAACTATTTTTATTTTTTATGGTTATGAGTACGTTTAATTTAATGATTGAATATAATTACTTATTGATAAAACAATATTAAATATTTATTACAATAACTTTGGGCATTGTTCTTAATTTTTTTCTTAATTGATTCTAAAGAATATTTAGTTTTAGTTTTGCAGATTATAATATATTTTGCCACAATAATAATGGTGAGCGAATTCACTCTAATTTAAAGGTAAAGTCGCTCACAACAAAACGGCTTATAAATAATTTTCTGTTACATATTATAATTTCTTTATGCAATAATAGGAAAGAGAGAGGGCTAGAGATTATATATTTTCAGTGCCAAAATTTATTTTCATCGTTTCCCGAAGTTTTTTTAAAAAAGAATTGAAAAATTGAGCGAAATTAGCCTCTTTTACGGTACTATTGTTACATTTTTTACTATTGTAACATTTTTTACTATTGTAAAATTTTCTACTACCATACAGTTTCTACTAGTATTACAGTTTTTTTACCATTAAAACTTTTCTTTTTAAAATTTAAGAAAATTAAAATGAATTTAATATTTACGTGTCCGACTAAAATTGCCTTTCACTATGGCTACGAAAAATAATGTTGTCTGACTGTATTTTTTCCACCACTAAATAAATTAAAACGAATTTAAAAATATATATATTTCACTAAAACTGTTATTACACCTAATAGTAAAAAATTAGGTTAAAAATTATTCTGTCTAACCAATGTTCTTTCTACTTTCTATTTTTAATTAATTTAAACCACCTTTCAGACTAAACCTTGTTTAATTTACATTTTTTTCCACTTCCTTCAATAATTGTTTCGATAAATAAAAATTTTCGTACCTACAGCATACACTAAAAAAATGTATTTGATTCAAATAACCGATTATTTGATTATTATCAAATAAACATTTTCAAAAAAAAATTTTTCTTTGCCTTTGTTTATTAAAAAAAAATAATAAAATTATTATTATTATATTATTTGTTTATTATTATTCAAATAATCGGTTATTTGAATCAATTAAATAATATTTGCTACAAATACTCAAATATTTGATTCAAATAAATATTATTTGATAATAGTCAAATAATCGGTTATTTGAATCAAATAAATTTTTTTTTATTAGTATTTTTTATTAGTATTAGTGATAGAATTCAAAAATTAAAAACTTGCAACTTTGAAACGAAAACTTACTTTATACACTGAGAAAACAAAATATTTGAATCAAACATAATTATATTTGTTATACAGTCAACCAAAAATTATCATTAAATTAAACACGATAATTTTGATTCAATACATAATAAATTTGATTCATTAAAAATTGTTTCATTCAATCAATTATAAAATATTTTTCATTCCAACATATTTTTTTGGTTGACTACTTATTTTTGAATTAAAAAAAAATTTTTCTCAGTGTATATTATTTTCTCGAAAATTCTTTTTATTACGCTAAATAATTTTTTACTCCAGTTTTTTACTCTTCGACTATGAAGTGAATAAATTGAATTATTAAAACCTTCTAAAAAAATTATTGAACAGATAAATCCAAGTTAGTGTCCTTATTTTGCATTTTATCTTTCTCACAAATCGCCTTATATTTTTTAAAACTTAAAAGCAAGTTCTCCTTCAGGAACATAAACTTTTTAATCCCCTATTTCTGGAAAAAAAAACTTTCCAAAGTGCGATTTTTTATTGAATGCCCTTAGCAGGAAAAAAACGTGAATAGAACATATTAAATACCAACAGAAAAAAATATGACTTTCACATTTTTTTCTATTCGACAAAAAAATCCTTTTAACAAAATAAAGGATAAAAATAAAAAGTTATTGTCTTATCAAAAAATAATTGATTAACGAAAATAAAAAAAATTGCTCAACAAATAATTGTTAGTTAGTTGTTGTTTACTTTTTTGTTTCTTAACTTTTTTTATAAATTTTCTTTTTAAGTATTTCTAATTTTTAAGTTAATGTATTTAGAATCATCGAATTATTGCAAAGAATTTTATCAAAAAATTTGATAAAAATAGAATTTCTTCTAAAAAAATTTTATTAAATTCTCGTGAAGAATTTTATTAAAATTTTTAAAAATCCTAATTAAATTCTATTAAAGAATTTCTTTGGTTTTTTTTAAACGAATGGAGTTTCTTTAAAATTGTTAATTACAAATTTTGAAAGCAATTGGATTTTATGCAAAAGAATTTTATTAAATTTGTATTAAAAATAATTAAAATATTGCGAAGAATTTTATAACTATTTTAAAAAATTAATAAATTGCTCCGAAGAATTTATTACAATTTTTAGATAATAAATGAATTTTATGTTAATATTTGAAGATTAAAATTCTTTCGAGAAATTCTATTAAAATTGTTTTGAAAATAATTAAATTTCTGCAAAGGATTTTACAATATTTATAAACATAAATGAATTATTGCAAAGAATTTCACTATTTAGAAAAATAATTGAACTGTTTAGAAGAATTTATAAAAATTTTGTGAAATAATTAAATTGGTATGAAGATTTTTACAGAAAGAATTAAAAATAATGGAATTCTTTTTCTTTTTTATAAATATTCTGCCAGTAATTCAATTATTTTTAAAGAATTTACAATTTTCTTGAAATAGAATTTAATGGAAATTTTTTTGAAAATAATTAAATTCTTTCGTATAATTTTATTTAAATTGGATTATAAAAAACAATTTAAGTTCTTCAATGAATTATAGTTTATGTATAAAAATAATTGAATTGTTTCGAAGTGTTTTAAAAATATTTCTTAAAAATTTATTTCTTCCAAGGAATGATTGTTTTAAAAATAATTGATTTTTTGTAAAGATTTTCTACTTAAAAAAATAATTGAATTGTTTAGAAGAATTTTTTAAAATTTTAGGAAATAAATATAAAATTTATGAAAATATTTTTAAATTTTTGAATTTATCCGAAGAATTTAATTAAAATTGTTTTGAAAATAATTGAGTTCCTGCAAAGAATTTTACTATTTATTAAATTAATTGAATTCTTTAGATGAATTTTACTAGGTATATTTATAAGAATAATTTAATTATATCGAAGAATTTATTAAAATTTTAGAAAAAAATCTAATTTTTTTAAAAATATGTTAAAAATATTTCTAAAAAATTATCTTTTCTGAGGAATTCCAATGAAATTGTTTCAAAAATAATTAAATTTTTGTAGATATTTCCTACTTAAAAAAAATTGTATTGTTTTGAAGAATTTATTAAAATTTTTTAAATATTATTGAATTCTTTCGTGAAATTTCATTAAAATTTTTAAAATATGAACCTTTATTATATAAAATATGAACAGTAATTATTAATTTTGTACTTAATAAGTGAATTTTTAAAAACTTAACTATGAAACTATTTAAAAAATTTATACTTGAAAATAAAAAATTTTGTAATTTGCATAAAAAAAATTGAAGAACACGTTCCGCTGGCTTGCACGCGTAAAATTTGCTAGTAATAATAATAAATAATAATATATATTTAAATAATTTTCTTATGAAAAAATTTTTTTATCAAATAATCCATAGGCAAAAATAATACTGTAATCGTTTTATAGAAAATAATTTGCAGTAATTAATTCTCTTTGAAAAATCATTTAAATTATCATTTAAATTAATTTCAAAATCAATTAATTTCAGTTACAATTATTAGAGTTTAGATTAATTATTAATTTCCAACTATATTGTAATGGACTTGTATTGTGTTTAAATTGGATTTCATCTATTAATTAGTTCATTATAATAAAGCATTGTTGGCGAAAACTAATTTACAGTTTCCTAACTTGCAGTCATTGAAATAATAATTCTCAAATGTTTCAAATTATATTATATTAATCAAATAGATTAGGATGTTAATTTCGTGAAAATCCGCACTTTTTAATGGTTATATACACAGACAATTAGAGCTTATAATAATATCTAAAGATATTAAGCCATCTTATGAAGAATAAGAAGAAGAAAAAGAAAAAGAAGCAAAAGACGACGACGAAGAAGACTGTAAAGTAACTTCTTAAGTACTCTAAGACTATCAAAAGCCCGCGGCATTGGATGACGCTTCTCTCTATAAAGCATAAAAACTTTTCAATTTCTGTCAGGTTATAAAAAAAAAGAAGCTGAAAATACTATTTGAATTAAACAAAAGTCAAAAGGAGGGGGGGGGAATATCATTAATTAGCTCGAGGCAAAAGAAGGTGAATTTAACTTTTCTGAAAACATTTAAAATAAGTTTGCATTTTTTTCAAGTCCCGAGTTTCTACTTATGAATTTAATTCATAAAAAAATCTTTTCTCCTGCACACCTGAACTGTACTTTTAAAACATCTTTTTTAAATATGGAAAATTTCTTTTTAAAAATCATATACATACTTTTCAAATATTATTCATTTCCAGTCGACACGATTTAATAAACAAGAAAGAAAAACAAATTTTTTTTTCCTTTTCTTAACAACAAAATATAGAATTGTGGAAAAAAGATTTTTCTTTTCTCTAATAAAAAAGAAAAGAAGAAAATCACAAGGGTTGGCCGTGTTTAAACCTCAATAAATTCGAATTGCGCGAGGAAAAAATATTTTTCATTTACTTTTTACCCCGAGTATAGGGAAAATGTTGGAGAAAATGAAAACCGGTGTTTATGTGTGCATACTCGTTTAACAGCAATGTACAAACAAAACGAACACAGTGTATTTGAACATGGAAAATTAGAGTTTCATGAGAGTGACTCTAGCTAGCGGTGTTTATATCGTTTTGGCTTTAGCAATATCCGTATATGCACTGAATTTACCCACCAACTCTTTGCTCTCGTTACTAATTAGAAGTTATTTCTTGCGCAGGTCCAAAAAATTTCAAATATATACTTTTTAAGTACATATGTATATATATATCGATGAATAAATTTGTTATTTATCGTTTATAAATAGGAGAGAAAAAAATTAATAATTACACGAGAAAGAGAAATAAAAAAAACAAATTCAAACCTAGGAAAAAAGCAAGCAATTAATTTCTTATCAAAGGGAAATATTATTTATCGATTAAACATTATTTATTCTTTGATGATTTAAACTTTGTTTTTAAATTGACAACATAACGAGTATTTTACATTTGTTTTTGAGGAAATTAATAAAAAACTGTGTGTGGAATTTTTTTCATAATTTTTCATAAAAGAAAAAAACTTTAACAGCTATAAAACCGAAGAAATAAAAAAATAATTATTTTCTGAAGTTTTTATAATTATTATTTAAATTATTTCTACTGTAAAAAGTAATTGTCGGTTTTAGTCAGACAATTTCTTTGATTGGCAAAAATTAGTTCGACAAGTATTTAGACAAATGTAATTTTTGTTTTCAATAAAATAAAAAAAAACAAATTTTCAACCAAAATATAAAAATTATTTTCAAATTGTCGACAGTAAAAAAGTTCCAAAATAAAAAATAATTAATAAAGTATTATATAAGTAAAGTAGTTATGAAATCAGTGGTAAAAGTATTTTTTAGTCAAACAAACATTTACCAAAATGGTCAAATATAAAGTTAGAATTAGAAAAATTTTAAAAATGAAAAAAAATTTTAAAAGTAGGAAAAAAATTTGAAAAGTAGAAAAATTATTATTCTATTGCTAGCAGAACTAATTTTTACTCAGATTTTTCAAAAGTCGGATAATTTTTTCCTTACAGTAATAACAGTTGATTAATTAAAAAAAAAATTAGAATAAGAAATTAATTTTTAATGAATAATTAATTTTAGTTCATTTTAGTCAGACACTTTGTTTGTAATTTTACTGGAAAGACAAACAGAGATAATTCTATTTAAATGTTTTTAAAAACTATAAAAACAAAAATATAAATAAATAAATGGATAAAAAATGAATTGAACAGTTAATGTACTTTTCTTAATAAGAAAAATTATTCTTCTACAACTAACAAAATGAATCTCTTTGTTTTTTTTTAAATTTAAACAGAAATTTTTATACAACTGTATTTTTTGTTAAAAAAAACTGCTGCAAATAACTTTATCCAACAAAAAATGGTTTCAGAATTTTTTAACTTCAAATATAGAAGTAGATAAACTCCTTTTTTGTCAGACATTTAATTTTTCTTATCAACATGAATTGTTAAAGTAAATGTCACTCAGGTAGAATATTTTAAGCACATGAGTAGTAAAAGTCATTTTTAGTCATACTCTCTCACTCGGTTAGAAATAGTTAAAACTTTTAGCCTTTCAATTCCTTGTCGTTCTAGTTTTACTTATTTTTCATTTTATTTTAATTTTATTGTCTTTTTTTAACTAAAAAAAGTTAGTGATAATTTTATTAATGAAAATAGAGAAAATTTTTAAAAAGAAACAGTAAATTATTCTATGGATTTAATTTATCCAATGATTATTTATTAATTAAACTTTTTATTTATGTTCAAATTTTAACTCAAGTTGGAAATTTTTTTCACGTTCAAATTTTTAAAATAGTCAAAAATTTCGATTCAAGTTCAAATTTTGATGAAAGTTCAAATTGTGATTAAAGTTTGAATTGAAATTAAAGTTCAAATTTTGATTAAACATAGTATTTTAATTAACGTTTAAATTTTTATAAAAGTCAAAAATTCAGATTTAAGTTTAAATTTTGATGAAGGTTCAAATTGTGACTAAAGTTCGAATTGAAATTAAAGTTCAAATTTTGATTGAAGTTCGTATTTTAATTAACGTTCCAATTTTTATAAAAGTGAAAAATCCCGATTTAAGTTCAAATTTTGATGAAGGATCAAATTGTGATTACAGTTCGAATTGAAATTAAAGTTTAAATTTTGTTAAAAGTTCGTGTTTTGATTAACGTTCAAATTTTTATAAAAATAAAAAATTCCGATTTAAGTTCAAATTTTGATGAAAGTTTGAATTCTGATAAAAGTTCGAATTGTGATTAAAATTCAAATTTTGATTAAACTTCGTATTTTAATTAACGTTTAAATTTTTATAAAAGTCAAAAATTCGTATTTAAGTTCAAATTTTGATGAAGGTTCAAATTGTGACTAAGCTTCGAATTGAAATTAAAGTTCAAATTTTGATTAAAGTTTGTATTTTGATTAACGTTACAATTTTTATAAAAGTGAAAAATCCCGATTTATGTTCAAATTTTGATGAAGGTTCAAATTGTGATTAAAGTTCGAATTGAAATTAAAGTTCAAATTTTGTTAAAAGTTCGTGTTTGGATTAACGTTTAAATTTTTATAAAAATTAAAAATTCCGATTTAAGTTTAAATTTTGATGAAAGTTTGAATTCTGATGAAAGTTCGAATTGTGATTAAAATTCAAATTGTGATAAATGTTCAAATTTTGATAAAAGTACAAATTTTGAATTAATTAAGATTACCATTGAAGTAAAAATTTTATAAAAATTAAAATCGAAAGTCTCATTGCAATTAATAAAAAAATATGTTATAAAATAATTAATTATACAATTTTCAAAAACAACATTTTCGAGAAGAATTTAAATTAAAAAAAAAATGTAATCCAGTTTGTTTTAATAATTCGTTAACATAATGTATTTAAACACTGAGTGATGAACATTTAATTATCCTCTGTTGTATGTTTATATAAACTGCTGTTAAATACACTCGATAACGAACAATGAAAATACAAGTAAAACGACATTTGTTTTCAACTATGGAAAGTAATCAACAAAATTTACACCAACGACTAACCATTGTTTATCACACATTTTTAATAATAAAATTAAACCCGCTTTACTAAATATCACACAGGCACACTTTAATAATTTCAATAGACATTTTCAATTATTTACTTATAAACTCGAATTTGAAATCATTTTATGTTATAACAATCGTTTTCATTCGGGGAAAATAAATATTTTAAAAAAAGAAAATTGTATCTTGTACTGAAAATTGTACTGAAAATTGTAGTGAAAATTACTATATTATTATTATTATAAATATTTTTTTTATATATTTATTATAATTACTTACTTTTTTATTTGTTATTATTTCTTATTTTTTTTATTTTTATCTCCATATTTTATAATTTTATTCTTTTACAATTATCATAAGTATTTAGTATAATAATTTTTATTAAAAACCTTTGATTTAATTAATTCAAATCATTCGAAAAATATTTACTTGGTTCGAATATTTTTTATTTGAATGCACATAAAATGTATTTGATACAAATAATTAACTTATTTTGTAAATTTAAATAAATCAAATTATTAAATTATTATTTAATCCAAATAATTTTTTATTCATCGATAGAATATAAATTTATGAAAACAAATAAAAAATATTCGACCAGTTAAATAACTTTTTGAATAAAAAATAAAGAGAGACAAAAAATTGTAAAAAAACAATTTTTATATTTTAGTAATTTAATTTTTTAATAGGATTAAAAATAATAAAATAATAATTGTAAAATTTAGCTGAATGAAAAGATTTTCTGAAAAACTTTTTTCTAATTCTTTTTCATTTAATAAAGGTCATTTTTTCTAAAAATTTCCTTTTCTAAAGGTAATTAAAGGTAATAAAGGTAATTTACAACAGTTTTTTCTAACAATATTTAATTTTTGTAATGCCGATCAATAAACATATGATTAAAAAATTTAATTTACAAAGATTTTTTATTTCTTTAAATAAAATACTTGAGATATTGTTAAAAAATTGTAATAAAAAACATAAATTTTGCAAATTTAATTTTTGAAATTTTTGTATAAAAATGGTACAAATTATAATTTTTTTAAAAAAAGAAAAGAATTTTATTAACAAATTGTGATAAAAAATAATAATTGTATAGAATTTTTTCTTTTAAAAAAAACTCATAATTTTTTATCCAAAATTGTGATTGAGGAACTAAAAATATGCAGAATAGTTTTTATTTTTAATCTTCATTTTTTAAAAATTTTCTAACTTTTATCAAAATTATTTATGGAATTTTATAAATTTTAAGAAAATAAAATATTAGAATATTAAATTATTTATT
Source organism: Leptopilina drosophilae (assembly GCA_032873175.1). Classification (NCBI taxonomy): domain Eukaryota; kingdom Metazoa; phylum Arthropoda; class Insecta; order Hymenoptera; family Figitidae; genus Leptopilina; species Leptopilina drosophilae. The sequence continues at coordinate 43,823,177 of CM065480.1, read as the reverse complement.
TTTAAAAATAAATGTATTCTGTAGAGAAATTTTATTAAAATACTTTTAAAAATAATTAAATTTCTGCGATGAATTGTACTTTTCAAAAAAATAATTCAATTTTTTCGAAGAATTTATTAGAATTTTTGAAAATAATTAAATTTTAATTATTATTTTTAAAAATAATTGGATTTTTTCAAGAAATTTTACTACAACTAAATCACAAATAATTGCATTCGTGTGAAGAATTTATTTGAATTTTTTAAAAATAATCTATTTTTTTAATAATAATTATAATTGAAAATTTTGAAAGTAATTGGATTTTATAAAGAAATTTCTTTCAAGTTTTTAAAGTAATCGCATCTGTTAAAACTTATAATTAAATACTTTATTGTTAAAGTTTATTAAAATTATTTTAAATATATAATTGAATTCTTGTCAAAAATTTTATTATTTATAGAAATAATTTAATTCTTGTGAAAAATTTTACTATTTTTAAAAATAAACGAATTTTTTCGAAAAGTTTTATTAGAAATTAGAAAAAATTTCACTCAATTCTTCAGTGAAATTTCATTATAAAATTGACATAATAAAATTTTTGTAAACAAATTATGTAATTTTGAGTTTTTAAGGAAAATAATTTAATAGTTTACAAGAATTTTTTTAAAAATTTAGAAAATAATTAATTTTTTGAAATAAATTTCACAGAAAATTTTAGAAATAATTGAATTCTTCAGATTAAATCACTTTTAGAATTATTTAAAAAAAAATTAAATGGTTGCAAAGACTTTACTAAATATTTGAATTGTTTCAATGGATTTATGAAAATTTTAGAAAATAATTGAATTCTTTAGTGAAATTTTGTTAAAATTGTATTAAAAATCATTTAATTTCTATGATGAATTTTACTATTTATGAAAGCAGTTGAATTCTTTCGAAGAATGTTATTATGTATGAAAATAATTGAATACTTGCGAAGAGTTATTTAAAAATTTTTGAAAATATGAACAAAAATAATTAAATATTTAATTAATTAGGGGATTTTTTCAAATTTTGATTATTAATTTACCAAAAAATTTTAATTGGAAAATAAAAAATTTTGTCATTTGCATTATAATAAATTAAATATCACGTTCCTCGCGTAAAATTTGTTAGTCTAATTATAATTCAAATAACCGATCACTTGTCTCTTATTAAATAAATGTTTCTTTGAGTTAAATAATTTTTATCTACATGAATAAGATTTTATTTGTTTCGAATTTAAATACAAATTATTGGTTCAAAGAATTTGAATTTATTTGATTTAAATACAGTACCGACCAAAATTGTCAGTCCATCCATTTTTGAAGGAATAAAAAAAAATTTTTTAATATAAAATTTATGAAAACTCAAATTTTTTTTATTTAAATATTTTAAAGACGATAAAGTTTTGAAAAGAATGAAACCTCACAGAAGTCATTTGGCAAATATTTTTTCAAGATATTCTTAGAAAACCGTCATTTTCAATGTTTTAGAAAAATTTGAATAACTTCTAAAATAATGAACGCTTTTTAATAATCTTAGGCTTATTTTAAAGGTCATTTTCTACGGAACAAGAATTACTTATAGTCATTAATTTGTATTTTTTTCTGGAAATAAGCATGACGTCAAAGTTGGTCAAAAAAATCGTGAAAATTTGAAATACATGTTTTGTACTAAAAACTATTCTAGAACATATATAAAACATGATATGGTAGAGATTTTTCAAGAAACTTTAATAAAAAAATATGTTTTCGAAAATTATTTTTCTTTTAATAATATTATTTTAAATTTTTTCAATTTTTTGTCCAACTTTGACGACTTATTCCAAGTGAAAAATTACAGGTTAATCCCTATAAGTAATTCTTATTCCGTAGAGCCTTAGCTTTAAAAAAAGTCTAAGATTATTAAAAAGCGTTCATTATTTTAGAAGTTATTCAAATTTTTGTAAAACATTGAAAATTACGATTTTTAAGAATATCTTCTAAAAATTTTTGCCAAATGACTTCTATAAGATCTTATTCTTTTCAACATTTTATCGTCTTTCAAAATATAAAATTATAAACCAAACAAATTTTTAGTTTTTATGAATTTCATGTTAAAAATTTTTTTTCTCTCTTTTAAAAATGGGTGGACTGACAATTTCAGATGGTACTGTAAGTAGTTGCAACGAAGAAAATATTTGCATTTAACATATTTTATAATTGAATTAAACGTAATTTTAATTCAATAAAAACTACTATATTTTATTCAAAAATAATTTTTGTTCGACTAATATAAAAATTAATATTTAAAATATTTAATCATTATTATTTTTCTATAGGAATTATGATTAACAAAAATTTTAAATTCAAACCCTTTTTGAAATTTAACAATAACAATATTTTCATGTTTTATAATAATAAAAGATGACTGAATAATAAAATTACTAGTTTCTATTATAAGAATATTGTTACTGCAACTACTTAAAAATTATTGTCACATGTTATTATTATCTAAAATTTAAAGATTTAAACTAAACTTCATTTTCATATCAAGTTTCTTTAGGAAATAATATAATAATAAATAATAAAAATTTGTTTATAATTTAATAATATTAAATTAGTTTTGAAATTCTACAAGAATTCAATTATTTAAATACAAAAGTAAATTATTTAATTATTTAGCTTAGTTCTTATAAAAAATTTTATTAACAAATTTTTAAATTATTGTATTCTTTTAACAAATTTTAATAAAAATTTAAAGATTAATAAAATATTTCAAGGAATTTGATAAAAATTGTATTAAAAATAATTTAAATTCTCCGATAAATTTTACATTAGGAAATAAAAACTTAAAATAACTTTTAAAAAAGCTAATTAAACTATTTCAAACAAATTAATTCTACAGAATCGTTAATAAAAAGTATGAAAAATTCAAATTTTAAAACATTTTCATTTAAAACCTTTTTAAAAATTGAGTTAATATTTTTCAGTTGATAACACAATTCATAGTAATGTAGTATAGTATAAAAATAGTATGAAAATAGTATAAAAATATAAAAATAGTATGAAAGTAGTATAAAAATAGTATGAAAGTAGTATAAAAATAGTATAAAAAAGTATAAAATATAATTTTACATTAATAAAAAATATAATAAAAAGAAATAAATATAATAATAAACAGTAATTGAATAATAATGACGAAACAAAAAAGAATCAAAATAATAAGAATTTATTTATTTAATTTAATTAATTTAATTTATTTTTTTATTAGAATTAGAATTTATTTGATTTAAATTTAAATACAAAATAGAAATAATAAATTATTTATATAATTATTATTATTATTTCATACAGAATAGGTAGACAACTAGAAAATAAACAAATAGTAGTAAATAAAATAGAATAGAGTAAAATGGTAAAGCAAAATAGAAAAATGACAAATAAACGTAATAATAAACAATAAACACAAGACAATAATAAAAAAAAAGATGTATGTATTGCTTTTGTACACAGTGAATAAATCATCACAAAAAGAAATTTTCTGCTTGTGAATAAAAATGAGTTTTGTACTTGGAGGGTTCGAACTTATCGTGCCCAGCGGGAACTCAACAAGATGAAACTCGTGCAGTTGTGCATGAGAGTTTGATATCCCCTTTTGCCTTTTATAAACATATATATATATCGTACAAGAAGGAATTGAAACCACGTTTGGAAAAACAAAAATCGTCGATACAAATCACGAAGACAGAAAAGTCACGAGTATATATATAGTAGAGAAATGTTCGGGCTGTTTGCCAGTGAAGACACAAGTATTCCTGGGCATAAAAGGGAGATTTAAAAAAAAAAAAACATCAGGTTGGGAGGGAGGTGGACAGGAATTGAAGGCGAAACGAGATTCGTCTATAGAAACCGGGGAAATTCTGGCCAAAAGCTCGGATACGGGGATTAAATGGATGGGTTGATTGATTGGGAACGCTTCTATTGTTTCAGGAGGAAGCTGAATCGACGTAACGATCCACGACAGGATGGGCAATCGGCAGTTGAATCTGGTGGTCCTGTTCACCATACTCATCCACGCCTATGGTAAGTTTTAAATGAGAAAAAAAAGAGAGTTATTTCCCTTTCAATTCAATCTTTGCTGGCAAATGATTAAAAATACAATTCTTTAAAAATACACTGAAAAAAAAAATTATTTGATTCAAATAACCAATTATTTGTCTATAATCAAATAAATATTTACTTGAATCAAATAATTTTTATTTGAATCAAATAAATTGTATTTGAATCAAATATTTCAGTATTTGAATCAAATATTTCAGTATTTGAATCAAATATTTCAGTATTTGAAGGAAATACTAATTAATTGATTCAAATAAAAGTTATTTGATTCAAGTAAATATTTATTTGATTATAGACAAATAATCGGTTATTTGAATCAAATAAATTTTTTTTTTTTGGTGTACTAGACGAAAAAAAACTAAAGAAAGAAACAAAAAGAAAGAATCAAACACGAAATTTGTGTTTACATTTTGTACAGTCATCTCTCGATAATTAAACATTCGATAAGGTCTGTTTCTTGATAAATTGTAGTTGATACTTTGGTGCGCTAGAAAAAAATTCGCTATACTAAAATTATTGCCATTATGGTAAAGAGGATGCAATTGACTTCAAGTCTACTTTTAATTTATTTTCAACAAATCTGATATGGTTCGAATAATACTTTATTTTGAAATAAAACATTTTTTTGGGTCGAATAAAATTTTTATTAGAATTAAATAATTTCATAGGCTCTGAGAGACAAATATTCTTACATTTAGTTCTTTATCATTTAATGAACCAACCATAAATTTATTCATCAATTAAATTAGCTTTACTTGATTTTAATGATATGCAAGTAATTATACAGATTTTAATTTTCTTCAAATATGTACAGCTTAATTTTGATTTGAATAGAATTAAATTGAATTCAAATTAAATTAATCTACATTTAGATAATAAAAATTAAATTTTTTAAAATTTATATCAACAGTTGTACCCTAATTAGCATTAATTGAATTAAATTAAATTGATTTAAATTGAATGATCTTAATAGAAATGAAAAAAGTTGAATAAAGTTAAACAGAATTGAAAAAGTGGAATAAAAATTTAACATCATTGGATATATTTTAGTTTAATTAAATTCAATAATATTTCAGTAACAAGAATTCAATTTTGAAATTTTGTTATACAATTTATGCCTTAATTAAATAGAAGCGAATTAAACGAAATTAATTGATATTCAAGTAATAAGAATAAACTTTTGTATTTTTATAACAAAAATTTATACCTTAATTGATTTTAATGAAATTTAATTAAATTGATTTCAGATAAAATAATATTAATAGAATTAATTATATTGACGATATTGATTAATATTCATTACCATTAAATATATTAAAACTGAATTAAACTTAATGTAATTTAAGTAAAAAGAATTCAATTTCTGAATTTTATAATAAAATTCATTCCTTAAATGTAATAGATTAAATTGATTTTAAAGAAATTGTACTAAATAGAATTTAGTAGAATTAAATAAAATTTAGTACAATTTCATAAATTTGAATAGAATCGAATAAAATAGTATTCGAATTTTGAATAGTATTCGGGTTATAAAAATGCAATGTTGTATTTCTATAATTAAGTTTATTGCCTAACTGAATTGAAATAAATTATTTTTAATCAATTTGTACTGAATAGAATGCCATAGAATTAAATAGAATTGAATATAATTGAATAAATTTTAAAACAATCGATTTGAATTTAATAGAACTAAAAATAATTGAGTAAAATAGAATATAATTGAAAACATTCGAGAAAAATCAAATGTAATTAAAAAAACTAAAAATAATTTAATATAATTCAATAAAATTTAATAGAATTGAAAAAAATTCAATAGAATTGAATAAATTTCAATAGAATTAAATATAATTGTTTAAATTTTAATAGAATCGATTTGAATTTAATAGAACTAAAAATAATTGAGTAAAATAGAATATAATTGAAAACATTCGAGAAAAATCAAATAGATTTAAAAAACTAAGAATAACTTGATATAATTCAATAAAATTTAATAGAATTGAAAAAAATTCAATAGAATTGAATAAATTTCAATAGAATTAAATATAATTGTTTAAATTTTAATAGAATCGATTAGAATTTAATAGAACTAAAGATAATTGAGTAAAATAGAATATAATGGAAAAAATTTTAGAAAAATCAAATGGAACTAATAAAAATAAAAAATAACTTAATAGACTTTTATGAAGTTTAATAGAATTGAATAAATTTCAATGGAATTACATATAATTGTTTAAAGTTTAATAGAATCTGTTAGAATTCAATAGAACTAAAAATAATTGTGTAAAATTGAACATAATGAAACAAATTTGAGAAAAATCGAATGGAATTAAAAAAAACTAAAAATAATTAAATAAAATTCAATTGAATTTAATAGAATTGAATATAATTGAAGAAATTTGTATAGAATCTGTTAGAATTCAATGGAACTAACAAAACTGAACAAACTGAATATAGCTGAATTGAATAGCATTTAGCATTTAATAATCCATTTACGTATTTTAACAATAATAATCAATACTTAATTAAGTTGAATAAAAGAATTGAATCGTGTAAACATTAATAAAACTAAATATAATGAATTAAATTAAATCAAATTGAATAAAGCAAAAACGTATTTGAAAAGAATTCAAAAGAATTGTGTATAATTGAATAAATTTGTATTGAATCGAAAATGTCGAATAAAATAAATTGAATAATATTTACTGAATAGAAATTCAATTGTCTAAGTCAATAATTAAATTTATTTCTTAATTTAATAATATTACAATAATAAAAATTAAACTTAATAGCATTGCATAGAATAGAATTAAATAGAATTCAGTAGAATCCAAGTGAAAGAAATTAAATTTCAATATTTTATAATAAAATAAATTTCTTTATTAAATTGGATTAAATTGATTTAAATCGATTTTGCGCTGCATAGAATAGAATAGAATTAAATAGAATTAATTGGATAGGATTTGAATAGAATTTGATAGAATTAAATGAAAATTAATATAACTAAAAAGAAACTAGGCTAACTAGAAACTTCTAAACTTCTAACTAGAAAAAAAAACTAGGCCTTCTCATTTTCCAACAAATCAAAAATAACTAAAAAGAATTTCTTATATTTCATTAAATTTAAATAGAATTGAATAAAATCGAATAGAATTTAATTGGATAGAATTGAATAGAATTCAATTAAAACTTGAATTCAGAAATGAATAAAAATGGATAGAGTTGAATAAGAATTTAATAGAGTTGAAGCCAAAATTAAAAAAAAAAAAAACAAATATTTTATACCTTCTTCTATATAAATCAAATAATTTTAATAAATTTTGTAATTTTCCCAAATTAAAAAAAAATGACGATTTGTACATAAATTTAAAAAATGACAGTATTTGCTATTATTTTTAACTGATACAAATGAAATATTCGTAGTAAATATTGAGAACACTTGCGGGACCTAGAACCATCAAATGTAGTCAGTTACAAGTTGCTTCTGTAACTTTCATTAGAATTGTTGTGTATTAATTAAACTACGAGGGGGTTAATTAACTCGAAAACTTTTATCTGATATAAATGCTGCTGCCTCTTTGCCAGCCATTGAAACAAAACGCACAACTCTCTACTACCAACTTTAACGAATTTTCTTCCCTCGCAACTAATAGGAAATCGTTGTTTATAAAATTTGTCTTTGAAATCAAATTCTTTTGAGAGAGAAAAAAGAAAAAAAAACTACTTCCGCGAGGAAAAAGATTCAAAGTTTAAAAAAAGTCAAAACATAAAATTTAGAATTGACAAAAAATAATTAAAGTTTACTAATTAAACCAAAGGACTAAAAATATACCAAAAATGTCAATTAAGTCTAATGGAATAATTTTTTTCTTAAATTCTCAACTTCTTTTTTTCTCCAAATAAATAAAGTGAGGGCTGCAATTATCGTTAGTCTTATTATTTTTATTAATTATTCTGACAATATTATTGATAATTAGTCCAAAAAAATGATAAATCAGCAACATAATTTATGTTCATTAACTTGATGTAATTTTTTTCGATTCATTTCGTTTCATTTACGAGAGGATTTTCATGACCTCTAGGCGGCAATTTGAAGAACTATTTGGCGCGAAATTCAAAAATAGACAAATTTTATTAATAGTATTTTGATAATTTTATTTATTATTATTATTTTTTTTCGTGATGTATTAATAATAATAATAATAATAATAATAATAATAATAAGAATAAAAACAACAATTATAATAATAGTGTATAGAAGAAATAAATTGCGAAAAAATTATATTCCAGGCGTAGAAAAATATTGATTGAATGCAAAACGAGAAAAGACAGTTGAATGCAATATATTGTTCTACTCGTGAAGAAGGTGAGGGAACGTATTGCATTTCATTTCGAAAAATATCAGACTAAACTGCGTCTTCTACGTGGAATATTTTATGTCACAGAAAACTATACGTTCTCAGAAATTTTTTATTCCCTTCTATCTGCACATATATGTGCATTAAATATAAATTTCTCTATATATGTGTACTACACTTCCTCTGTCTATATATACTACAAATAAATTTCCATGTGTGTACTAAAAATACATTCCCATGTGTCTATTACACATACATAAATACAGTCGTTTATATATATATATTCATCTTCATAAATCGTAAATTATAATACATTTTGCAGATAAATTGCATTTTAAAAAGTATTAGCGGTGCGTCAGTTCTCAAAGGAAAATAAGAAACGCCCAAGATGCAGAAAAGCGTCTCAAGGGAGCAACAAAGCAACTGAACGAACCTTTGGAAAATAGTACAATACCATCTCGGCATCACGTCGGGCAACCAAGTGGTCTTGGTAAACACCGGGGAATTCTCAATAAAAATGAAGAAAAAAAGAAAGAAAAAAAAGAGAAAAACCTTTTCACATCAACATACGGAAGTTTAAATGCGAGTAAAAAAGTTTCTCATTCCTTAAATTGCAACAGATCAATAATTCTCTTCATTGTTTTTTCTCTCTTTTTATTTTCCTCTTCTTTTATATTCAAAAATTTTTGATTATAGAAACATTTTATCTAAATAGAAATCCTCATGTGAATTATTATTCTACATATTCTATTGGGGAAAATAAAAATGATTTCCTTTAGAAAAACAAAAATTATTCTTCACAAAAAAATTATTCTTGTACAAAAAAAAAATTTTAGTAGAAAATGAAAATAATGCTTGTAAAAAAAAAATTATTTTCGTGGAGAAAGGAATGATTAATTTAGTAACTAAAAATAATTATTGAAGAAAATAAGAATAATTCCTATAGAAAATAAAAATGATTCGTCTGGAAAATGAAAATTATTTTTTGAGAAAATAAAAATGATTTTGGAAGAAAATAAAATAAATTCTTTTAGAATTTAAAAACGATTTGTTTAGAAAAGAAAACTTTCAAAATAAACAAATAAAAATTGCAAAAAAAAGTGCAAAATAAACAACCAAAATGTTAAATTAAAAAAGTAAAAATATTGAAGAAAAATAACTATTTCATAAAATTTGACAAATACAAAAAATTGAAACAGAAAAATGTTTCAAATGTTCTCCTGAAAATGTAATGAATGAAAACGTTACACTCTCTGTCTCTCTCTTTCCACTGGTTTCGACAATATAACAAATAAAATTAGTAGTAAAAGTCAATATTTAGAGGGACAACGGAAAACTATTTATTGTTTACGAAGAAAATTACAAACTCACCGCAATTCGTGGCACAAATTTTTTTTCAATTCTTTAATAAAAAGTGTAGAAAAAATGGTAAAATGTTTTATAGAAAAAAATTCATTGAATTTTTAAACGAACAATTTCACGCTCTAAATTGATAGAAATTTTGTAGAAAATTGTTAACAACTATTTTAGAAAATAAACTCGTTTAAGAAATTATCTCCGTGGAAATAATTACAAATCTCAATAGAAAATTTCTCCAATTGTAATCTTTGATTCTGTGGAATGGAAAGAAAATTATTTTTAGAAGTCTCGAAACTAAAAATGATAAAAATTTGTACACTAATTTAAATTCACAAAATTTTTTACTAATTAATAATAGATTGTAACTATTTTATTTATAGGATTTGAATTTCTTTGCTAAAATTCTAGGGAGAACCGACTAAAACTAGTAAAAATTTACACTAATTTTCAGTAGAATGTAACTTTCTTATTTAGTCAACTGCTAAATGGGACTTTTTTACTTAAATTTTAGGAATACAAGTGACTTAAATAAGTTAAAAGTTTAACTAATTTTTAGTAAAAGTTTACTATCTTTTATTTTATAGTTAAATTTTTTTTCTAATGTTTTAAGGACAAAAGACTAAAATTAGTAAAAAGGTTAATTAACTTTTGATAGAATTCAACTGTCATTAAGTAGCTGAATTTTTTTACTAAATTTTTACCGGAAAATGACTAAAATTAGTAAAAAGTTCCACTAGCTTTTATTAAAATTCTACTGTTTTATTTAGTAGCTGAATTTTTTTACTAAATTTTTACCGGAAAATGACTAAAATTAGTAAAAAGTTCCACTAGCTTTTATTAAAATTCTACTGTTCTATTTAGTAGCTGAATTTTTTAACTAAAGTTTTATCGGAAAATGACTAAAATTAGTAAAAAGTTCCACTAGCTTTTATTAAAATTCTACTGTTTTATTTAGTAGCTAAATTTTTAACTCAATTTTTACCAGAAAATGACTGAAACTAGTAAAAAAATTCCACTAGCTTTTATTAAAATTCTACTGTTCTATTTAGTAGCTGAATTTTTTAACTAAAGTTTTATCGGAAAATGACTAAAATTAGTAAAAAGTTCCACTAGCTTTTATTAAAATTCTACTGTTTTATTTAGTAGCTAAATTTTTAACTCAATTTTTACCAGAAAATGACTAAAACTAGTAAAAAAATTCCACTAGCTTTTATTAAAATTCTACTGTTTTATTTAGTAGTTGAATAATTTTTTACTAAAGTTTAAAAAAAATGATTAAAAGTAGTTAAAAGATTCATTAATCTTAAGTAAAATTCTACTGTTATATTTAGTAATTAAATAATTTTTTACTAAAGTTTTAGAAAAAAAAAATTATTAAAAGTAGTGAAATCTTTTTTACTAATTTGAATTAGTAATTTTCACTTATTCAAACTTAGGGAAAAGGATATAAAACTGCACAACAATTAATTCTCATCAATACTTGTGAAAGAATAAATACAACTTAACTTTATACATAGTAAAAAAATTTATTTGTTTTTTCTTAATTCAAAAATTTGTAAATATAAGGTGGAAAAGGCAAAGAACAAAAAAGGGAGAATAGAAAAAAACGAGAAAGATGAGACAAAAGAGAAAGAACAAAAAAAGGGAAATTGAAAAAACGAGAACGAAGAGAAAAAAGAGATAGAATAAACGAGAAAGAAGGAAAAAAGAGAAAGAATAAAAAACGAAAAAGAAGAAACAACGAGAAAAAAAAATTTCTGCCATTTTTCTAATTTTTTTTTTCTTCCTTATTTTTCCAAAAAAGAAAAAAAGAAAAAAAGAAAAATAGAAAAAAGATAGAAAATATAAAAGAAAAAAAAAACAGGATTTCTCTCTCTTTTTCTATTCTCCTTTCCCACCACTCGTCTTTCTCCACCCGTCAGCTACTTTTCTACATTACTTCACAGTAATGTTATACTCCACCACCACCTGTTTTCATGTCTCTTGTGTTGTATATACCAGTATATAAAAAAAACCACCAACAACAAAAATAATAAAAAAAAACAAGGAGAAAAAAATCCAGAAAATAAATATCCTCTCCTTAAAGAGCGTCGGTGAGTAAATCCTCTCTTTACTTGCAAGGATTTGTATAAACTTGAAATTCCCAAATGTAGTTAGTCTTCTTGGCAATTTATTTCACCGAGATTACTCTAAATGTAATGATAGTCATTTGCATTTATATGTCATATTGTGGTCTTCTTCTTTTTTCTCAATTTTCTCGAAAAATTCTCCAAGTGGAAAATTTTTGATTTGGAATCATTTTTTGGGTTTTTTTGCCTATTGTAATATTGTAGTGGGGAAAATAAAATCAGGAAGAGATAATTGAAATTTTGTTTTTGATTCAGTTTTTTTTAATGATCAGCGAAAGGGAAAATAAATGAAATAATTTAATTTCGTGTCGACTGGAAACAAAATCGAGAATTAATTACTTGGCTAAATTTAACTAAATTACCACTGTGAATAATTAAATGTATAAATGTAACTAAATTAACAGATAACAGGTGGAATTTAGTTTCCTGTCTCCTAAATCTTAACAGTTTTTAGCTCATTTTAAAAAATTTGTTTTTTTTTTTTGGAAATTTACTTCAACACTAATACGAAACTGAATTTAGTTATTTTTATTCGATACTTTACTATTCGTAACAAAAAAAAATTTAATTTATTTTGTTTATTTACTTTAAAATTGATAGAAAAATAAATTTACTTTGTTTAAAATTTTCTTAAATTAATAGAAAACGAAATCAAGTTTGTTTAATTAAATTTGAATTAACTTACAAATTAAAACGATACTAAACATTCATTATTGGTTTAGAATACGACAAAAATTCTATTTAATAAATTTAATTTACGTAAAAAATAAATTAAAATAGAAAAACTGAATTTAGTTTGTTAATTTAATTTTAAATGGCTTAAAAATAAAAACGTTACTTTTCTTAGAAAAAAAACCAATCATGCAGAAAATTATTTAAAATCAAATTTTGTTAATTTAAATTTAAATTTTATTAAATTATATTTAATTTTATTCAACACTTTATTAATTAACAATACAAATTTTTGAATGGAGGAAAAACGAATAATTTTTTTATTGTGTATAAAGATAAAGGTGTATTTATTCTTTCACAAATATTAATAATAATTAATTGTTGTGTAGTTTTATAACTTTTTCTCTAAATCTGAATAAGTGAAAATTCCTAATTCAAAGTAGTAAAAAAGATTTCACTACTTTTAATCATTTTTTTCCTAAAACCTTAGTAAAATATTATTAAACTACTAAATAAGACAGTAAAATTTTACATGAGGTTAATGAATCTTTTTACTACTTTAATCATTTTTTTTAAACTTTAGTAAAAAATTATTCAACTACTAAATAAAACAGTAGAATTTTAATAAAAGCTAGTGGAAGTTTTTACTCATTTTATTCATTTTCCGGTAAAAATTTAGTAAAAAAATTCAGCTACTAAATAAAACAGTAGAATTTTAATAAAAGCTAGTGGAAGTTTTTACTCATGTTATTCATTTTCCGGTAAAAATGTAGTAAAAAAAATTCAGCTACTAAATGAAACAGAATTTTAATAACAACTATTGGAACTTTTGTTACTAATTTTAGTCATTTTCCGGTAAAAATTTAGTAAAAAAATTCAGCTACTAAATAAAACAGTAAAATTTTAATAAAAGCTAGTTGAACTTTTTACTAAATTTTAGTCATTTTCCGGTAAAAATTTAGTATAAAAATTTAGCTACTTAATGACAGTTGAATTCTATCAAAAGTTAATTAACAATTTCACTAATTTTAGTCTTTTGTCCTTAAAAATTTAATAAATTAAATTTAACTATAAAATAAAATACAGTAATCTTTTACTAAAAATTAGTTAAACTTTTTACTTATTTAAGTCACTTGTATTCCTAAATTTTAAGTAAAAAAGTCCTATTTAGCAGTTGACTAAATAAGAAAGTTACATTCTACTGAAAATTAGTGTAAATTTTTACTAATTTTAGTCGGTTCTCCCTAGAATTTTATTAAAAAAATTCAAATCCTATAAATAAAATAGTTACAATCTATTAATAATTAGTAAAAAATTTTGTGAATTTAAATTAGTGTTCAAATTTTTATCATTTTTAGTTTCGAGACTTCTAAAAATAATTTTCTTTTCATTCCAGAGAAATAAAGATTACAATTTGAGAAATTTTCTATTGAGATTTGTAATTATTTCCACAGAGACAATTTATTAAACGAATTTATTTTTTAAAATAGTTGTCAACAATTTTCTACAAAATTTCTATCAATTTAGAGGTGAAATTGTTTGTTTAAAAATGCAATCAATTTTTTTCTATAAAACATTTGACCATTTTTTCTACACTTATTATTATAGAATTGAAAAAAAAAATTTGTGCCACGAATTGCGGTGAGTTTGTAATTTTCTTCGTAAACAATAAATAGTTTTCCGTTGTCCCTCTAAATATTGACTTTTACTACTGATTTTATTTGTTACATTGGCGAAACAAGTAGAAAGAGAGAGACAGAGAGTGTAACTTTTTCATTCATTACATTTTCAGGAGAAAATTTGAAACATTTTTCTCTATCAATTTTTTGTATTTGTCAAATTTTACGAAATATTTATTTTTCATAAATATTTTTATTTTTTTATTTCAACATTTTTGGTTGTTTATTTTGCACTTTTTTTTGCAATTTTTATTTGCTTGTTTTAAAATTTTAATTTTCTAAACGAATCGTTTTTAATTTCTAAAAGAATTTATTTTATTTTCTTCCAAAATCATTTTTATTTTCTCAAAAAATAATTTTCATTTTCCAGACGAATCATTTTTATTTTCTATAGGAATTATTCTTATTTTCTTTAATAATTATTTTTAGTTTCTAAATGAATAATATCTTTTTCTAGAAGAATACTTTTTATTTTCTACAAGCAAAATTTTCATTTTTTAAAAGAATCATTTGTTTCTACTTGAATCATTTTTTTTACGAGAATAATTTTTTATTTTTGTAAAGAATAATTTTTTATTTTCTCAAAAAATAATTTTTATTTTCTAAACGAATCACTTTTATTTTCTATAGGAATTATTTTTATTTTCTTCAATAATTATTGTTAGTTTCTAAATGAATAATATCCTTTTCTAGAAGAATACCTACTTTTTATTTTCTACAAGCAAAATTTTCATTTCTTAAAAGAATCATTTGTTTCTACTTGAATCATTTTTTTTTAAGAGAATAATTTTTTATTTTTGCAAAGAATAATTTTCCGTTTCCAAACGAATCATTTTTATTTTTCTATAAGAATTATTTTTATTTTCGTCAAGAATTATTTTTTTAGTTTCTAAATTAAGCATTTCTTTTTCCACGTGAATAATTCATTTTTTACAAGCATCATTTTCATTTTCTATGCGAATATTTTTCTCTTACAAGAATCATTTCTTACTTTCGTAAAGAGTAAGTTTTATTTTCGTAAAGAATAAGTTTAATTTTCGTAAAGAATAATTTTAATTTTCCATAAAGAAATTATTTTTATTTTCCGCAGAAATTATTTTTATTTTCCCCTAAAGAATATGTAGAATAATAATTCACATGAGAATTTCTATTTAGATAAAATTTAATTTAATTTAATTTTTATAGTCAAAGATTTTTAAATATAAAAGAAGAAGAAAATAAAAAGAGAGAAAAGAAAAAATGAAATAGACAAGAAAAAAGAGAAGGTATGAGAAGGAGAAGAGAAGAAAGAGAGAGAGAGGGAAGGAGAGAAAACAAGGGAGAGGGGAAAAAGATGGAGAAAGAGAGGAAAAAAGTGAGAAAATGTGGCAAAAAGAAAAAAAAAAGCAGAAAAAAAGAGTGTGAGGAAAGAAGAGAGGGAAAAATAGAGAGAGGGAGAGAAAAAAGAAAATAAAAAGAGAGAGAAAGAAAAGAAAATAAAAAAAGAGAGAGAGAGAAAAAAGAAAATAAAAAGAGAGAGAGAGAGAAAAGAAAATAAAAAAAGAGAGAGAGAGAAAAAAGAAAATAAAAAAAGAGAGAGAGAAAAAAGAAAATAAAAAAAGAGAGAGAGAGAGAAGGAGAAAAGTATCGTGTGCGCGAGAAGCTGCTGTGTATACAGGATGGTAAGCATTTGGCAAGAAGGCAAAGGAGTGTGGGAGTGGAAGAAAAATAGTGGAGCAATGGTGATTTGGAAAGTAGTCGGTGGAAAGAGAGGCCGTGAGAAAGAGAGGGAGAAAGGGGGTTTGGAATCGGACTCGTGGAATTCTTTTTCAACCTTGGGGGATAGAAAGCAGAAAGGAGAGAAGGTTTTCTTAAAGATGCGATGCTCGGAAGCAAAGGCAGCGAGGAGAGAAAGCACTTGTTGCGCAGAAATGGAGCTTAGCTATAGTCAAACTGGTTTGGTACCCTATGGTACAAAACTTGGAGAGCAGAGAGTCGTTTCCTCAAAGAGTGAGTGTAAGCGAGAGAGATGGAAAAAAATGTGGCGGAGAAAGAAGAAAAAGAGAAAAAAAAGAGAGAGGCGAAGAAAAGATACGAATGGAGACTAGTGAGTGTGCGACTTGGGAATCGAATTGATTCTCCTTTTACGGTCTCGCGTTACTTTTCTTTACTGTCGTGCCATCTAGCTCTTGACCGAAACTCTCTTGCTGTTATTTATTTATCAGTTTTAGCTCGTGCTCGCCTTTCTATAAGACTCTTATGTTCCACCTAACACCCGCTACTTTCATTTCTGCCTGCCTGCCTTCTGCTACTGCCGTTCGACTTGGCTACTGCAACTCCCTAGTTACGATCTCGATTCAATTGTCTCGAGATAAAACTTTCCCAAAGTGTTTTCGACTCTTCTTCTCTGATTTCATCTGAGGAAGAATTCAACAATTCGTCCTCTGCTCCTCTCGCATTGACGGCGAAATTGTCTCCTAATGGGGTGAACTACAAAACTTAGGGAAATGAGAATTCTATTTTCATGGAGAAAACATAGAGGCAATTTATTTTCCAATTTTCTTAAGCTTCTATATTGTGAAATTCAGCAGGGACATTAAAACAAAAAGGAATTAATTATAAAGTTTATCAATACTAAAAATAAACCAGACAAAAAAAAATAAATAAAATAGATAATAAATAAACTCTTCCGGTTGATAATTATATTACAAAATGTCTAAACACAATCAGACAATTTTTACTTAAATCGAAAAAATTTTATTTCAAACTAATAAATTTATTATTAAATCATTTTTTTCAAGTAATTACCATCTAATTGCCTTGAATTATTATTCAAAAAGTAATTATTTACTTCATAAAAACAAATAAGTCCTCGATGATAAAAGTAATCATTTATTTGCATCGAATTTTTACACAGCCAAATATTGAAAAACGTATTGAAATATTGAAACAAATAATTAAAAAAACGAAAACTTATTTCAAAATATTAAAGAAAAATAAAAATCCCCCGAATAAAAAAATTGACAGAGAAAAATGTTTAAAATTTTTTTTTGAAAATCTAGTAAATAAAATAGTTACAAAACATTGTTTCTAAACATTTTATCTAAATTGAAATCCTCATGTGAATTATTCTGCATACATTCTTTAGGGGAAAATAAAAATAAGTTCTTTATGGAAAATAAAAATTATTCTTCACAAAAATAAAAATTATTCTTCACGAAAATAAAAATTATTCTTTACGAAAATAAAACATTATTCTTCACAAAAATAAAAAATTATTCTCGTAGAAAAAAATGATTCTAGTAGAAGAAAATTATTCTTTTAGAAAATGAAAATTTTGCTTGTGGAAAATAAAAAAATTATTCTTCTAGAAAAAGAAATTATTCATTTAGAAACTAAAAATAATTATTAAAAAAAATTTCCTTATGGAAAATAAAAATAATTTGTTTGGAAAATAAAAATTATTCTCTAAGGAAATAATGATTCTAGAAGAAAATAAAATAAATTCTTTTAGAAAATAGAAACGATTCGTTTGGAAAGTAAAAATCGTGCAAAATAAACAACCAAAAATGTTGAAATAAAAAAATAAAAATATTTATGAAAAATAAATATTTCGTAAAATTTGACAAATACAAAAAATTGATAGAGAAAAATGTTTCAATTTTTCTCTTGAAAATGTAATGAATAAAAAAGTTACACTCTCTGTTTTTCTCTTTCTACTTGTTTTGATAGTATAACAAATAAAATCAGTAGTAAAAGTCAATATTTAGAGGGACAACGGAAAACTATTTATTGTTGACGAAGAAAATTACAAACTCACCGCAATTCGTGGCACAAATTTTTTTTTTCAATTCTTTAATAAAAAGTGTAGAAAAAATGGTCAAATGTTTTATAGAAAAAAATTGATTGCATTTTTAAACGAACAATTTCACCTCAAAATTGATAGAAATTTTGTAGAAAATTGTTAACAACTATTTTACAAAATAAACTCGTTTAATAAATTATCTCCCTTGAAATTAATACAAATCTTAACCGAAATTTTTTTCAAATATAATGTTTAATTCTGTGGAATGAAAAAAAAAATTTTTTTTAAACTCTGGAAATTAAAAATGATAAAAATTTGTACACAACAAAAATGTTTATTAATTTTTAATAAATTTTAACTAATTTATTAATAGTATTCATTAAAATTAAAGGACAAAAAACTAAAATTAGTAAAAAGGTTAATTAACTTTTGATAGAATTTAACTATCTTATTTAGTAGCTAAATTTTTACTCAATTTTTACCAGAAAATGACTAAAATTAGTAAAAAAGTTCCAATAGTTGTTATTAAAATTCTACTGTTATATTTAGTAGTCGAATAATTTTTTACTAAAGTTTTAGAAAAACGATGATTAAAAGTAGTAAAATTTTTTTTACTTATTTAATTTAGGAATTATTACTTATTCAGATTCAGGGAAAAAGTAATAAAACTACAAAACGAAAACAATTATATTTTATATATTTAAACAAAAAAATTTTATTTTTTTAAATTTTCTATCAATTACCTTTAAATGGATAGAAATTTTGTAAAAAATTGCTGACAACTATTTAAAAAATTAAACTTGTTGAATAAATTGTCTCCCTCGAAATTAATACGAGTCCAAACAGAATTTTTTTTTGAAATCATTACTTTTTTTCAAGTCAATATTTTGTGAGACAACGGAAAACTATTTATTGTTTACAAAGAAAATTACAAGTTAATAGATGTTCAATTCTGTTGAATGAAAAAATATTAACTTTTAAAACTCTTGTAACTAAAAATAATAAAAAAATCGTATATTAATTCAAATTGGCAAAATTATTACTAATTTTTAATAGATTGTAACAATTTCATATAGACGATTTGAATTTTTTTAATAAACTTCTAGAGAGAACTGAAATTAGTAAAAATTTCCACTAACGTTTAGTAGAATTTAACTTTCTTATTTAGTCAACTGCTAATAAATGGGTCAATTTGACTAAAGTTTTAGGTATAAAAGATAAAAATTAGTGAAATGTTTAATTAATTTTTAGTATAATTCAACTATTTCAATTAGTAGCTGAATTTTCACTAAATGTTTAGCGACAAATGACTAAAATTAGTTAAAAGTTTTACTAATTTTTGGTAAAAATTTTTGTTAATTTTTAGTAAAATTTTACTGTTTCTGATTTAACAGTTAATTTTATTTTACCAAAGTTTAAGGGACTAAAGACTAAAATTAGCAAAAAGTTTATTTAACTAATTTTTGATAAAATTCAACTATCTCATTTAGTAGTTGAATTTTTTTAACTAAATTTTTCCCGGAAAATTACTAAAATTAGTTTAAAGTTCCACTAGTTTTTATTAAAATTCTTAGTTAGTAGTTGAATTTTTTTTACTAAATTTTTTCCAAAAATAACTAAAAAAGTGTCAAACTATTTAAGAAACTGCAAACCAATTTAAAAAAAACTGTAAACATATTTAACATACGAAGAAAACTTATAATGTACAATACAGTGAAAACATATTTAAAATAAAATGAACATTTAATTAAAATAAAAAACTAAAAAACTATTTAAACTAAAATGTGAACCTGTTTAAAAAAATATTAACATGTTGATAGTAAATTGTAAAGCTCATTAATGTAAATTATAAACTGTTTAACAAAAATTAGAAACCAATTAAAAAAAAATTAAAAATTAATTTAAAATAAAGTGGGAAATTATAAACCAATTTAAAAAAAATTAATTTAAAATAAAGTGCAAAATTATAAACCAATTTAAAAAAAATTAAAAAGCAATTTAAAATAAAGTGCAAAATTATAAACCAATTTAAAAAAAATTAAAAAGCAATTTAAAATAAAGTGTAAAACCAATTTTTAAACTAATTACGTTAAATATTAATACACTGCGAGTGTTTGAATTTCGTTTTACCGAGAAAGGAAAATAAAGGAAAAAAAAATTCGCCCAGGAAAGCTAAACAGAACGGGCAACAAGAATCCGTGCTACATAAATCAAGAAAAGCAGATGTTTAACTTTCCAGAAAGATAAATTTCCTATTTACACTGCTTCTAAAGTTACTTCAAACCTTTTAAGATATCTAGAAGAAGTATTTCTAACTTTAATGCAACCTGTTGCTTTTCAACCTTAACTGAGAAATGATGTTGATTTCTGGTCACCGTAAATTCAACATCAAAATTTTACAAGTAAACACTTTGAAAAAAAAGATTTGCAATTGTCAACATCTCTTATTTATATCAGAAGAACCACTTTTTCACAATTCTTTTTTCTTCTCAGACTGTTTTTTTCCTCTTGTTATTTGGTAATTTTGCCAATTCTGTATTTTTCTATTTCTTTTTTTTTCGTCTTTCAATTTTTTTGTCTTGTGATTTTTTTGTCTCGTGATTTTTTTGTCTCGTGATTTTTTTGTCTAATGCTTTTTTTCATAGAGAGAAATTAATAAAGATTTGAAAATTTTCTCTAGGGGGAAATTTTTCATAAAAATATTAACATTGAAGAGAATTTTAATATCGATAAATGCTAATTTATTGCAAGTGTAGAATTTTCTTTTTTATTTCATGAAAATATTTCTTGTTACAGTAAATTGTAAATAGGAGAAAAAACTTTCTATTGGAAGGAAAATAAATCGCGGAATTATGCAAGGAAAGGCGTGCAAAGCGCGGATCAATTTATCTCTTAAACGAAGGCGAATGTTTATGATAGATAAGCAGCAAAGCTTCGTGATTTATTGAATTGCACAAACGATTTAAAACTATTTTTTTTATTCCTCTGTTCATTTTGTAGTTTTAACTTTTACAGGAATGAATTATTATCGTTAACTTGTATTTTTTTTCTATTCCCATTATTTTTCTTTGTTGTCTTTATATTAAACTTGCTCGAATATTACAGTTACTAGAATTCTAGATAAAGTAGAATACAACTATAATGTTAAATGTCACTTTTTTTTGTAAATATTTTCTTCTTTAGTTAAAACACATTTTTAAAAAATAATCTTTCGTACTTTTTATCTTTTTTAAACACATTTTTCAGAAATGTTTTAATTTTCCAAAAGAATCTTTTGTTCTCCATTTGGAGTTTTTAAAACAATTTTTAGTGCAAACAGAGAGAAAAAGTGAAAAAATTTTTTTGGAAAAAAAATCCCTTCTTTTTATGTCGGATTGATAGGTGTTTTTTTTTTAGTATCACTCTCTCGTCAAGGGAAAAAAGGGTATCATCTGTATGAAGTCTTTATTGTCAAAAGAACAAAGCAATTTGAGATTAAAACGCAGCGAACTATATATATGTATATAGAACATTTTTGCATGTTGCAAAAAAGAATAGGTCAAATACGCACTTAAACCTGGATTACTTTCAGGCTGGCTTAAAAAAGTTTAGCATAGTTTAAGTTTGTATCCACGACCTCTCATGGGAACTTCATCTCTGGGCTTTGGGTTTACATCAAAAAGTGAGCATTAAATTCGTAACAAAACGCGTGATGAAGGACTACTAATTTCAAAAAGACGTGGGTCTCCTGTGTAAGGCTACTTAGAGAAACGTATTAGTATGCCAGAGAAAAAAGAGTCGTATAAAAAAGAATGAGCGAGAAAAAAAATTGTGTAAAAAATGCAAGAAATGTTGAAATAAAAGTTGAAAAGAAGTTGAATAAATTTTTTAAACAACTTGAACCATTTGAAGAGAGTAAAAGAATTTTCGAGAAAAGTGACACTTTTTTAAAAAGTGAAAATATTTTTTAAAAAGTGAAAATATTTTCAAAAAAAAGTTAAACTATCTTAAACAAAAGTTACACTATTTTAAAACAAAGTTGAACTATTTTAAAAAGAATGTTAAACTATTTTATACAGAATGTTAAACTATTTTTCAAAAAAGTTAAACTATTTTTAAAAAAAAGTTAAACTATTTTAAAAAGAATGTTAAACTATTTTTCAAAAAAGTTAAACTATTTTAAAACAAAGTTAAACTATTTTAAAAAGAATGTTAAACTATTTTTTAAAAAAGTTAAACCATTTTAAAAAAATGTTAAGCTATTAAAATAAAGTGAAACTAATTAAAAAAAGGAAATATATATAAAAAAAAGTGAAACTGATAAAAAAAAGTGAAACTGCTTAAAAAAAGTAAATCTACTTAAAAAAAACTCTTCGAAAAAACTATTTAAACTACAATTGCTATATACTACTAATATTAAAACTATAACAAGTCTGGCTAACATTGACTCTTACTACTAAAATTATAACTACAATCGATATTCATAACTAACATTAAAACAAAGAAATGTCTGACTAACATTGACTCATACTACTGATATTTATATTACCAAATGTCTTACTAAAAAAAAACATTTGCTACTGAGATTTAAATTACCGAATGTTCCACTACAAAAAACATTTACCATTAATATTAAAATTACCGAATGTCCCACTACAAAAAACATTTACCATTAATATTAAAATTACCAAATGTCCCACTAAAAATAATATTTACTACTAATATTAGAATTAAAAACCTCTCATTAAAATTCATTGCAAATAATAACATTCAAATTGCAAATGTCTGACTGAAATTGACTTACACTACTGATATTAAATTTTTTTATGCTAGACTAAAATTGATATTTACTGCTGCTAGTTAAATTATAATATGTCTGACTAACATTGATTTTTACTATTTATATTTAAACTACAATTGACATTTTGTTACAAAAATTTAAACTGTAACATGTCTGACTAACAGTAACTCTTACTACTGACATTAAAATTTATTAAATGTCCGACTAAAATTAATATTTACTACTGATATTAAAAATATTAAAAATTAAAAACTCCTGATAAAAATTCACTGTAACTAATATTCAAATTAAAAAATGTCTGGCTATCATTGACTCTTACTACTGAAATTTGAACTGCAAATCGACATTCATTTCTAATATTAAAACTAAAAAATGTCTGACTAGCATTGACTTTTACTACTGAAATTTGAACTGCAATCGATATTCATAACTAAAATTTTAAAAAAGTCTGACTAACATTGAATCATACTACTGATATTTAGATTACCAAATGTCCCACTAAAAAAATATTTACTACTGATATTAAAAATACCAAATGTCTCAGTAAAAATAATATTTACTACTGATATTAAAATTAAAAATCCTCTAATTAAAATTTATTGCAAATAATAACATTCAAGTTACAAATGTTTGACTAACATTAACTCTTACTACTGATAATTAAATTATTAAATGACCAACGAAAATTAATAGTGAGAAAACGTAAAATAGTGTTTGTTTTCGCTGGTCCTTTATTTATAGAATTTCAATATTCAATATTTTTTAAAAAAAATTTTGAATATTGAATTTTTGAATTCAATAATTTTTTGAAATTGTATAAATAAAGGACCAGCGAAAACAAACACTATTTTACGTTTTCTCACTACAATTTATTCAGGTCAACACCAAAATACATCTTTAAATAACGAAAATTAATATTGACTATTTATATTTGGAACTAAAAGACGTCTGATGAAAACTGACTTTTACTACTTGTAATAAAATTAGGAAAGGTCTGACTTACATTGATTCTTACTACTGATATATAAATTACTGAAAGTCCTACTAAAATTGATGTTTACTAATGATATTAAAAACAAAAAACTTGTTATTTAAGTTTACGGTAACTAATAATAATCAAATTACCAAATGTCTGACTAACATTGACACTTACTACTGATATTTAAATTATAATATGTCTGACAAACATTAATTCTTACAATTGCCATTTAAACTACAAATTGATATTCATTACCAATATTAAAAATTAATAAATGTCTGACTAACATTGATTTTTACTACTTATATTTAAATTACAATTGCTATTTGCTACGAAAATCTAAACTGTAACATGTCTGACTAACATTGACTCTTACTACTTATATTAAAATCACAAAACGTTTTATTAACATTGATTCTTACTACTAAAGTTTGCATTACAAAACGTCTGATTGCTATTGATTTTTACTACTTATATTTGTTTTAAAAAATTACAAAATTTGAATTACAAATTGTTTAAGAAACATTGATTCTTACTAGTAAAATTTAAGTTACAAAGCGTCTTACTAACATTGATTTTTACTTCTAAAATTTAAAATACAAAAATTTTAATCACAAGATATTTGGACTACAAAATGTCCAACTTACATGTACTTTTACTAATTTAATTTAAATGACAAAATGTCTGACTGTTATTGACTCTTACTTCTAAAATTAAAATTACAAAATGTCTGACTGTAATTAATATTAACTACTGAAATTAAATTTAAAAAAACGTCTGACTAGAATTGACTTTTACTACTGATAATATTATTAAAAAAGGTATAACTAACAGTGACACTTAATACTGATATTAATAATACTAAATGTCTGACTAAAATTGATATTTACTGCTTGATATTAAAAATAAAAATCCACTTTAACTAATATTTAAATTTAAAAAATGTCTGTCTAACATTGACTCTTACTACTGAATTTGAACTGCAATCGTTATTCATTTCTAATATTAAAACTAAGAGATGTCTGACTAATATTGACTCTTACTACTGAAATTTAAACTGCAATCAATATTTATTTCTAATATTAAAACTAAAAAGTGTCTGACTAACATTGACTCTTACTACTGAAATTTGAACTGCAGTCGATATTCATTGTAAATATTAAAACTAAGAAGTGTCTGACTAACATTGACTCTTACTACTAATATTCAAATCATACGTCTGATTCGCATTGACTTTTTCTACTGACATTAAAATTACAAAATTACTGACTAAAAATAATGTTTCCAACTTATGTTAAAAGCAAAAAAGCCTGAGAAAAATTAACTTGTTACTACTGCCATTACGTCTGACTGAAATCAACTTTCACTACTAGTAAAAAAATTTATTCGTAATTTTTCACCCTTTTTTTCAATTGCGAAAAAAAAATTATAATTACAACTCTTGTTGACGTTCTCAAAGTGAAAAAAAAAATTTAATAAGCGACATAAAAAAAATTTCCAATTAATTTTTTTTTCCTGCTCACTATACTTTATTCATAAAAGAGTGTCGAGTATTGTTTTCAAAAGCCTTGACCAAACGAGCAAGCTTCTCGAGTGCGAAATGAGTGGTAGTAAAGTGGAGTAGTGAGATGAGTTTCGAGTTTAGTTTCGAGATGAGTTCAAGTCGACTTTCTGAGTTTCCACAACTAAAAATTCGATCTTTAATTACCTCGGAAACTATTTCTCTTCGAGTATACCTATTTGTACGCGTATACACTGTTTCATCCTGGAGGGGAAAATTATAACAACAGTGAATGTCTCAATTAACAATGAAATTAATACACCTGTCAAAGAATAATTTATATGTATATTCTAAATTATATTTATTTTATTTTCTTTTTTTTATTTTTCCGATTTAAAAAGTATATGTAACATCAATTTTTTCATTTTTCAGTTTAATTGTAATTTTTTGAATTTGCAGTTATAATTTTTACACGAAACAAAAACTTTACTTGGAACAACTACAAAATTTCACTATATTAGCAAAATTTTGAGTTTTTGCAACGAATAGTTTAGCTATTTCAACGAATACTTTCGCTATTTTTAGCGAAAATTATCGCTGTTCTAGTTAAAGGTTTTCTTTCGTGTACGTTTATTTTAATTGTATATTTTATCCGATTAAAATTTTTTGGATTTTGTACTTTTTAAATTTTATTTTTTTTAATAGGTACGAAGTTTTTCTAAGTTTGTCAAATTGAGTAAAAAAACGTATTGAAAACGTTGCCTCGCAAGTATTTTGATTCGTTTTGTTGGCTAAATTTGCCATCTTTACAAAAACTGTGTTATTGTTTAGATTTTTTATTTTGTAATTGTATATTTTTTAGTTTTCACATTTTCTTATTTAAGTATTTTTTGAATTTGGAATTCTGTTTACTATTTCTTTATTATGGATATATTTTGGATTCTATAATTAATAGACATATTTTCGAATTCCTTTTTTTCTTATTCTAAACTTTATTAGAATTTATATTTCAAGGATTCTATATTTTCCAGATTTTAATATTTTTCAAAAAAAGTTTTGAATATTTTATTTCTCAATTCAATTATTTTTTGATTGACATACTTTTTGAATCTATGTTTTTTAACTAACTGAATATTTTTTAGATTAATATTCCTAAAGTTTCGAACCGTCAAATAAACGACAGTATTTTTTAACTTCTTCTAATTTGTATTTTACTTACAAAAAAACTATTTTTTAGATTAAAACAAATAAATTCTAAACTGAATATTTTCAAATTCAATTATTTTTCTTTTTTCGATAGTAATTTTCAAAAATACTCAAGTTGAAAATAAATTTCGTTCATTTAAACGTTCGAAACTTTAGCTCCATTTAGATTTCTAACTCTTTAGAATTTTTTTTTCAATTAAATATTTTCATGACTATATATTCTTTAAACAATAAATAAATTTCTTTTCTTATATTCTTTAAACAATAAATTTTAACAAAGTAAACTTTTTGTTAGATACATTTTTTAATTACACATTTTTGAAACTTCATATTTTTTAAAGAAGAAAATTTTTTTTAATTCTATTATTAATTATTATATTTCTCAATGAAATATTTTCCATTGTTATAATTTTTGAAATTACATAAACATAATTACACACAAACACGAAATACAAAATCCAATTAATATTCCAAACCAAAAATTTTGCGCGAGAATTAAATGAAAATGAACAATAATTATAAATGCATCGAGCATTGTGGAATATTGAAATTTCGTGAAAAGGTTCGACAAAATAAAAAAAAAACCGAGAATTCAAGAGAGGGAGAGGATAATTAATAATTTTGCCAAAATTCCAAAATTTATCAAGAGTAAAATTTCATGTTATTGGCTTTTGATGCACACACAGAGTGAGTGAGTGAGAGAGAGAGAGAGAGAAAGCGCATCCCAAATTAAAGCACGACGTGAGCTTGCGCAGTGTGTGACTGGGCAGAAATCGTGTCGTGGGGTACCTCTTTATTGATTTCAAGATTATCACACGTTCCACGTTTCGCATCTTCGTGCCCGACATTGTATTACTGAACACTGTATAATTATCCCTTTTACAACTTGGGGAAAACTCATAAATTCCAAAAATTTACTCATCCTCTCTAAAAACCACCATTCTATTCATACATTTCTGATTCAAGTACAATTTACACATTTCACTTCATTAACCATTCTTCTTCCCCTTCCCTTGTTTTTAAAGTAATTAATTACTCGTAAATTACAAATTAAATGTAATTAAATTAAATTAAATTAAAAATTAAATGTAATTAAATTAAATTAAATTACAAATTAAATGTAATTAAATAAAATTAAATTAAAAATTAAATTGAATTAAATTAAATTTTAAATAAATTAAAATTCAATTCGGAATTCTTTTCCAAAAGGAATTTTAATTTTTTTCTTAAAACCAAAAAGAAATAAAAATAATAAAGTAGAAAATTATCGCAGAAAGGAGGGAAATTTTAATAGAATTTGTCAAAACAAGAAAAAAAAAGAGAAGAGAAGGGGGGGGGAATGAAATTCAAACATAATCAGAATAAAGCGTCATCCTACCGAAACCTGCGAGAGAATCTAATTCGGAATGCATTAAACTTTCAAAGCGTTGAACTTTTAGCGTTTACAAATTGTAGGTGGTAGACTTTGAATTGATTTTAATTAAAAAGTTTTTCGTAATTAATAAAAAAAAAAGGAAACAAAAAATAAATGTTTCCAAAGAAAATTATACTTTTTAGTCTCAATTAAGGGAGAAGAAAAATTAATTTTTTCTTCCAAACATTCGAAGAGACTGTAGAAAATTGAGAGAACAAAAATGAGAAGAACAAAAAGATGAACAAAAAGGAGAACAAAAAGAAAAACAAAAAAATGATATTTTAAGATTTTTCATAAATTTTTTAAAGTGACAGTATCAGCGGTATGTTTTACGAGAAAATGCTTTTAAAGTACGTGATCGATGTTTCAAACTATCTGACTGAGCGAGGCAGATATATCATCCGAAAAGGAAGATGATATTACTGTGAGAGCAATGCGTCGACCAGCTGTATTTCAGACTTTATCCATTAGATAGTAATGGTTTTCTATCGCAAGAAACATTACATACTGGGATAGCTGGCGCCTTTTCTAAAAGCTAAAAATGATTTCAAAACATCGAGAATATACTCTAAGATGATTAATTCCCTTAAACACGGCTCACACGCCACAATGAAACAATTTTTCACTCGGAATATTTTCTCGGATTTTTCTAATTACTTTTTTATTATCTTTTATTTCTCACTGTATTTCATTTCTTTTTTGTTCTATTTTATTTTCTATTCTGCTCCATTTTTTTACTGTGTTTTATTTTTTTGTTTCATTTTTTTTTGTTTTATTTTTATATTGTATTCTATTTTTTTATTGTGATCTACTTTTATTCTATTCTATTTTTACTGTATTCTATTTTTTTATTTCATTTTATTT
Organism: Leptopilina drosophilae; assembly: GCA_032873175.1. Lineage (NCBI taxonomy): Eukaryota > Metazoa > Arthropoda > Insecta > Hymenoptera > Figitidae > Leptopilina > Leptopilina drosophilae. The sequence goes on along the minus strand of CM065480.1, from coordinate 43,794,355 downwards.
TTTACTCTATTTTACTTTTTATTGTATCTTATTTTTTACTCCATTTTACTTTTTATTCTATTTTACTTTTTATTGTATTCTATTTTTTATTCTGTTCCATTTTTTCATTGAATTTTATTTTTATTATATTTTTTATATTTTGTATTTTCTTAAAGAGCTGGTTTTAAATAAAATAGATAAAGAGTCAAAATTTATAAACAAACTACCTAAAAAACGCGCGCTAAAGCGCACGTGAAGTTTTTTCTTTCATTAACGTTTAAAAAATTAAATTATTCAGAAGAATTCTACTTAAAATCACTATCTTTCTAAATATATTCGGGAAAGTCGTGAAAAAGTTAGAAAATTTTGTCAAAAGTACTGAAACAATATTCAGTTTCGAAAATTAATAAAAAAAATTCTGAATGTTAGATTCCTCATCATTGAAAAGATTTCATTTATTTTAAATTTTTCTATTTTTACACAACAATTGACCTTTATAGATTTTAAAGATAATTTTGGTTTATGAAAAACTGTAATATTTCAAATTCTTATAAAATTCATTATATTTTTTAATATACATTTTATTCATTATTAAAAATAATGGATTTATGGATGAATTTTACTTAAAACACTAAAAAAATTGAATATTGGAAAAATTATAAATGATTGCAAAAACTCAATTATGCTCAAAAGTTTTTTAATATTCTTACCAAAATTTCAATTATTTTAAAAATTGTTAAAAAAATTTTTATCAAAATACAATTATTTAAAAAATTCTTGCTAAAAATTCACGAATTTTCAAAAATTTTTAAATATTCTCGTCGAAATTTCAATTATTTTAAAAATTGTTAACAACATTTTTGTCAAAATTCAATTATTTAAAAAATGTCTAATAAAATTTTTGCCAAAAATTTAATTATGCTCAAAACTTTTTTAATATTCTCATCGAAATTTCAATTATTTTAAAGTTGTTAACGAAATTTTTGTCAAAATTCAATTATTTTAAAAATGTTAAATAAAATTCTTGACAAAAATTTAATTATTTTCAAAAAATTTTTACTATTCTCGTCGAAATTTCAGTTATTTTAAAAATTGTTAACAAAATTTTTGTCAAAATTCAATTATTTAAAAAATGTCTAATAAAATTGTTGCCAAAAATTCAATTATTTTCCAAAATTTTTTAATATTCTTGTCGAACTTTCAATTATTTTCAAAAATGTTAACAAAATTTTTGGCAAAATTCAATTATTTAAAAAATTTTTAATAGAATTCTTGACAAAAATTTAAGTATTGTTCAAAAATTTTGTAATATTCTAGTCGAAATTTTAATTATTTTAAAAATTGTTAACAAAATTTTTGTCAAAATTCAATTATTTAAAAAATGTCTAATAAAATTTTTGCCAAAAATCCAATTATTTTTAAAATTTTCTTTAATTTCATATAAATTCTATTATTTACAAATTTTTCATAAATTTCTTTCTTTTTAAAAATGTTATTAAAAATCGTCAAAACGAAATCAATTATTTCGTATATTATTAATGAGGTAAAAAATAATGTTATTTCAAAAACCTGGAAAACTTCCACTTTTAATCAATTTCTCAAGCAAAACAAATAATAAAATAAAAATATTTCTGTCCAAAAGTCAGAATAAGAATAATCGTAATATATTTAAATTATTTGAAAATAACTGAAAACATTATTAAAAAATTGGGGTATCCAAAAATTGTTTTATAAAATAAAAATTGTTTTATTTATTTATTTTTTTATTATAATTCCGATAATATAGTTTTTAAAAAACAAATTCTGTAAATATTTTTTCCAAAATAAATATCAATTTTCTTAATCAAAATTTGATTTATAACTTTTTTCCACTTAAAACTTGTACTTTGTTTATAAATTGTCATTGAGAAGAAGAAAATGTGCAAAATATTTTCTAATTTTAATTTTCCAACTGTTCTTTAATTTTTTTTAGAAAAAATAAAAAGATTAATTACCTAGTCCTAAAATGTTTGTTACAAAGTGCTAATTTTTTCTGGAAAGAAGAGAAATATTGAAAAATAACATTAATAATTTTTGTAGATTTATAACAATAGTATTGTATTATTTTGAAAATAAAAATAATATTTCTAAATAAAATAAATAAATACCTATTATTAAAAAAATGTAAAAGTGAAAAAATGAGGAAAAATAATATTATCTATCAAAACATATCAAAAAACAAAAGCATAATTATTATGACTAACATCAGGTGTGGACAGACTGGACAGAATGAATGAATACGACGATTATTATAGTTAATAATAGTAATAATTATTTATTTATTTATTTTACGCTTAAATATATTACGTTTTTATATTTCATTTACTCTCTATTATTAATTTCAAATTCTTACTGAATTAATAATAAATTCTGATTTCCCGTATAATAAAAATATCGAAAGAAAAATTCTACGTATTAATATTAAATTCCTGTGGAAAAAAATAAATAAATTCCTGGAAAAGAATATTATCGACCTTTTAAAATATGTTCGAAACCAAAGAGCATGAGAGAGAGAGAGAGAGAGAGAGAGAGAGAGAGAGAGATGGAGAATGGGAGTTATTTGGAAAATGTGTCACGATTTAAATTAAATCCACAAATATCCATTTACTACTCGCAACAAATTGCAGTGTTTTGCAATTTACAGTTCTCACAGATGGTTTGGTTGTGGTAAGTGGTTTAATGTTACGCGAACATGACTAAAACGAAAAGCGGGCAAAGAACCGACAAAAAAAAGAGGGTGGAAAAAAATGGTATATAACGTTACCAGAAATAAAAAAAAATGTAATTAAAGTCTCTTGTAAAAGAATTAAAGGTCAGTTAATAGTTGTAATTTAATTTTTATTTTCTTTGTTATAGTATTTTTTTGTCCTCACTTTTCGTTTTTGTTGTTTTATTCATCTTTTTTTGTTTAAAATAAAAAACTAAAAACTAAACTAAACTACACTGTTTTGTTACAAATTTCTGTGTCTCGTTTTCTAGTACAAATGTCAGCTGTAAGTTTTTTTTTAATCATTTGTCCTCCTTTTTTTAAAACTATTCACAACTATTTTCACAATCATAGAGAAAATATGTTTGCAAACTGCATAAAGAAGCTTTATTTAATAATAAATTCCCAAGTCAGACATTCACAGCTCGATGGCAAATTTTGTTATTTTTGAACTATTGATTTTAGAGGATGCACCTGCAAAATTCATGAATGTCATACTGTTTTATCTAAATTCGTGCTGTGGGCAATTTAATTCATACGAATCTCTGAATAATTTATATCTCTATAATCGTAGAATATTAATGGAGCAAAAAAAAAATTTTATTCGCCCAAAAAAAATTGAATTTATAGAAAAAAATTTTTTTACCCCCAAAGAGTTCATTGACATTTTTCTTGAAATCATAGCCGATGACAGATATCAATTTTAGCTTGAAAGGTGTGGCTACATTGATTTTTAAACTGAAACGTGACTTTTCGCGATTTTTCCGAACTAAGAAGTAGATAGGGTTGAAAATTTTTATCTTTAATGACTTAAATCTTATATTTAAAAAAACGAATAAATTTCTTTCTTCCCCAATTTCGACATTGTTTAGAAAAAAAAATTCCTGGGAGAAAAATTTATTCCCCCCCCAAAAAAAATTCTCCCGAGGAATTTTACAATTTTCTTCTCTGACTTCTTTTGTCAATTTTCCTTTTTTTTTTAATATCAAAATTTTTCCTTCATAATTTTCCATTTGTACTAAGTGAAAGTTATAGAAGAAATTATGTTTAAATATTTTTTTTTAAATTCTTTTTGATCTGTTCTATTTTTTAATGAATACTGTGGAATAATAATGCTCAAACTGGGATAGAATTGCTGTACAGAGCAAAATCCTCCCAACTGTACGTCGAACTTGGTGAGGAATTTATTCCAGTTCCCATTAGAAATTCCTTGGAGATTTGTCTAAATTTCTTCCTCCATGAAATTCTTATCGAGCTCTCTAATGAATTTCCCTGTTTGCCGGAAATTCCAGTGAAAGATCTGAAGATTTGAGAGGGTGAACATGGGTATATATACTTGTAAAGTAATACGATATGTACAGAGAGACTACAAACAAATCTTTAGAAGCACTTTATAGAGGAGTTACGCTAAATTTCATTTCAATTTTATTAGTAATTTACTAATAGAAAGTTTACCATTTTTTTTTCTTTGTAAACAGAGGAAGGAAAAATTTACAAAGAGATTCGCATTTTAAATTTTAATAAACTATAAAACGTTGTGCGTTTATTTCCTTATAAATTTTATGAATTTTACTTTTCATATTGCTGTAGTATGTCGTACTACTGATATTTAAATTAAAAAAGGTTTAATTATTTATTTATTTAATAATATTATAAAAATATTATTTATTTCTATTTAATAATATTCAAATTACAAAATGTCTGATTATAATATTGACTTTTACTATTAATGATAAGATAAAAAAAAAGGTCTGACTAACATAGACGTTTACTACTGATATTTAAATTACTGAATGTCCCACTAAAATTAATATTTACTACTGACATTAAAAATAAAAAAACTCTGACTAAAATTGACTCTAATTAATAATATTCAAATTAAAAAATGTTTGACTAACATTGACTCTTGTTACTGATTTTTTAAAGTGTAATATATCTGACTAACATTGACACGAACTACTGATATTTAAATTATTAAAAGTCCAACTAAAATTAATATTTACTATTGACATTAAAATTTGAAGACGTCTGATTATAATTGACTGTGACTACTGGTAATAAAATTTAAAAATGTGTGGCTAACGGTACTTCTTACTAAAATTCCAAAACGTCTGATTAAAATTGACTTTTACTACTGGTTCAAAAAATTATAAAAGTTCTGACTAACAGTGACTTTCACTACTGATATTTAAATTACTAAATGTACAAATAAAATTAAAAATTACTTTTTGCTATTAGAATTTTAAAACGTCTGATTAAAATTGACTGTTACTATACTGATAATAAAATGAAAAAAGGTCTGACTAACAGTGATTTTTAGTAATGGTATTTAAATTCCTAACTGTCCTACTAAAATTACTATTTACTACTGATATTAAAACTAAAAATCTCTAGATGAAAATTGACTAACTAATAATATTTAAAGTACAAAATTGACTAACATTTGTTTGTTTCACGAACGTTGACTATCACTACTGAAATTTAAATTACTAAATATCTAGGTAAAATTAATATTCACGAATGACATCAAAATTAAAAAAAGTCTAAATAAAATCGACTCTTACTACTTATATTAAAATTACAAAATGTCTGACTACAATTAATATTCACCACTCATATCTGAATTGAAAAATGTCTAATTACTATTGGGCTTTACAACTGAAAATTTATTAACAAAATGTTTTATTATTATTGACTGGTATTGCTGAAAATTAATTTTAAATATTCCTGGTAAAAGTTAATTTTTACATAATATAAAAACCAATTTTTTATTCGAAAGTAACTTTTTAATTTTTTAAAATCAAAACAAGTCAGACCAGTAATGATTTTTACCACAAAAAATTTTGTAAATTATAATATTACACTCCGAAATTTTTTTTTAAATTTTAGACGATTCCTCTTATTTCGCAGCATGTTTTCCTCTTACAAATAGGCACTAAATTTTTCTTTTCTAATTGAGAGGATTTTCTTCTTTTATACTGTCTATTAAACGTTACTTTTTAAACAGTTTGGAGTTACGTTAAGAAAGTCAAAAAGCAAGTTAAAAATCTTCTTTCTAGTACACTGAGAAAACGATTTATTTGATTCGAACATATTTTGTTTAAATCAAACTTAAAATATCTTTGCTATACAGTCAAAAACATTGAAGTTTAATTGAAACATATTTTTTGGTTCAATTAAAAAAATAATATGTTTAATTTTACATAAGTTGTGGTTGATTTAAAATTATTTATAATCAAATTTTAAGTTTGAATCAAACACAAAATTTTTAAACATATTTTTTGTTTAAATTATTTAAAAATATTTTGTTAAATTTAAAATATTTTATTTAAATTTATTTTTTGTTTAAATTAAAACAGAAAATATGTTTGAATTAAATATAATTATTCAAACAAATAATAAAATACAATTAAAACAAAATACTTTTGAATCAAAGCAGTAGTAGATATATTTTATATATTGGGTTCAAGCTTACAAACTAATTTCAATTTAACATAATCACTTAAGGCGGTGTCAAAGTCGATTAGGTTTTTGCATTGAGCTTCAATGAGAAAATCGCATCGACTTTGACACCGCCTTAATATTATTTGTTTATTTAAATTAAGTATTACATTTTCTCAGTGTATAAATGTGTTTCAATTTAAGAGGAATAACTTCCATTTAAGAAGAAAGATTGAAATTTATCTTTTAGTTAAAAAAAACTGAATATAAACAAAAATTCCTTATTTTTGTAGACGAATATTCGTATATTGTGTTACGTCATCGCAACGTATTTTTCAATATTAATAATAATAATAATAAAAATAAAAATAATGGGAATAACAACAAATAGTTGTTATTAACATATTATTAACAATTATAAACAATTATTAATTAATGTAAACAGTAATAATAATAAGAATAATAAAATAATAATTAAATTTAAACAATAATACGAACTGTAATTTATAATAACAAAATAATAATAATTATTGTAACAATAATAACAAAATAATAATAATTAATTGTAATAATAATAACAAGGTGGTAATAAATATAACAACAATAATAATTAATAATAACAAGATGATTACAATTTGTAACAATAAATAATGATAATTAATTGTAACAATATTAACAAAATAATAATTAATTGTAACAATATTAACAAAATAATAATTAATTGTAACAATAATAACAAAATAATAATACTTAATTGTAACAAATAATAACAAGATAGTACTAAAATGTAACAACAAAATAATAATTAATAATAAAAAGTTAATAATAATTTGCAACATCAAAATAATAATAAACAATAATTCATAATAACAAGATAATAATAAATTGTAACAAAATAATAATTAATAACAACAAGTTACAATAATGTAAACAATAATAACAAATTGTAATAACTATAAATAATTAGCAAACAACATAAAACTATAATATTGTGATCAAATAAAATTTATTCTTGTCATTTATCTAACCTCGTCCCAACTTTAATTATTCTGAATTAAAGTTAAATCGAGAAACATTAGGAAATATTATAATAAGGTACACTGAAAAAAAATTTATTTGGTTCAAATAACCGATTATTTGTCTATAATCGAATAAATATTTACTTGAATCAAATAATTTTTATTTGAATCAATTAATTAGTATTTGCTTCAAATACTGAAATATTTTATTCAAATACAATTTATTTGATTCAAATAAAAATTATTTGACTCAAGTAAATATTTATTTGATTATAGACATATAATCGGTTATTTGAATCAAATAAATTTTTTTTTCAGTGTAAGATATAACAATTGGAAATAAAATGTCAAAATAATTGTTAAGAAGAATTTTCATCTCACTTTGGAATTTTATTTTTTTCCGTGCAAATATAAAACGTGAACAAATATAAAAATTCTACAATTAGTATTCGATTATTTTTATTTACTTCTCGAATAATTTTGTACAAGACAACATTAGTCAGACTTTTAAATTTTCTATTTTCCCAACACTAATTTGACAAAAAAGTGCAACTCTAATAATAAATTATCCACTTCTTTTCCACCGAAGAAACACGTCATTCTTCATTAAAAATCGTTTGTTAATAATATAAAAAATTTAATTAATGCCAGTTTAAAAAGTTCTCTCGAGGGTCTTTTTTCTTCCCGATGTAAGAGAAGTGGTGTGGGAGAAGGAGAAAGAGAAAGAGTGAGAGAGAGAAAGAGAGAAAGAGTGACAGCATTGGTATTGGAGACGATAAAAAAAGAAGTGCCACAGTCGTCCGGGGGGAAAAAGAGAAGAAGAAAAAGAAAACCGAGTGCGAAGGATCCGTTGGGTTGAGAAAAAAGTGGAAAAAGGAAAGGTAAAGGGGTCTCTCTCTCTCCTCCTGTTGGGTGGTTAAGGGTGGGGGGAGGAAAAAGTGGAATGAGGCAAGCGATCTTCACATTCAAGTGCCGTAGACGTTTAACGAAAGACATAGCGAGAGGGTGACGATAAACGTGCAAAAGCGCGCGCAGCCAACACACACACACACACAGCAAAAAAAAAAAAAAAAAAAATGGCGTTCCAACATTGCACGAGAGGCGCAGGCTCTCTTTAAGCAGTCTGGCGACCGTTTTGTGTCAGCTTAACCCCCAGTGACCCGGCTCAATGAAGGCAACATATATTTTTAACATATGAATGCATTTCCAAGTCAAAACAATAGTCCAGTGTGCGCAACACTCCCTAACCACACTGTGGCCATCAGGAATATAATTCACTTACAAGTACATATAACTTCACACTTTCAATATTCTCCGCGTTTTTTTTTTCTTTTCAAAAGTTTAGTTCTAAAATAGCTAAGAAGATTTTCTAAACGCACAAAAAAGTAAATAATGATCGAAAATCGTAATTTAAAAAAAAATAGTTAAGAAAAACAATAAAATTAATTGTTTCACGGTAAATCGTTAGGTATTAAAATAACACCAAAATCGATTAAAATAACACTAAATTGGATTATTTTAATCCTCTTTGGTGTTATTTTATAACACCAAAATCGATTAAAATAACACTAAATTGGATTATTTTAATCCTCTTTGGTGTTATTTTAATACCTAACGATTTACCGTGTTCGAATTCAAATTATTCAAGGGTAACTAGGATGGCAAACTTTGACAGTAAACTTTCAGATTTTGAAAGTCAAAGTAAAAAATGAAAGTCAAAATTAAAGTGTAAGGCAAGCGAAATTATAGTTGGTATGAAAGTCAAAGACAAACTCAAAGTGAAAGTTGAAAGTTAAAGTTAAAGTTAAAATGGAAGTCAAAGTCAAAATGATATCATAGTTCAAATGAAAGTCAAAGTCAAACTCAAAAGAGGAAGCCAAAGTGAAATCAAAGTTAAAATGAATGTCAAACTCAAAGTTAAATCCTTAAAAAAATTGTATTCCAAAAAAAAAGTTATTTTCTTAACACAGTAAAACTTGAGGTGTTAAAATAACACCAGAATCGATTAAAATGATTTGCAACAGTTTAATCCCTCTAGGATTAAATTAACACCAAAAAGGATTAAAATAATCTATTTTGGTGTTATTTTTAACTACGAATGAAATTTTATTTTAAATAAAACACCAAAGTCAACGATTTGTAAAAATTCAACAAATTTAGCTTCTCCAGGGAGAATAGTAAGTTAGTTACTAACTTAGTTACCAACTTACTAACTAACTTAGTAACATAGTTACTGAATTCAATTGTGTTCAAACAATTTTTTTCAATTCTCGTCAAAATTTCAATTCTCTTTATAAATAATAAAATTCTTCTCTGATATTCAATTATTTTACAAAATTTTAATCAAATTCTTGTAAAAATTTCAATTATTTTCAAAAAATTTCTAAAATTCCGTAATTTTCAATATCTACTATTTCAATACAATCTTACAAAAGAATTCCATTATTAAAATAAATTTCAATATAATTCTACGCAAATATTCAATTATTTTCATAAATAATTTTTTTTACAGAAATTCAATTATTTACAAATTTTTTATAAATTTCTAAGCAATAATTGAATTATTTTCATAAATAATAACATTTCTGCAGGGATTCAATTATTAAAAAAAATTCTCTTACGAATTCAATTATTTTCATAAATAATAAAACTTATTGCAGAATTTCAATTATTTTTAAGGCAATTTTAATCAAATTCCTCGAAAAATCTAATTATTCTTAACAATTTTATTAAAATTTGTCCAAAGAATTTAATGATTTAAAAAATTTGTTAATAACATTTTTTATGAGAATTTAATTTCAATAAACATAAAATTAATAAATTATTTATTTTTGTTTTTAAATAATTGAATTATCGTTTAATGGTTTTGAATATTGTCAAAGAACTTTTTCGAAAATTATTTAAATTAATTGATTTAAAGAAGAATTGAAGTTAAAAATTCTAAAAATAATCATAATGATGAATATAATTTTTGAACAAGTTATTGTAAAAAAGTAACAATTAAACTTTTTAAAAAAATTAATTTTACAGAATTGTTAGATAAAAGTTTAAATAATTCAAATTTTCAAACATTTTAATTTAAAACCTTTTGGAAATTTAAATATTTCTTAAAATTGAAATATTAATTTGATTTTCTTAACAAATTTTAATAAAATTTTTCAGGATAACTTCTGTTTTCGAGAAATTTGATAAAACGAATTTTATAAAATATATTAAAAATAATTGAAATTCTGATAAGAATTTTATTAAAGATTTTCTAAATAATTGAATTTCAGAGAAAAATATTGTATTATTAATAACGATAATTAAAATTTAAACTAAAATTTTTGCATATTTTCTACATAATTTGATGTTTGCGAGGAATTTATCACCTTTGAAAACAATCAAATTCTTGAAACTAATTTCATTAAAATTCGTTTTAAATAATTTAATTCTTTAGTGAAATTCTATTTAAATAGTAAACATTAAAAATATCTTAATTTTGACCAATTTTTTAAATTAATTAAATTTCTACAAAGAATTTTATAAGAATTATTGTTAAAAAATTGAATTGTTGGAAAACAATTTCATTAATATGTTTGAAAATAATTTAATTCTTTGAATAATAAATAAAAAAATTTAATTTTTTTATAAATTTCTTCGCAATAATTCAATTATTTTCATAAATAATAAAGCTCGTTGCAGAATTTCAATTATTTTTAATGCAATTTTAATCAAATTCCTTAAAAAATGTAATTATTTCAAAGAATTTAATGTTATAAAAAATTTTGTTGATAACATTTTTTATGAGAATTTAATTTCAACAAACTTGAAATTATTAAATTATTTATTTTTGTATTTAAATAATTGAATTCTCGTATAATTTACTAATAAAAATGGTTTTAAAAATTAATTTCAGTTAAAGTTTTAGATTATACTTAAGTATTAAAAGCATTATAACGTGGATTTTTAGAAGTAATTAAATTTTTAAAAAGTTTCAAACTAAAATCATTGAAATTCTTAATTTTTCCTATTTTTGACAAAAATTTCTGTAGAATTAATTCTTTTTAAAAGTTTAATAGGATTTTTATTGAAATTATTCCGAGTGTTTGTTTTTCAATATAAATTTAATGGCAGAATTTCCGAATAATTGAAATTTTGTAAAATTGAATTGTAAACGAATAAATTTGAAAATTCTCATAAAACTCATTGCATCGTTTCAATTTTTTTCACACAATTATAATTGAATTCTTTGAAAAAAGAAATTATGTTTTATGCAAGTTTTAATAAAATTCGACAAAAGAATTGAATTATAAAAAAATTTGTAACTAAAATTCTTTATGAGAATTGAATTTTCAGAAACATTCAATTATTCAATAAATTATTTACTTTTGCATTTAAATAATTAAATTCTTGTCGAATTTTCTAATAAAATTTGATTCTTATTTTTAAAAATTAATTTCAGTTAAAATTTTAGATTATAATTGAATATTAAAAGAAATATAGAGTGAACTTTTTGGAAATAATTGAATTTTGAAATTAATATTTTTGAAAAAGTTTAATTGAATTTTTTTAATATTATTTGATGTTTTTATTTTCTAATATGCATTTAATTAAAGAATTCAGAAATAAATGAAATTTCGTGAAATTGATTAATTAATTATTATTAAAAATAAAAGATATAAAGTAAAATTGTAGTAAAAAGTTTTGGAAAATAATAATTGAATTGAAAAAATGAAGATAATTTTGATGAAGTATAATATTCTTATAATATAAAATAATGATTTTAGCACTCGGTCATTTTTAATTATTATAAAATATGAAGAAATCGATCACTACGAGTCAAAAACTCGGAGTTATCGATATCTTCATGTTTTATAGTTATAAAAAAAATTTATAAACTAAAATTTCATTCATCGTAAAAAATCACACCAAAATTGATTATTTTAATCTTTTTTTGGTATTAATTTCATCCTGCAACACTTTTCAATACCTCACGATTTACTGTGAAAAAAATTCTAAATATTAAAATTTTCAACAAAATTAAACCCAATAAATTCTTTTCCACTTATTTTCATTTTTTCAAAAAAAAAAAAAAAGTTATAAACTTGAAACCGCATAAAAATTTTCAGAATTTTTAATTCACTAAAAAATTTGTAAACTTTGTCAAGTTTATCAATTTCAATTTGTTACTCTTTATAGTCGGTGAAAAAAGCATTTTAATGCGCAAAAAGTATGTGATTAATGATGAAAATATTTTTTACGATGTACTTCTCTTTAGCATTGTGTATGTGTATATGTGTCTGTGTGAATGGGGGAATTTGACATTGTGCAAGAACTTTCAGCAGCCTGTGGGAATTGACTAATTGCATGTAGCTCGTGCTCCCACTAGACTGAGTCGGAGCAATTAGCGCAGAATTTTCTCTGATTAGGAATTATATTCATCCCTTCAAGTTATACGAGGTGCTGGCAATTCACAGTTTCATTTTTCACATTACACACTTCATGTATAAGATATGGTCTTGGAGCGCTCAATTAAGGTTTCTATTTTTTCCTCCACTTCTCAATCTTTTTTTTTGCTATTTATTTTCTGATTTTTAGATTTTTTTTAGGAAAATGTAGACGCAGTTAACAAGAAAATGAGCCTTGCGGATTTTTTTACTACTTTAACAAATAGTATTAGTAGTAATAAAATTTTTATGTCTAAATAACATCACGGTAAATCGTTAGGTATTAAAATAACACCAAAATGGATTAAAATAACACTAAATTGGATTATTTTAATCCTTTTTGATGTTATTTTAATACCTAACGATTTACCGTGATTGACTCATAGTACAGATATTTGAACAACAAAATTTTTAATTAATATTGACTCTTACTATTAAAAATTAAATTACATAATGTCTTGCTAACATTAAGGTTTACTTACTAATATTGAATCTAAAAATAATATTTACTAAAAATATTGAAAATGTAATATGTCTGACTAACACTGCCTGCTACTACTAATATAAAAAATTCTAAATTTCCGACTAAAAATTAAATTCACTCTCAACTACTGTTGTCATTAATTATAATAACGTTTCTCTTATAAAATTAGATTAGAATCAAAATTAAATAACTTAAATTTTAGAAAATAGAAAGAATTCGAAATGGTAAAATCGTAAAAATCAGTTTAAAAAATGTAAAACCAAATTTTTCTTCCCTCGTAATTCATTCAATCTCTGGCAATTAAAAAAAGTCGAAAACTTGTCAGAAATAAATAATCGAATGGAGAAAGTTGAGAATTTTTTCCCCCCTCCTTTTTTTTTATTCTAACGACAAGAGAAGCAGGAAAACTGATGTCTCCTCTTGAATTTATGATAAAATTTTTAAGTGTGTCATTTTTCACAGAGTATCACGTCACTGTGAAATATAATTCACGACTTTTTCGTCGTCGTCGTCGTCGTCATCTCGTTACTCGAGATCAGTAGACTCATTATAATCATCCGATTTGCCTACCACTTTACTGGAAGAGAAGGAGGGGGGAGAATCTAAAACGCTTCAATGGTTGTTATCACTTTTAGAAAAGTCTGCTGCCTGGGGGCAAAAAACTGACGCCTTCCAGTCAACACTTGTCCTTCAGTGTGAGAAGAGTTTTTTAAGTACGTAATACTACTGCTTCTAAGAGTTTCACCCAGTACAAATGAAATACGCAATATGAGAGTTGAAAACAAGGGTAGTTTTTTGGGGAAAGCAGAAAGAGAGAGAGAGAGTGAGAAAGAGGGTGATTAGTCTCGCGTTGAAGTACAAACGTCGTTCTTTTTTACAAGACGAGTCGATAATTAACAGCCTCTGGAAATCGAGATACTTTATTTTCTACTCGTTAAAAGCTCCGATACACTTTATAATACCACTAACGAGAAAAGTTCCCTTTTCTTTTTTCTATACTTAACAAGCAATTTTTACCTTTTCTTCATATTGTAATTAATGCGAGACAATTTATTTTTTTGCCAACATTTTGAAAGGAAAAGTCGATTTGTAAAACTAAGAGGTAATTACAAAAATACTGTAAATAAGTGTAATGGTAAGTTTCAGAAATAAACTAAATTCAGGGTTGCCACAAATATTTAATTTTATTTTTCCCCGACGTTTCCCTGATTTCCAGACAAAATTCTCCCTTTTCCCTGACCATAAAAAATATTCTGATTAGATACTCAAAAAAACTGTTCTATTAAATTTATTTACAAATTTCATTAATTGTAAAATTATTCAAAAACATCAATAACTGAATTTTTAAATACGAATTTTATTATTACCTTTCCACAGGAATTAAAATTCTTCAGAACATTCAAACTCAGAGTAAAATATTATTTAAACCAAATATATTTTATTTGACTTTAATAAACGTATATTTGTCTCAGAACCAACAAGACTTTTTATTGGTTTTAAATAAAATTTTTATTTGACATAAATAAAACATAAATTGTTGAGTTTTCAACTCGACAATTTATAAGAATAATATTACAAAACATAAAAAATTCTCAATGTTTTGTTATAACAGGGCTCGAACAAGTGAAAGTATTTAAAAATACGGACTTTACGGACCAAAAATGAAAAATTACGGACCATTTACGGACCAATTACTGACAAAAATATATAAGAGAACATTTTACTGAAAACTATAAATTAGATTTTTTCATAACTAAAAAAAACATGAAGATGCCGATAACTCCGAGTCTTCATGTTTTATAATAATTAAAGATAGAGTGATAAAATCATTATCAATTCAATTATTATTTTCAAGAATTTTTAACTAAAATTCTTCTTAAAATCGATTATTTTTAATAATTTTCGAAAAAGTTCTTTGACAATTTTCAAATCTATTTCTTTACAATATTCGATTTTTCAATTATTTGTAAATTTTTCAATTAAATATGTATTAGAAAATAAAAACTTCAAATAATTAAAAAAAAAATTCCCAATTAAAATTTTTAAAAAAAATTAATTCCACAGAATTGTTACTTAGTTAAAAATATGAAAAATTCAAATTTTCAAAGATTTGAATCTGAAACCATTTCAAAATTTAATTATTTCTATAATTTTGCGCTCTAATACTTTTAATATTCAATTATAATCTAAAATTTTAATTCAAATCCATTTTTAAATCAATTTTTATGAGAAAATTCTGCGAGAATTTCATTATTTAAAGACAAAAAAAAACAATTTATTGAATAATTACATATGTTTCTTAAAATTGAATTCTTTTAAAGAATTGTATCAACCAATTTTCAAATAATTTGTATTCTTTTGCAAAATTTTATTAAAATAGATATTAAAAATAATTAAATTAGGGAAAATTTTTGAAAATAATTGAAATTTTGGCAAGAAATTTATTAAACTTTTTTAAAATAATTCAATTTTAGAGAAGAATTTTATAAGTTACAAAGATAATTGATAATTTACGCAAAGAATTGTATTAAAAATTTTGAATGCAATTATTCTTTAAATTATTCTTTAAAGAAATTTAATCAAAAATGTATTACAAAATAATATTTAAATTCTAATAAATAAATTGTAGCAAAGGTTATTAAAATAATTAAATTTCTTTGATAAATTTTAATAAAATTTTTTAAGAATAATTACATTTTTCGAGGAATTCGATTGAAATTGTATTAAAAATAATTGAAATTCTACAATTAGCTTTATTATTCATCAAAATAATTGAATTCCCAATAAGAATTTTATTATTTGCCAAAAAAATTAAGTACCTGTAAAAATTTTATTATTTATGAAAATAATTGAATATTGGGAAGAAATTTATAAAAAAAATGGTAAATAATGAAATTCCTGTAAAATTGTTATTATTTTTTGAAAATAATTTAAGGTTTGTGTACAATTTTAGTATTTTTTTTTAAAAATATTTGAATTCTTTTGGAAAATTTTATTAGAATAGTATAGAAACCTATTAAAAATCATTAAATTGAGGAAAAATTATATCGTATAATTTATTCGTATAAATAAATAAAATATTAAAATATTATTTGTATAATTTACGTACTTTACGGATCTTTTTCAACCGAATTACGGACTTTACGGACCTTTATTCAAAAAAACGGACTTTTACGGACTTCAAGCAAAGTTACGGACTTTTACGGGATTTACGGACCTAGTTCGAGCCCTGTTATAATTTAAATAACCATGAAATTTTTCATCAAAAATTTAATTATTTACAAAAATCCTAAGAAAATCCTTCGCAAGAATTCAATTATTTTTAAAAGTAGTAAATTTTCTCAAAAAAATTAAATAATTTTAAAAAATGTAATAAAATTCGTTGCAATAATTCAATTATTTCCATAAACAATAAATCAGTTATTCGGTAATTTTATTTTTTAATCAATTTTTATTAGAAAATTCTAGAAAAATTCAATTATTTAAATTGAAAAATAAATAATTTATTAAATAATTGAATGTTTGTTAAAATTGAATTCTCATAAAGAATTTTGTCAACAAATTTTTAAATAATTGAATTCTTTTGACAAATTTAAATAAAATTTTTAAGAATAATTACATTTTAAGAGGAATTTGATTAAAATATTGTATCCAAAATTAATTAAAATCTTGTGATGAGTTTTATTATTCATAAAAATAATTTTTAAAAATTTCCGAAAATGTTATAAAAATTTTTCGAAAATAATTGAATGTCGGTTCAAAATTTTACTATTTCTAAAAATAATTGAATTCTTGAAAAGATCTTTGTTACAATTTTTTCAATATCTGAACTCTTGCGACAAATTTAATAAAATTCTTTTTAAATAATTGATATTTTTCGAAAAATTATTTGAAATTTTTTAGATTAAATAATTGAATTCCCGTGAAATTTTTTCAAGAATTTTATTAAAATTTTTAAAAATAATTGAATCTCGAAGAAGAAGAATTGTATTATTTATAAAGATAATTGAAATTTTGACGAGAATTTTTAAAAAAATTTTGAACATAATAAAATTTTAGAAAATTTTTTTTATTTTTAAATATGTAATTGAAATGACCAGAATTCTTTTAATTTTTGAATATAATTGAATGTCTACGAAAAATTTTATTACTTTTGAAAATAATTGAATTTCTGTAATTATTTGTAACTTTTCTAAAATTAAATTTTTTTAGTATTTTTAACTAAAATTCTTTTATCAATCTAGTATTTATGAAAATTGTAAAAATTTTTCATTACATAATTTATTATTCATAATTTTATGATAGTTCTATAAAAATTAAGTTATTTAAAAATAAATTATTGTCTGAAATAAAAAAAATTCAAGGTTTTGTATTAAAATTCGTGGTTATTTTTATAGTTTACGAGGCAAACAAAAAAAAAACATAAAAATTTAGAGTTTTTTTATGAATTATTTAAAATTTAATTTTTTCCAGTACATTTACTAAAAATTCCTGACTTTTCCCTGACTTCCTTGACCAATTTTACTTTCCCTGACTTTTCCCTGAATTCCCTGACTTCCTTAACCTGTGTCAAAAAAAAAAATTTTTTGAACATAATAAAATTTTGGAGAAGAATTTAATAAATAAACAATTATAAATTATTAATTATTAATTATTTTACTGTCAATTGTAAATTGACAGTAAATGGAAAAAAATTTCAAATAAAAAAACAAAAAGTAAAAAAGTAAATACGAAAAAATTGTAAACATAAAAGTAGTAAATTGTAAACAATGTTAAAAAAATCTAAATTGTAAATTTTTATGACAAGTAAATTAAGTTATAAGAAAAAGTGAATTACAAATTTGAAAAAAAATTAAAAATTGTAAATTCACGAAACAAAACACAAAAATCGTGGAAATGTTGCGAAATCATCAAGTTTGAAATGCAAACACGTATCGTGTTTACTGACTGCTGACGTGCTTGATGCATGTTTATTACGTGACACGTGTGAAACTATCGGATTGCATTTTGTCGAAACCATATTGTAAAGCTGGGAATATTTTCCAACGCTAACCTTAAGCCCCTTGTCTTGATAAATAGCTGTGGGTTGTTTAATCAATTTAAAAGATTCTACAAATTTGAAAACAAATAACTCGACAAAACTATGAAAAAAAGTATTCTCTCAGTAAAAAATTTTTTTTACTTTCAAATCTAAACAATTTTGACTTTTCCTACTTTCTACCTTTTAGGAACAATTTTAATTTTATTTTATTATTATTATTATTATTTTATTTTTTTATTCTATTTTTTTTAAAATATTTTTAACCACTTTTTATTAACAAGAAATTAAATTATAAAACACTTCTATGGAAAATTCCAAACCAAAAAAACTACTTAAAAATATACGTGGCTAAAGTTTCGAACGTTCAAACGAACTGAATTTTTTTTTAATCTTAAGTATTTTTAAAAAATACTATTCAAAAAAGAAATTTAATTGAAATTAAACAATAGTTAGTTTAGAATTAATTTGTTTTAATCTGAATAATAATTTTTTTATAAAGAAATAGAAATTAGAAGAAGTAAAAAACATATTGTCGTTCATTTGAACGTTCGAAATTTTAGGAACATAAAAATATGAAATATTTGGAAAAAAAACTATTTATATTTCAGTAGAAGAAAAGTAATTTCTCTTCTTCTTTTCTCGACTCATTTTTTTCATTTTATTGTTTCTTATCTAATTATGGTCGTTAAATAATGCCACTGTTAATTGAAGTTTGGACGTTATCTTTATATAATTCTCTTTTGTATCCTTTGGATTAAAGTTAATTGTAGACTGTTAGTAAATTTTGCATATTACCAGGCACTGGAAAACACAATCTTCTGTATATATATATAGAAAATACAACTTTTCTCAAGACGGACAAAAACGAGTTAACTAACTTGGAAAAAGTTTTCAAAATAACAACAATCTAAGAATCGACAAACTCCGTCGAGACAAATGGTTACCTGCACAATTTCGTTATCTAGATATTTCCAACTTTGAACTATACACCATTTTCTAAGAACAAAACCAAAGACAACTTATCTAATTAAAAAAAGAATTACTTCCTTCTCCTTTTAATTTAGAACGAGAAAAGAAAAATTTCAAAATCGATTTTAAATTTTCCAAATGGAAATTTCAGAAAAATTAGGTTTTTATTAGTACACTGAAAAAAATGAATATTAAATTTTCTAAAAGTATTTTACAATTTTTGCAATTTTTCAAGCAAAAGGAAAACAATTTTAAGAAATTTAATATAAATTTTATTTTCAGTATATTTCTTGTATTTATATTATAATCATCAAAGTTTTTTAAACATGAAAAATTGGGAAAAAGCGAATAACACTTTATATCAAAATATTAAATCAGAGATATCGATTCGATAATATTAGAAAAATTGCGATAACAAAAAAAAGTGAAGTGACAAAAAAAAATTATAAAAACAAAAAAAAATCATCAATCACTATTTTATTACAGTGAGAAAAATAGGAAAAAGCAAAAGTCAAATATCACATTTTTTTCTTCACTAGAATTTAAATGTTGGAAATAAAATTTTCTAAGGGGAAGAATTTTTTCTGAGATGGTCCGAACAACATCCTTTGATATTCCAAGGGATCAATTCCAGGTCGTTACTTACTATCTGCAGACGATGAAAGCATTGGATCTTTCAATAGTTGGAGTTCAAAGTGCACGTCTATTCACACTTTTCTCTACTTACAGAGTGAATCGGTTTTTGAAAAAAAATTGTATAAAAGCAAAACAGTTCAATTCCAGTGTGTTAAATGAATACGGAAATAGATGGGAAATTTTTTCCTCGAAGAAATTCTTCAAGATATTTGTGATTAATCTCCCTCCCTCTATAATTGATTAAAAATTGATCTATATACATGGCCTTAATAAAACTTTTTTTAAATTTAGTTCATTAATCTTTTTTTTATTGCAATGAAAGTGTTTTATAAAAGAAAATAATTAAAACATTTTTTAAATTTAAACTAATTCTTTTTAACTAATTAAACTAATTTCTTTTTCTTTTAACAACTGATATTTTAATTACAAGATTACGAAATTTAAATTACAAAATGTCTGACCAACATTTACTCTTTCTACTAACTACTACTAAAACTCATACTATAACTCATACTAATAAAATTTGGATACACAATATTGATTCTTATTACTAAAAATTCAAATACACAATATTGACTCTTACTACTAAAATTTACATTACGAAATGTCTGACTAACATTGATTTTTACTACTGATATTTAAATTGAAAACTGTCTAAGAAACATTAATTCTTACTACTAAAATTAAAATTATAAGACATTTGAAATATAAAATGTCCTACTAACATTTACCCTTACTACTTAAATTTAAATTATAAAATGTCTAACTAACATTGATTCTTCTTACTAAAATTAAAATTACAAAACGTGTGACTTTCATTGATTCTTACAACTAAAATTTAAATCACAAAATGTGCTACTTTCATTGATTATTACTACTGAAATTTATATTACAAAATGTCTGACTAACAATTACTTTTACTACTAACACTTACATTACAAGATGCATAATTAATATTGATTCTTACTTCTAAAATTTAAATTACAATATGTCTGACCAACATTGATTCTTACTACTAAAAATTTAATTACAAGATATTTGAATTAAAACATGTCTGACTAACCTTGACTCTTACTACTGATATTTAAATTACAATATGTCTGATTAAAATTGACTTTTACTACTAAAATTTATATTATACAAAATGTCTGAATAATATTGATTCGTACTACTGATATTAAAAATGTTCAAAATTAAATTACAAGATGTCTGAATAATATTGATTCGTACTACTGATATTAAAAATGTTCAAAATTAAATTACAAGATGTCTGACTAAAATTTACTCTCACTACTTAAATTTAAATTACAAAATATCAGTCGAACGTTGAGTCTTACTACTGATATTTAAATTACAAAAGTGCAAAATTAAAATTAAAAAACGTTCGATTAACATTAACTCTTACTACTGATATTCAAGTAACAAGATATCTGACTAACATTGACTCTTACTATTGATATTTGAATTACAAGATTACAAAATTTAAATTACAAATTGTCTGTGAAACATTGATTCTTACTTCTAAAACTTAAATTACAAAACAATATTACTAACATTTATTCTTACTTATAAAATTTAATTTACGAAATGTCTGACAAACCTTGATTGTCTTACTAACATTTATTTCTACTAATGATTTTAAGAAAATAATATGTCTGATTTAAATTAACTCTTACTACTAAAATTAAAACTACAAAATGTCTGACTAAGATTGATTCTTACTACTAACATTCAAATTACATAATTTTTGATTTAATATTGATTCTTACTACTAGAATTTAAATTACAAAACGTCTGACTAACATTGATTTTTACTACTGAAAGTTGAATTACAAGATTACAAAATTTAAATTACAAATTGTCTGTGAAACATTGATTCTTACTTCTAAAACTTAAATTACAAAACAATATTACTAACATTTATTATTTCTTATAAAATTTAATTTACGAAATGTCTGACAAACCTTGATTGTCTTACTAACATTTATTTGTACTAATGATTTAAAAAAAATTATGTCTAATTTAAATTAACTCTTACTACTAAAATTAAAACTACAAAATGTCTGACTAAGATTGATTCTTACTACTAACATTTAAATTACATAATGTTTGACTAAACATTGATTCTTACTACTAGAATTTAAATTACAAAACGTCTGACTAACATTGATTTTTACCACTGAAAGTTAAATTACAAGATTACAAAATTTAAATTACAAATTGTCTGTGAAACATTGATTCTTACTTCTAAAATTCAAATTACAATATATCTGACCAACATTGATTCTTACTACTAAAAATTTAATTACAAGATATTTGAATTAAAACATATCTGACTAACCTTTACTCTTACTACTGACATTTAAATTACAATATTTCTGATTAAAATTGACTTTTCCTACTACATTTATATTATACAAAATGTCTGAATAATATTGATTCATTCTACTGATATTTGAAATGTACGAAATTAAATTACAAGATGTCTGAATAATATTGATTCGTACTACTGATATTAAAAATGTTTAAAACTAAATTACAAAATGTCTGACTAAAATTTACTCTCACTACTAAAAACTAAATTACAAAATATCAATCAAACGTTGAGTCTTACTACTAATATTTAAATTACAAAAGTGCAAAATTAAAATTAAAAAATGTCTGATTAACATTGACTCTTACAACTGATATTCAAGTAACAAGATGTCTGACTAATATTGACTCTTACTACTAAAATATATTACAAATGTCTGACTAAAATTGATTCGTTCTACTGATATGAAAATAACAAATTGTCTGACTAACATTGACTCTTATTACTTATTTTTTAAGTACAATATTTAAAAATACCATTGACTCTTATTTCTTAAATTTTAAATTTCAAAATGTCTACGTAACATTTACTTATACTACTAATATTTAAATTGAAACATATCTGACTATTTTTACTATTACTATTATTACTACTATTACTACTATTACTTTTTTTTAACTATTACTACTTACACTAAATTTAAAATAATTTACAAAATTTGATTTTTACAAATGACATTAAAACTACAAGTTGTCTTACTGAGATTTACCTTAACCTTAAAATTTATCTACTTATATTTAAATTACGAAATGACTAGTCAAAATTAATTTTAACTACTGACATTAATTTATTTTTTACTAAAACAAAAATGTTGAATAAAATTAGCTAATAATATAAAAAAAAATTCATTCTCCCATTAAAAATTATATTACCATTCGTATTCGAACTGATTCATGAAAAGAGAGAGAGAGAGAGAGAGAGAGAGAGAGAGTGGGGAAAATAACCACTTTTGTATGGATATGATAGATCTAAGTACTTTTGGAAAAGGATATCCAGGTGTCAACGACTGCACTTGAGGAAGTGAGTTTAACAAGTTTTAACTCTCGACTTTTACTGAAGGTGAAATTTATGTGAAACTTTTCACACTTAGTTTTCCTGTTCTCTTTTTCAACGAAAAACTTTTCTCCAAGTTAACTCTTACTACTACCACCACCACTGCCTCAAAAGAAACCAACGGGCAAAAGAGATTTTCATTTTTGAATTTTAAATTCACAAAGAACTAAAATGTTAACTTAAAATATTTAAATTTCCGTTTTTTTTCCTCAAGAAAATATAAATTTACTTTTCTCTCAAAAGCGCAAAAAATTTCTCCACTTTCAAGAAATATTATAGTTAATAAAAATTTCCCTTGTAAAATTAAATTAAAAATTTAATTACTCCCTTAATTCATCTAGATGAGGAAATAAAAATTTTTCCTTTCAATGTAAATAATTTTTCATTTATATGTTATACGAACGAGAAAATGGATGATGACGATGATACGATGATGATGATGATGATGATGATAGGATGATGGCAACCATATTTTCAAAACGCAACGACCTGATTAAACTGCTTGAAAAGCCAATCTATTCATTTATGAAACAATTCACAAACAATTATATAGAAAATCAAATCAAATGCGTTGAATCTTGAAACTGGACAATTAGATCGCATCACTTTGAAAACAGAAATTCATTAATGACATTTCAGCGAATTTAGATTAGTGGGTTAAAACTGAACTAAAAATAAATACATAATTTTAATACTGAGGTTATCGATTAAAAGCCGATACAATCTGTTGTTAATTAAAATTTCCAACGTTATTCAATATAAATTATTAATAAATGTTCAGCAACAATTTTATGTTATTGCATTTTACAAGAATATAAATTTTATTAATTCTGCTTTAGCTTGTTTATCGATAAATACCGAAAAATGGAATATTTTTAAATATAATTTTATAATAATTAGTGAAAATAGTGATTCCAATTATTACTTGTAATATTATTTTTATTATTATGAAAACTTTCCAAATTTTTTTTACAATTAGTGACTAACAAACTTCTTTTTTTATTGTTAAATTAATTTTAGTCGAACATTCTGTAATATTTACATCAGTGGTTGTAGCTAATTTTAGTCAGACATATTGTAGTTTACATATTCAATGTCAAAATTAAACATTGCCAGACATTTTTTTATTTAAATATTAGTAGAAAGAGACATATTTAGTCAGACGTTTTGTTATTCAAATTTTATTAACAAGAATTAAGACAATAAGAAGATTAACATTAAGACATTATGAATCATCATTAAATTTGTAAATTTAATTATGTAATCTAGTAATATAAATATCAGTAGTAAAAAGTTAATGTTACTCAGATATTCTGTAATTTAAATTTTAGTAGTAAGAGTCAAGGTTAATCAGACATTTTTTAATTTTAATTTTGTACTTTAGTTATTTAAATATCACTTGTGAAACTGATTTTTTGTAATCTAATTTTTAGTAGTGAGAGTAAATTTTAGTTAGACATATTGAAATTTTATTCTGAACATTTTTAATATCAGTAGCATGAATTAATATTAGTCAGACATCTTGTATTTTAATTTTGTACATTTTAAATATCAGTAATACGAATCAATATAAGTCAGACATTTTGTATATGGGTGAATTTTCTAAAAGTGACACTTTTAAATTTCATTTTCTTAATTAATTTTTTTCTTTAATAATATGGTTTTTTCTATTAAAACTACTTAATTTCATACTCAAGAGTAAGATTTTCAGGTTGCGCAAAATTAATTCTTAAAAATATTAAAGTTTTTTTCAATTGAAAAATATTATTTTTGCTCCATTAAAATAATTTTATTTAATTGGCGAGCTTTTCTATTGAAAATTCACGCTAATATCGCGTTCACGAAATCGAAAATAAAATTACACTGCTTAAAAATTAATAATTTGTATATTTTAATACCAAATATATTCAATTAGATGAAAATATAAATGTATGTAAAGTATTTGATTCAATGGTAATTTGGGTTAATTTTTTCAAAGCAATGCAGGTAAATACTAAACACAAAAGAAATACTAGCACATTTCAAGGAAAAATCTTCGGAGATGAAAAGCTTCAGAGATGAAAAATTAATTTTCTTTTATATTTGTATACATTAAGGCGCAATTAAAATATGTTTTTTAGTAAAACATACAAATCTCACACCCTCATTTTATATTACCATAGAAATATTCTGTTAAATTTACTTCTACATTCAGTTATTTATTAAAAAGGAAGGCTTCGGAGATGAAATTAATTTTTACTCGGAGAAAAATGTAAATTTCGATTATTTATAACAGCAATAATTTTTCTCCTTTTTGCAAATAAAATATAAGAAAATTTAACGTCAGATTCTCAGCTTTATTTTAATGTGCATTAAAATTTTGTTTAAGATATTTTTAAAGTATAAAATGTCAGTAATCATTGTAAAGTAATTTTAACCTAAAACTGAAGACATTGTTTAAACATTTTTATCAAAAATAAAAGTGAGGTCTACAAATTTTTAAAATGCACATAATGATAGAAAAAACATTGTACTTTCTGACAATATTTTTAAAAAATTTCTGAGAATTTGAAAAAAACCATGAAAATTTAATTTTATTGTAGAAGTCCTATTGGAGACATGTTGAAAAGGCTTCGGAGATGAAAGTAATTTAGTTATTACGTAAATTAAGTTGAATAAAATTATTTAATTTTCTTTTAAAAATGGTAAATAAGTGCTAAATTTTCACTATGGAAATTGATAATAATTATTAAAGAGTAGATTTTGTAAAATTAATCGACATAAAAAATGTCACTTTCAGAAAATCCAGCCATATATACATTGAAGTATTAAAAATCATTTTTAATCAGACAAATTGTAATTTAAATATCAGTAGTAAAAGTCAAGGCTGGTCACACATTTTGTAATTTAAATATCTTATAATTAAAATTTTAGTGGAAAGAATCAATGTTTGTCAGACATTTTGTAATTCAAATATCTTACAATTAAAATTATAGTAGTAAGAATTAATGTTTGTCAGATATTTTGTAATTTAAATTTTAGAAGTAAATATGAATGTTAGTCAGTCATTTTGCAACTTACATTTTAGTAGTAAGAATCAATATTAATGAAACGTTTTATAATTATATTTTAGTTGCAAGAATAATTGTTAGATATTTTTGAATCTTGTAATTCAACTTTCAGTAGTAAAAATCAATGTTAGTCAGACGTTTTGTAATTTAAATTCTAGTAGTAAGAATCAATGTTAAGTCAAACATTATGTAATTTGAATGTTAGTAGTAAGAATCAATCTTAGTCAGACATTTTGTAGTTTTTATTTTAGTAGTAAGAGTTAATTTAAATCAGAAATATTATTTTCTTAAAATCATTAGTAGAAATAAATGTTAGTAAAACAATCAAGGTTTGTCAGACATTTTGTAATTTAAATTTTAGAAGTAAGAATAAATGGTAGTAATATTGTTTTGTAATTTCAATTTTAGTAGTAAGAATCAATGTTTTTTAGACATTTTGTAATTTAAATTTTGTAATCTTGTTATTCAAATATCAGTAGTAAAAATCAATGTTAGTCAGACGTTTTTTAATTTAAATTTTAGTAGTAGAAATCAATGTTAGTCAGACGTTTTGTAGTTTTAACTTCAGTAGTAAAAATCAGTCTTAGTTAGACATTTTCCAGATTTCAAATTATTAGCAACAGTCCGTTTTCTATACCATAAATAATTCCTATCTCCATTCTCTTTCTTCGATTACGAAACATTTAAAAAATAATATATAATTAAACGTACAATTTTCATTTATAAAACAAACATCAAACTATATCAATAAAATAGCAAAAAGAAAATTCTCTAAAAAGCATAGAAATTTAATAAAAAAAAAACCTGTCTTAAAACTTCCAAAACAAAGAAAGAACTCCACCTCGGAGATTAAATTAAAAAAAGGCAAACCAAAAACTAAGCCAAGAGTAAGAAAAAGAAATTAACTTTATTATGTGGGTATGAGTGAATGGTTCTAAGAGCGTTAAACACCAAACAGAATGAAGGGTAAGAAAGAAAAAGAAAAAGAGAGAGAGGTTGATTTTCTTTCGAGATTTCGTTTGCCCAGTTTTCAGCTCGTTCCATCGAATTGAATTCGCGCGCGCGTTGTCTCGTCGTGATATTACGTGGCTCTTTTTTCAAGGCTAGGGGAAGATGAAAAGATATGACGCCGTCTCCACCTATATACTTGCACTGTACGTGACTGCCTGAGAGCAGGGGGGAAATTTTCAGAAGAACCCTAAAGAGGAAGGGGGAGAGAAAGAGAGAGAGGGAGAGAAAGGGGTGCGTCAAGAGCATAAGTGCAAAAAGGGGGAAATGCCCCAAGAGGCATGCTATAACCGTGGGCGGATGGAGCAGCCACATATACACAGAACGACCGCGAGGAGTACGTTTCCTATGGTTTAATTGGGCGCGAAATCATTTCCGATGTTATGCGCGGATGCAGTCGTCGAGTAATCATCGTAAAAGCGTCCTCAAAAGAGAGCGCGGTAACGTTCGACGAGTGTAGAAATGATGACTGAAAACTCCACCCTCTCTTTACCCTCTGTTTCTACTCTATATTTCAACTCGTTCACTCTCTCTCTCTCTCTTTCTTTCTCTTTTTCTCTTTTTTCTGTTATTTTCTTTCTCTTTTTCTCCCCTCTCTTTCTATTTTCTATCTCTCTTGTCTTTCACTCTCTCTTCCCCTCTTACACAATTTTTCTCCTTCCTTCTCCCTTCTTGTCATTTACTCTCTCTTTCTTTCATACACTTTTTTCTGCTTTTCTCTCTTTTTTCTCTATTACACTTTTTTTCCGTTTCTCTCTCTTTTCTCTCTTACTCTTTTTTTCCTTCTCTCTCTTTTTGCTCCTTCTCTCTCTTTTCTCTTTCTCTCTCTTTTCTCTTTCTCTCTCTTTTCTCTTTCTCTCTCTTTTTTCTCTTTCTCTCTCTTTTAGCTCTTTCTCCCTCTTTTTTCTCTCTCTCACTCACTCTCTCTCTCTCTTTCTCTATATCGCCCCCCTAACCCCCTTATACACTTTTCTTCTCATCACTTTTCTCTATTCCTCTCGCTTTTTTTTTACCTCCATTTTTATTCGATCCATACAATCGTACTTGCCTCTTGATATATTATTTTCCACCCATCTTCCACAAACTAGGAATTTACTCTTGCTTCAACAGATTCATTTCTTTCCCAGTCCCCAAGAGTCATTTTTAGAAAACGTTCCAGAGAGAACTTTTTATTTATTATTGCACAAATAAAAATAGCTCATCGAAAAATACTCAACTGTCGATCTATATAAGGAGGAAATTTATTAAAAGCATTAAATTAATATTTTTCGAAATTTCATAAGAGTTTGATTGAGTGGCGAATTGAGAAAAGCAATTCCTCTACTTGTTTTAATGAATTATTATTAAGTATGTAAGAAATTATTTTATCTAATTGATATTAGCAATTCATTTAAATTTTTGTTATAGTGTTATAGTCCTTTTGTTATAATCCCTTTACTGATCATATAGGGAGGAAAATTAGTAACTTAACGAGAGAAAAAAAATTATAAACAATTAAACCAACATTTTTTTTGCTACTGATATAAAAAATAAAAGAGGATTGACTAGAATTGATTTGAGGAGCAAGTTTTCAAAATCTGATAAATTCAAATTTTGTTATTTCGAGAAATTTAAACAAATGACAATTCTCACATAACCATTAAAATTAATTTTAATGTAGAAAAAATGTAATAAACTGTTTATTTTAAAATATTTTTTTATTTAAAATGCTTTGTTTGTAATTAAAATTAATTGTAATAAAGAAATTTCAAGGTTTTGGTAATTTTTTCTTACAAAAAATTAAAATTAAAAATTATCAAGGTTAGGCAAAAATATATTTTAAATTGAAAATTCTTTGGTAACAAATTTTTTTTTTTAAATTGAACAGTGATCAGTCGATTTCTAAGGATTTTAAAATTCTAAATATGTGTTTATCTCAATTTTTTTGAAAAATGGATTTATCAACTTTTGAAAAATTGCTCCTCATTTATATTATTGATATTTAAATTACAAGTTGCCTGAGTAACATTGACTCTTACTATTGATATTTGAATTACAAGATTGCAAAATTTAAATTACAAATTGTCTGTGAAACATTGATTCTTACTATTACAATTTAAATAACAAGATATTTAAATTACAAAATGTAGAGCTAACATTAACTTTTACTACTAATATTTACATTACAAGTTGAAAAATATTTGACAAACATTGATTCGTTCAACTAAAATTTAAATTACAAACCGTTTTATAAACATTGATTCTTACTGCTAAAATTCAAATTACAAAATGTCTGACTAAGATTGATTCTTACTACTAACATTCCAATTACATGTTAGACTTACCATTGATTCTTACTACTATAATTTAAACTACAAAACGTCTGACTAACATTGATTTTACCACTGATACTTGAATTGCAAGAATACAAAATTTAAATTACAAAATACTTAACTAAAATTTACTCTTACTACTTACATTTGGGTGAATTTTCTGAAAGTGACATTTTTTATGTCTCGATTAATTTTACAAAATCTACATTTTAATAATTATTGTCAATTTCCATTGTGAACATTTAGCACTTATTTATCATTTTTAAAAGAAAATTAAATAATTTTATTCAACTTAATTTACGTAATAACTAAATTACATTCATCTCCGAAGCCTTTTCAACATGTCTCCAATAGGACTTCTACAATAAAATTAAATTTTCATGGTTTTTTTCAAATTCTCAGAAATTTTTTTAAAATATTGTCAGAAAGTACAATGTTTTTTCTATCATTATGTGCATTTTAAAAATTTGTAGACCTCAATTTTATTTTTAATAAAAATGTTTAAACTTTGTCTTCAGTTTTAGATTAAACTTACTTTACAATGATTACTGACATTTTATACTTTAAAAATATGTTGAACAAAATTTTAATGCACATTAAAATAAAGCTGAAAATCTGACGTTAAATTTTCCTATATTTTATCTACAAAAAGGAAAAAAATTATTGCTGTTATAAATAATCGAAATTTACATTTTTCTCCGAGTAAAAATTAATTTCATCTCCGAAGCTTTCCTTTTTAATAAATAACTGAATGTAGAAGTAAATTTAACAGAATATTTCGATGGTAATATAAAATGAGGGTGTGAGATTTGTATGTTTTACTAAAAAACATATTTTAATTGCGCCCTAATGTATACAAATATGAATGAAAATTTATTTTTCATCTCCGAAGCTTTTCATTTCCGAAGCCTTTTCCTTAAAATATGCTAGTTTTTCTTTTGTTTTTAGTATTTACCTGCATTGCTTTGAAAAAATTAACCCAAATTACCATTAAATCAAATACTTTAAATACATTTATATTTTCATCTAATTAAATATATTTGGTATTAAAATATACAAATTATTAATTTTTAAGCAGTGTAATTTTATTTTCGATTTCGTGAACGCGATATTAGCGTGAATTTTTAATAGAAAAGCTCGCCAATTAAATAAAATTAATTTCATGGAGCAACAATAATATTTTTCAAATAAAAAAAACTTTAATATTTTTAAGCATTAATTTTGCGCAACCTAAAAATCTTACTCTTGAGTATGAAATTAAGTAGTTTTAATAGAGAAAACCATATAATTGAAGAAAAAAATCATTGAAAAACTGAAATTTAAAAGTATCACTTTCAGAAAATTCACTCATTTACATTACAGGATGCCTGACTAACATTCACTCCTACTACTGAAATTTAAATTCAGTAATGTTTTATTAAAAACTATTTTTACTACCAGCCTTAAAACAAAAAATGGTTAATTACAAGAAAGAAAGTTAATTACAAGAAAGTGACAGAAAATATTTAAACTTATTTGTCAAAAATTATTTTTCATTAAAAATATTAAGATTATAAATATCTGACTATTATTGATTGTCACTACTTATATTTTATGTAAAAAAATGTCTGACCAAATTTAATTATTACAACTTTTAAAAATCATAATGTGATTCGTCAAAAATAACTCATACTACTGAGATATTAACTACAAACTGTCTGCCTAACATCGACAGATATAACAAAAAATTTTAATTACAAAATGTCTGACTAACATTTACTTTTACTACTTATATTTAAAATTACAAAATTACAAAATGTCTGACAAACATTGATTCTCACTACTACAATTCAAATTAAATAATGTTCGACTTAAAATTGATTGCTACTACTAAAATTTAAATTACAAAACGTCTGACTAACATTGATTATTACTACTGATATTTAAATTATAAGATTACAAAATTTAAATTACAAAATTTAAGACTAACATTTACTTTTATTACTTTAGTTTAAATGACAAAATGTCGGACAATTATTGATTCTGACTACTAAAATTAAAATTACAAAATTTCTGACTAGCATTGACTCGTACAACGAAAATTTAAATCACAAAACATTTTATTGACATTGATTCTTACTACTAAAATTCAAATTTCAAAATGTCTGACTAATATTGATTCTTACTACTAAAAATCTAACTACATATTGTTTGACTTAAAATTAATTTCTACTGCTAAAATTTAAATTACAAAACATCTGAAAAACATTGATTCTTACTACTAGAATTTAAATTACTAAGTATTTGAATTACAAAATGTAGGACTAACATTTACTTTTACTACTAATATTTACAGTACACGTTTAGAAAATGTCTGTCTGACATTGATTGTTACTACTAAAATTTAAATAACAAAATGTCGGACTATTATTAACTCTTACTACTAAAATTAAAATTACAAATTGTCTGACTAACATTGACTCGTACTAATGATATTTGAATATAAAAATTTCAAATTAACGTTGTCTCTTACTACTGAAATTTACTTTAAATAATGTCTGATTAACATTGACTCGTACTACTGATACTTAAATATAAAAATTTCAAATTAACGTTCTCTCTTTCTACCAAAATTTCCTTTAAATAATGTCTGGCTAACATTGACTTGTACTACTAATATTTAAACTGTACAATACACCTGAAAAAAATGTATCTTTACAACTCATATTTAAACAAAAATTTTAATTACAAAATGCCTCATTAAATTTAACTTTTACTACTGATATAAGTAAATAAACATTTTCTTCCGAATACACAATCCAATTGTCCCTCACATGTCCCCAACACTCCAAGTAAAGTATTAATTTTTCCTCAATTTTTTCCCAACACTATTTAAAAATTCCTTTTGTCAACTACTACACGCACACACACACATATACCTGTATTTATACCTTCAAATAGAGTATTCTTTTAGTTTCATTAACAATCGTCAACCTTGTTCATAGAATAGGTTTAAAATTGCACAAAGGCAAAAGACCGTAATATAGGTTTTCAAGCGGCATCAAAAGAGTCTTTTAAAACGATATTATTCTCTAGCTTTTAGTTTCTAATAGGAGCTGAACAGTGGTCTCATTTTCAAGGCAAGAGAAAATTACTAAATGACCTTTGATAATTTCAACATCAGGAGACAAAATTTACCTACAAATGGAAATGTGATTCCATTCATTCACCCCCCAAAAGCCATTACAATTCCACTTCAAAAACTATCTTTGCCCCAAGGCAAATTGAGTTAATTTAATCCAGAATATAGAAACGTCACGTTTTGGTCACTATCGTAATCTAATTTCCCTGCCAAATTAATTTTCAAATATATTATACATATATTGCACACGAATACAAAGTACGTTATTTGTTTTACCATTTTCACTAACAATGTCAATTTGTCTACGAAAAAAAACATTTAGAAATAATAAACTCGTAGGTAAATTGTAAACTTTGAAATGAATTGTTTTTAAAAGTATTATTTTCTCAAAAGAGATAGTTACTTTATGATTCGATTTTTTTGAACAATTTTTTTTACAACATTAAAAAAATTTTAAACTGTTTATTATTATTATTCTCCCGTAATTGAATAACAAATAACAGCTTAACAGCTTAACAGCTTTATTTAATTTTTATAATTTAATTATCAAAGTAAAACTCCAGAGAAAGTGGAACATTGAGTAATAATTCAAAGAAAACAAAGTAAATTTAAAAATCATTCGCAAAAGTAAATATAGAAAAAACAAGGAAAATTGGTAAATTATAATAATTAACTGAGAAATTATTCCTCGAGGTGTAAAATATGTTACCATAGAGATATATTCGTTAATAGAAACTACAAGTCACTCTATCTTGGTAAATAAAGTGCTTATAAAGTGAGCCTCTTTACACTTTGTGTTGAAACTTGTAAGTAACGAAGTTATCCCCAACAAAGTAAGGGACAGAAAATTCAACGTTATAATGTTCCTCTTAAAGGTGCACCCATTTCTCATGCAGTTCTAAGCCATAATAAATTTTACTCCCTTTATCACTAATTATTATAAGTTATACAAGACACTAATGTCTCCTAGCTCTCGAGGAAAAATAAAAGAGACGACTTTCAAAGCAAAAGCCTTCAAGGAGATTTGACTTTAAATATAACGATATTAGAAAAATTGTTTTTCAACCACCTCAATCTCCTTCTTCTTTCTTCTTTACTTTACTCATTTTTTTTGGATTTTAAATATTTTATCTACTCTTATTAGGTATTCATTAGAGTCGATTTTTAATATTCTTATTTTTTTGAAAGTTCAAAAGATTTAAAATAAATGAAAATTTTTTTAAATATTTTAAAAATAACTGTTCTTTTTTGTTTCATACTAAAATTATAAGTCGTCTGACTAATATTGATCCATACTACTGATATTTAAATTTCAAGGTGTCTGACTAACAATGACTCTTACTACTAACATTTAAATTACAAAAATTCTGACCAACACTGATTCTTACTACTAACATTTAAATTATAAAAATTCTGACTAACATTGACTCTTACTACTTATATTAAAAATACCAAAATTCTGACTAACATTCGCTTTTATTCCAAAAAATAAAAATTACAAAATGTCATACTAACATTGACTCATACTACTAGTATTTAAAATGTACAAAATACCTGACAAAAATTTACATTTACTACTGATAATTTAACTAAAATTTTTATTATTACTAATATTTAAGGTGCAAAATTAGTGACACGATTTTCTTTAAACTTTTACTACCAATATTAAAATATTAAAATGTCTGACCAAAACTGATTCGTTCTATTGATATTTAAATTTCAATTCTCCTACTAAATTTAGTATTTACTACAGATATCAAAACTAAAATGAATTTTAATGAGATTGATTCCAGCTACTGAGATTTTCATTACAAGATGTAGAATTACAATTAACTTTTGCTACCAATATAATAATAATTAAATTAAAAAGGAATTTTATTGACACTAATTTCAAACCTCATTTAAATGACAAAATGTCTAATTCACATTGACTCGTACTACTGATATTTAAATTACAAGATGCCTGACTAACATTGATTCTTATAACTAACTTTGAAATTACAAAATTTCTCTCTAACACTGACTTTTACTACTTGAATTTAAATGATAAAATGTCGGATTGTCATTGACTCTAACCACTAAAATTAAAATTACAAAATGTCTGACTAACATTAACTTTTACTACTTACATTGGAATTACAAAATGTCGGTCTAACATTGACTCCTACTACGAAAATTTTAATGATAAAATGACTGACTAACATTGATTCTTGCTACTAAAATATAAATTACAAAACGTTTTATTAACATTGATTCTTACAACTAAAGTTTAAATTACAAAACGTCTTACTAGTTTTGATTTTTACTACTAAAAATCTTACTTCATATTGTTGGACTTAAAATTAATTTCTACGGCTAAAATTTAGATTACAAATTATTTGAAAGACATTGATTCTTACTACTACAATTTAAATTACTAAATATTTGAATTACAAAATGTAGGACTAACATTTACTTTTACTACTAATATTTACAGTACAAGTTTAAAAAATGTCTGACTAACATTGATTCTTACTACTAAAATTTAAATTACAAAATGTAGGACTATTATTAACTCTTACTACTAAAATTCAAATTACAAATTGTCTGACTAACATTGACTCGTTCTACTGATATTTAAATATAAAAATGTCAAATTAACTTGTCTCTTGCAACTAAAATTTACTTTAAATCATTTCTGGCTAACATTGACTGGTACTACTGATATTTAACTTACAATATTACAAAACTTAAATATTCAAAATGTCTGAAAAACATTAATTCTTACTACTAACATTTAAATTAAAAAATATTTGAATTACAAAATGTATGACTAACATTTACTTTTACTACTAATATTTACATTACAAGTTTAAAAAATGTCCGACTAACATTGATTCATACAAATAAAATTTAAATTACAAAACGTTTTATTATCATTGATTCTTACTGCTAAAATTAAAATTACAAAATGTCTAACTAACATTCATTTGTACAACTAAAATTTAAATCACAAAACGTTTCATTAACATTGATTCTTACTATTATAAATCAAATTACTTGATGTTTGACTTTAAATTGTTTCCTAATACTAAAATGTTACTTAAAAAAAGTATAACTAACATTGATTTTTACTACTGATATTTGAAATTACATGATTAGAAAAATTTTAATTACAAAATGTTTGACTAACATTTTCTTTAAAGACTTTAACTTAAATGACAAAATGTGCGACTATTATTGACTCTTACTACTAAAATTCTAATTACATTATGTTCGACTTAAAATTGATAGCTACTACTAAAACTTAAATTAAAAAACGGCTGACTAACATTGATTTTTACTACTGATATTTGAATTATAAGAGATTTGAATTAGAAAATGTCTGACTAACATTTACTTTTACTACTGATATTTAAACAATAATATATCTGACTTACATTAAGTCTTACTACTAAAGTTTAAATTACAAAATGTCCGACTAACATTGACTCGTACTACTTTAATTAAAATGACAAAATGTCGAACTAACATTGATTCTTCTTACTAAAATTAAAATTACAAAACGTGTGACTTTCATTGATTCTTACAACTAAAATTTAAATTACAAAATGTGCTACTTTCATTGGTTATTACTACTGAAATTTATATTACAAAATGTCTGACTAACAATTACTCTTTCTACTAACATTTAGATTACAAGATGCATAATTCATATTGACTCTTACTATTAATATTTTAATTACAAAATGTCTGACTAACATTGATTTTTACTAATGATATTTAAATTACAAGATTACAAAATTTAAATTACAAAACGTCTTACTAACATTGATTCTTACTTCTAAAAGTTAAATTACAATATGTCTGACAAACATTGATTCGTACTACTGATATTTAAAATGTACAAAATTCAATTACAAGATGTCTGTATAATATTTATACTGATATTTAAAGTGTACAAAATTAAATTACAAGATGTCTGACTAACATTGATTTTTACTACTGATATTTAAATTACAAGATTACAAAATTTAAATTACAAAACTTCTTACTAACATTGATTCTTACTTCGAAAAGTTAAATTACAATATGTCTGACAAACATTGATTCGTACTACTGATATTTAAAATGTACAAAATTCAATTACAAGATGTCTGTATAATATTTATACTGATATTTTAAGTGTACAAAATTAAATTACAAGATGTCTGACTTAAATTTACTCTCACTACTTAAAATTAAATTATAAAATATCAATCGAACGTTGAGTCTTACTACTGATATTTAAATTACAAAAGTGCAAAATTAAAATTAAAAAATGTCTGATTAACATTGACTCTTACTACTGATATTCAAGTAACAAGATGTCTGACTAATATTGACTCTTACTACTAAAATATATTACAAATGTCTGACTAATATTAATTCGTTCTACTGATATTGAAATAACAAATTGTTGAGTTATGTGCAAAAA
Source organism: Leptopilina drosophilae (assembly GCA_032873175.1). Lineage (NCBI taxonomy): Eukaryota > Metazoa > Arthropoda > Insecta > Hymenoptera > Figitidae > Leptopilina > Leptopilina drosophilae. The sequence goes on along the minus strand of CM065480.1, from coordinate 43,757,237 downwards.
TTTCCATTAAAATCTGACAAATCGTTCCTAAGATATAAAAGTTTTAAAAAAATTTTACATTAAAATTAAATTGTTCATAAAAATAATCAAATGAATATTTTTAAATAAAACTTGGTGGTTGTTTGTGTTTCTATTCGTACTTTATTTTTATGACGTTGGTAATTCAAATTTCAAACTTTGGAAAATCCGAAGTTCACTTCAGGAATTCTTACCCTCTTATTACTTTTTTTTAAGTACATTATTTGGAACTACTATTGACTCTTATTGTTAAAATTTAAATTTCAAACTGTCTAAGTAACATTAACTTTTACTACTAACATTTAAATTAAAATATCTTTGACTAACATTGACTCTAAATATTAAAATTTAAATTATAAAAAGCCATACTAACATTGACTCGTATATAATCTGTGACCTAAAATTATATTTACTCCTAATATTAAAACTAAACGTCCTTTTATTGACAATGATAAAAGTTAGGACATTTTAATTCCAAATGTTTGATCGACATTCACATATACTATTGACAATTATGTTGTAAACCGTCTAACTTATATTGACTCCTACTACTGACATTTAACAAAATGTCTAACTAACATTGGCTTTTTCTACTTTTATGTAATTTACGAAACGTGTAACTATAATTTATCTTTTTTTACTATTATTGAAACTACATAAAAACCTTCTCAGTGTACATTTAATAGTTGAAATTTTTTTTTGAATACGTTATTAAAATGCAATGTAAATTTAAGGAAAAAACAAAAATTTCGTACAAACTAAACACTCTGAACGAAATTTCCCTCTGAATAGTTAATCCAATATTTCACGATTCAGTTTCATTGTTACAAATCGCATCCATTATTCAGCGAAAATAAAACTTTGTTCTAAATAAAAATTAAAAATCCAAGTGATTATAATTATTATTTTAATGAGTTATTAGTGTTCTAAAATTCTGTTTTCAAGAGCTGTCACATACATTCCTTGCCTTTGTGCGCCAAAAGACAAAGGAGATAGCACATTATTAATAAGCTTGACAGTTTACGGAAATGCATGTAAGTCTCAGCAGTGTCAGAAGCACATACACACACATATATATAAATTCATACATATATATAGAGAGAGAGTGAGTGAGAGGTACAATCAACGTGAAAAGGAAATCCCAGTTATGACAATGTACCCTTATGTCGATTGCTGGATGTTGAATTACGGTTTTCCCGTCTCTGAATTGTACTTTGTCGCATTGTTTTCCTCGTAATCGCCCGGAACATGGACATATGGTTTTATTCAAGGATTTTTACTCTGACAAACATTATGTTTCAAATCTGTCCTCGCAACAAAGAATGTATCGTTTCGACTATTACAAAACACATAGTTTGCTCAACCGTTAATTGATAAAGGAATGTATGTATATGTGTGCACTGCATTTCAGGGCGAAAAATAGAAAAACAAAAAAAACACATACACATAGACGAATTCTTTTTAATAAATAGTAAAATGAAAAATAGCTGTTTAAATAATGAAATACATATTTGAGAAATTTTAAAATGGGTGAGTAATATCATTCGAATCAGCATCTACTGGATCAGAGAGAAGATCAATCAAATTTGATGAACTGGACAAATAGACAGTTGGACTCAATCATTAGGCTAAATAGATTAGGCTGGATTATTGTGTTTGTGTGTAAATTAATGGACCAGTGGATTAAATCTAAAACATTCGATTAAAGAAACAAACAATCTGTACTAAATTAGTGGCTATTGACTTTCACTATTGACACTAAATTGACAAAAGGTGCGACTAAAATTTAATGCTATGGTTGAAAGAAATTTAAGAAAAACTTTTGAAATAAATTACTTTAATCATCAATTCTTTTTACGTCTTATAATGAAATTAGAAAACTTCTGATTTTAATTGTAAAACGAACTAAATGATTGATTGTATCCAACAATATTTAACATCACAAAAAAAATGGGCCTGACTAACATTAATTTTAACTACTTATCTTAAAAATACAAAATCTCTAATAAAATTAAATCTAATACTCATATTAAAAAACAAAATGTCTAACATTGACTACTGATTATTTTAAGAACAAAATGTCAAACTAAAAATTATTTTTTCTAGTAATATTTAATTCACAATTACTCTAACAACCGATTCGTCATACTACTAAAATTTACATTACAATATGTCTGATTAACATTGACTTCTACTACTAAAATTAAAATTACAAAATTCTGACTAAAATTGACTCACTAACATTAAAATAAAAAGATTCCTGAATAACATTGTTTTTACTATTGATATTTTTGTAATTAAATGTCTGACTAACATTGACTCATACTACTAAAACTTAATTTAAAAATTGTCTGAACAACATTGACGTATACTACTGATATTTAAAATGTACAAAATGACTTACAACAATGTGTCTTCACTTCTAATATTAGATATAAAATTTTAATTACTACTGATATTTAAGTTGCAAAATTAGTGACACGATTTAGTTTTAACTCTTAATACTAATATTAAAATATTAAAACTTTTTGACCAACATTGACTCGTACTACTGATACTTAAAATGAATAAAGTACCTGAGTCAAATTTATCTTTAATACTGATATTAAAAATAAAAAGGCGTTTCATTGACACTAATTTTAAACCTTATTTAAATTACAAAATGTCTAATTAAGATTGATTCGTACTACTGATATTCAAATTACAAAATTCCTGACTAAAATTAACTCGTACTACTTACACTGAAATTACAAAATGTCTGTCTAACAATTACTATTACTACTAATATTTACAGTACAGGTTTAAAAAATGTCTGACTAACATTGATATTCTTACTACTAAAATTTAAATAACAAAATGTCTGATTAACATTGACTCGAACTACTGATATTTAAATAATAATATGTCTTTTTTTTCATTAACTCTTACTACTAAAATTTACATTACAAAAAGTCTGACTAAGACTGACTTTTACTACTAAAATTAAAATTATAAAAATTCATACTTACATTGACTAGTACTACTGATATTTAAATATAACAAAATCTGACTAACATTGACTGGTACTAATGATAATTAAAAATGTACAAAATATCTGCCAAACCTTTATTTTCACTACTGATATTAAAACTAAGATTTTAATTGCATAATGTCTGAATAACATTGCCTCTTACTACTGATATTAAATTTCCAGCTGTCTGATAGACATTGACTCTTTTTACTAATTTTTAAATTATAATATTTCTAAACATCATAGACTGTTGCTACTAATATTTCATTTACAAAACGCCTGACCAACGTTGACTCATACTACTGACATTTATATTACAAGCTGCCTGACGAACATTGACTCGTACTACTGATATTTAATATATAAAATTTTTACAAACATGTTTACAAAAATGTATCATTACTGATAATGTTGAATTCAAAAGATGCCTTAATAACACTGACTCCCACTACTGTAATTTAAGTTATAAAATGTTACACTAACATTGACTCGTACTACTGATATTTAAAATGAACTTGATGCATTATTAACAATCACTTTAACTACTGATATTTAAATATCAAACTGTCTAACTAACAATGACTCATACTACTGGTATTTAAATTACAGAATGTCTGACTTACATTGACTTATACTACTAATATTTAAAAATGTACAAAATATCTGCCAAAACTTAATTTTCACTACTGATTTCAAAACTAAGATTTTAATTGCATAATTTCTATGATTAACATTCATATGTGGGTGAATTTTCTGAAAGTGACGATTAATTAATTAATTAATTAATTAATTAGTGTCGATTAATTTTACAAAATCTACTCTTTAATAATTATTATCAATTTCCATAGTGAAAATTTAGCACTTATTTATCATTTAAAAAAAAATTAAACAATTTTATTCAACTTAATTTACGTAATAACTAAATTACTTTCATCTCCGAAGCCTTTTCAACATGTCTCCAATAGGACTTCTACAATAAAATTAAATTTTCATGGTTTTTTTTTCAAATTCTCAGAAATTTTTTAAAAATATCGTTAGAAAGTACAATGTTTTTTCTATCATTATGTGCATTTTAAAAATTTGTAGACCTCACTTTTATTTTTGATAAAAATGTTTAAACTTTGTCTTCAGTTTTAGGTTAAAATTACTTTACAATGATTACTGACATTTTATACTTTAAAAATATCTTAAACAAAATTTTAATGCACATTAAAATAAAGCTGAGAATCTGACGTTAAATTTTCCTATATTTTATCTACAAAAAGGAGAAAAATTATTGCTGTTATAAATAATCGAAATTTACATTTTTCTCCGAGTAAGAATTAATTTCATCTCCGAAGCCTTCCTTTTTAATAAATAACTGAATGTAGAAGTAAATTGAACAGAATATATCGATGGTAATATAAAATGAGGGTGTGAGATTTGTATGTTTTACTAAAAAGCATATTTTAATTGCACCCTAATGTATACAAATATGAAAGAAAATTTATTTTTCATCTCCGAAGCTTTTCATCTCCGAAGCCTTTTCCTTGAAATATGCGAGTTTTTCTTTTGTTTTTAGTATTTACCTGCATTGCTTCGAAAAAATTAACCCAAATTACCATTAAATCAAATACTTTAAATACATTTATATTTTCATCCAATTGAATATATTTGGTATTAAAATATACAAATTATTAATTTTTAAGCAGTGTAATTTTATTTTCGATTTCGTGAACGCGATATTAGCCTGAATTTTTAATAGAAAAGCTCGTCAATTAAATAAAAGTAATTTAATGGAGCAACAATAATATTTTTCATATGAAAAAAACTTTAATATTTTTAAGAATTAATTTTGCGCAACCTAAAAATCTTACTCTTGAGTATGAAATTAAGTAGTTTTAATAGAAAAAATCATATAATTGAAGAAAAAAATTAATTAAAAAACTAAAATTTAAAAGTGTCACTTTCAGAAAATTCACCCTTGTACTACTGATATTTAATTTACAACTGTTTAACTAACAATTATTTGTAGCTTTTAAATTTAAATAATAAAATCCCTAATTAACATTGATTCGTACTACTGATGTTTAATGTTCAACTGCGTAACTTACATTAATTTGTTCTACTTAAATTTAAATTATAAAATGCCTTATTAACATTGACTCGTACTACTAATATTTAAAATGTACAAGATGCATTATTAACAATGACTTTTACAACTGATATTTATGTATCCAAGTGTATCCAAATGTATCCAAATTCACCAATATTTATTTTCTCTACTGATATTTAATCCATAAAACGTCTTCTTAAAATTATTTTTTTGAAAAATAAAAAAATAATTAATTTTTACTACTAGAAATTATTGTGCTAATTGCTCGACTAATATTTATCTTGTAAATTTACAAGATTTCGGACCAATATGAACTCTTACTACTAACAATTATACTAAAAACCTCCAAATAATACTGAAAATCACTACTAGGGTAAAAAATGTATAAAGTCTAACAAATACTAACTTACACTTCTCACATGAATGTTAACAATTGTCAAAGTAATTGCATTTTAACTACTCAATTTTAAAATACAATTCGTCTAACGAAAATTGATTCCTGTTACTTATATTTAACACAAAACTTCTGACTAAAATTGCTTTTGACCACTGACATTTAATCTAAAAAACGTTTCTCTAAGACGGTGTTAAAGTCGATTGGATTTTTCCATTAGAACTCTGTGTAAAAGTAGCATCGACTTGGACATCCTCTTAAAAATTGTACGTCTGACCAAACTATTGTTAAGACTACTGATACCATTACTACTGATATTTACTGTATCTATTTTAAAATAAAAATAAATAAATAAATAAATAAAAATAAAATAAAATATATATATTTTTTTTAAAGAAAAATAGTAACACAAAAAAAATTGTTGCTCTAAATTATTAGAACCGAAAAATATGATCAACACCAAAATTGCAAACTTCTCCTATATCGAACGAAAATAAAAGAAATGAAAACAATCTGCTCTTCATCCGAGTGAATGAAATGAGATAAATCATTGCTAAAAAAGCAAAGGATATCAACAGATGGTTGGTTTCTTCAAGAAGCGTACGTGTTCCCTTTTAAACTCTTGGCTCTCGAGAGGCATTCGATATTACCAGTTGAGGAAAAATTCCTTTTGGAAAAGTTAATATCGCTCGCAACAAGGACATGATAATTACGGTATTAATTTTATTTTTTAAAAAACCTAAATAATAAATTCTTTTCTCGTTTTTCTACCTTTTTTCCTTTCTTTTCCGTTTATTAACAAAAACATAAATAAGGGTATCTTAAAGTAGTCAGAGTCAAAGTTATTTAGACATTTATATATTAAATATCAGTAGTACGAGTCAATGTTCGTCAGACATCTTGTAATTTAAATGTCAGTAGTATGAGTCAACGTTGGTCATTTTTTCTGCTTTTCTGCTTTTTCTATTCTACTTCAAATACACCGTAAAAAGAAAGGTACTAATTTAGTACCAATTTGGTACTAAATCGCAATTTGGCTCTATTTTAATACCGAAATCAGTTCTAATTTAGAAACATTTTTTTACATTGTATATTTTTTCTATTCTCTTTTTTCGATTTGTAAGGTAAAATAGAAATGAAATTAAGTAAACTATTCGCCTTCAAGTAATCTATTTCTATAAAGAAAGCTTTTTTCAAAACTAAACCACCAAAAAACAAATGCATAAAAACAAAAATAGAAAATAAATACATTTCAAAATCAAATCAAATGCAAAATTGTATTCTTTTCTGCACCAGTTTCAACTCGAAACTCCTTCCTCTCTATATACTACTTCTCGTAGTTTTTTTTCCATTCGAGAATTCACGAGAATAAGAAAGTGGCACTTGCTTAACGCTAATAAAAAAGTTTCTTACAATATTTGAATACTCTTTTTTTTTTGCTAAAGTGTGGAATGAGTTTCTTTTCTCGAGGTGGTACTCGACCCAACCTTTTCGAGGTCATTGTCCTATTGACATAGGGTATATAGATATATATATAGTCGATAGACGTAACATCACAGGATGGTTAGTTCGCAAGCAGGCACACTGCCCTGTCAAGTCCACCTACCAATCAATACCCACTCGCACCAGAGCGTCCTGCATCTATATAATCTGCAGATATGTACGGATAAACCGGGGCGTTTGCTTTGCGCTAGAATCAGTACGCAGCTTCCGTGTCCCAAATTCTCTGTCATGGAATATGTCGTTTGTTTTGCAATGAATAGGTGTAACATTGCCTGACGCCATTGCTGTGCGGCGCAGGATACCAATGATTATCATCTTCGCGCAAATCAATGATTTTGCCAATTTCATATATACCTACATTTGTACCAATACATATATATATGTATACAGGCGTCTGTTTACGCAATAAACGGAGGGTATTTCGATAAAAGGAAGATTAGTGGTACTTAGTCTAGTTAGCAGGAATATTCAATATCCCTGCTTTTCACTGATTCCGTAACGCTATTATATCTACAAACATTCACTCATACATACATACATACGGACACTAAAAAGGAGAGGAGGGGTTTTTTTTAAAAACTTAATCTCATGCGTATAATTTGACGGTATTCAAATATACAGACGCGTATAAAATACATACACACATATATATGTACACTGAAAACGTTCACTTTTGTCGGGATATTGAGTTACACAGAGGATCAGAAGTCCTTGATAAATTTCCGGTCTCACAAAAGAAGACTCTTCTGCTTTTGAAAACGAATTTTTTATTTTCTTCTTTTTTTTAATGAATATTTTTGCTTTTAATTAAACATTGATTAAAAATCATTTTTTGTAAAAGAAAATTCTTCGACAGTCGAGAAATTTTTCTGCTTTTTAGTTGATTATTTAATTGAATTTATATTCGATTAAATTTACCAGTTATGTAAAATAAACACGAAATAAAATTCCTTTATTTCTCAGTTCTTTAGGAATTTAATTCAATTTTATTCTTATTTTATTTTCATTCTTTTACTTATTAGAAGATTTCTTTTAATTTAGTATTTTTAATTAAAGTATTTAAAGTTTTTTTTTTTAAGTATTTTGATTATTTAAAAAAACTATTATTAAAGGAACTAATTATTTTAGGAACTTGAGTTCTTTAAGTTTTTTAGTTCTTTGGCAAATGTTAAATCGGAGGAATAAACAAATTTGTAGCCAAAATATAATATTACATAATTGACTCACCAGTTGTTGATGAATCCTTCATGGCTCAGCATCACGATTATCCTTTCCATTCTGTAATAATAAAAAAATAATTTTTTAATTAAATTTATATTTATTTATAGCTTCCAAATGTCGTTTAAATTAGAAAATGTCTAATTAATATTGACTCGTACTACTGATATTTAAATATCGAAATGTCTGACTAACATTGACTCGTACTACTGAAATTTAAATATCGAAATGTCTGACTAACATTGACTCGTACTACTGATATTTAAAATTTTTAAATATCTGATTAACACTGACTCGTACAACTGATATTTAAATACAGAAATGTCTGACTAACATTGACTCGTACTACTGCTATGTAAATATCAAAATTTCAGACTTACATTGACTCATACTACTGATAGTTAATATACCAATTGTGTAACTAAAATTTGAATGAACTACTAATTAGTTAAACTATAATTTTTTAATAATAAAAAAACTACAAAAATTCTCATTAATATTGACTCTTAGTACTGACATTTTAAATGTACAAGATGACTGACTAATACTGACTTTTACTACTGATATTTAAATATCAAGATGAGTAACATTCACTCGTACTACTGATATTTAAATGTCACAATGCCTTACTAAAATTGACTTGTACTACTTACATTGGAATTATAAAATGTCTGTCTATCATTGACTCTTACTACTAAGATTTAAATGTCAGACAAAACGTCCGACTAACATTGACTTTAACTACTAAAACTTAAATTACAATAGGTTTGACTAACATTGACTCGTACTGGTGACATTTAAATATAAAAATGTCGAACTAATGTCTATTACTACTAAAAATTACATTATAAATGTCTGACTAACATTGACTTTTACTACTAAAATTTAAATTACAATATGTCTGACTAACATTGACTTATAACACTAAAATTAAAATTATAAACAGTTATACTAACATTGACTCGTACTACTGATATTAAAAATAAAATGTGTTTGATTGACTTTAATTATAAACAATGTTGATTTAATTACAAGATTTTTATTAAAATTAGCGCATAGCTACTATTTTTAAAGTTATGAAATGTTTAACCAAAATTGACTATTCCTCCTGATATTTAAAATAAAATTATTTACGAATTACCATTGACTCTTTCTATTGATATTTAAATATAAAAATGTCTGACTAACATTGACTCGTACTACTTACAATTTAAGTATATAAAATATCTGACAAAAATTATCTTTTATGCTGATAATAAAACAAAAATTTTTATTTACATGTCTGACTAACATTTACTCGTACGACGCATATATAAATATTAAAATGTTTAACTAACATTGACTCTTACTACTGAAATTAAAATTACAAAAATTCAGACGAACATTGACTCTCACAACTTATTTTTAAATGTACACAATGTCTCTGTAAGATTAATCTTACTAATGATATTTAATGTCAAAAATAGTTTTGGTGAAAATGAACTTTAACTACTTGTACTTAATTTTTAAAATGTCTCAACAAATAATTTTTTCTACTGGTATTAAAAAGTAAGAATGCCTGACCAATCAACATTGCTACTACTTAACTTTAAAATACGAAAATTAATTAAAATTGAAATATTAAAATAAATAATAAATAAAATAAAATAATAATAATTAAAATTAAATAAAATTATTTAAAACTACTGAAATTAAAAATTTAAAACGTCTGTCTAACCTTTGACGCGTACAATGCTGATATTAAAAATGTACTAAATCTTTGGCTAAATTTTGTCTTCACAACTGATATTAGTCATAAAAATTTTAATCACAAGATGTCTGATTATTATTCTGTATAATATTTTATAATTAAATTTTAGAAAGTTTGACAATTATAACATGTGACATTATCTCTTCCTGCTAAAATTTAAATTCAAAAATTTCGGACTAACATTGACTCGTACTACTGATATTTTCGAAAATCAAAATTACCTCCACTATCATTCACACTAGAGTTTCATTAATATCCGATTTTTTTGTGTGTTTACAATTTAAATAGCACCAAAATTCTGTTAACATAACACAATGTGAAAACAACACACAAAAAATTTTAACATTCTTTTATATTTAAAATTATTTATAAATTTGGAATTAGGTTTAATTAAAATTTTTAATTTCAAACTTAAAAGATTTAAAATGCAAAAAAACGTATTTAACGGCGACTTTCTATTTGTTTTTTCACAAAGAACAAAGAAAGAAAATACTATTTTGCATCGTTGAAAAATAATTGACATTGTAACGGTATACAAAAGACTTTGTGTTTTACAAAGCAGAAAGAAAATCAAGGAAAGAAACGAATGAAATTGACAGAGGAGAAAAAAATATATAAAATGTTGATTTTCAAAAGAAAGTTCTTGAAAAATGGCGCGAGAGACTGTGCTTGGAAGAAATGACACGACTGACAGGTTTGACTGCTAAATATATTGCAACCAATACAAAAAAAGGGTTAACACTTTTTAAACTTTTCGTCTATTAAACAATCAATAAACAATTATTTAACAATCAATAAACAATTATTTCACAATCAATAAACAATTATTTAACAATAATTACAGAAAATATAAAATTTTTAATATTGCTTTTCTTTATAATTTTTACTTTCTCATTTATTTTTACCATCCTTTTCTTAAATTTTACTTCCTCACTTATTTTTACCATCCTTTTCTTAAATTTTAATTCATATTATTATTTTTACTAAAATTCTTGTCATTCTGGTAATAAATTTTCGCCGCTAAAAATAAATTTTTCTAAAACATATTTTTTGCATCAGAGGAAAAAGTTAAAGAGAGACATTCTTTTTTTCATAATTCTCCAGTGTAAACTTCATCCTACTAGGAACTAAATCATTCACCTTCAAGCCTCTTTGCACACCTGCTCGCAGACACCATTTGTGGTTAGACATTCTGCATGAAAATTTGCATCTCTTCTTATGAAAACCATGAATATTGCAATAATGACGTCGTAAACAATATCCTTCAAGTAGGAGTGAAAATAATTCGAAAAATATACAATAATAATACATGGGGGTCACGAAAATATTTTATTCATTACATTGTCACATAATTTCTCTCATCTATTTCTCCAATATTCATTTTTCCAAATTATCATTTCTTTAAATTGTCATTTTTTTCAAAAGGAGTGTTTTAAAAATGAATATTTTTCTCATTAATATTTTTCTCATTAATATTTTTCTCATTAATATTTTTCTCATTAATATTTTTCTCATTAATATTTTTTTCATTAATATTTTTTTCATTAATATTTTGTAAAAAGAAATTTAAGCTTTAAATTTAAAAAGAATTTTAAACTTTAGAAAACAATGTCAACTCTTCATGAACACGTTTCAATAAAGGAAAAATCGAGAATAGCTTCTAAACAAATAGAAAAAGACCATTGTGATTTTGAAACAATATTTGCACTTTCGTTACCAACAAAAGCGAACTGTGTTGACATTTAGAAAAGTTCTAACAAAATACATGAAGATAAATGAACCCCCACAGTTCAGACAGAATAACAAATTTATAACTGAACGAATTAAAAAATTAGCGACTCTTGGCTTTAAACATTTCGCCACTCTCATAAATAAACTTTCAACTAAAAATAAATAAATAAATAACCATAAAAGTTTCACTCGACAAAAGTTGTTATACGTTTAAAACGAACAAACGCCAACTCCCCCAACTATTATATATATATATATAAAACTAAACCAGTTGCAAACATCACCAGAGTGTGAATGCACATAAATAAGTGATGAACAAAAGTTCCTTAAAGTGCAGTAAACATCTCTATACCCTTGATATTTTAAATTTAATGAAACTATATATCCATGAGATCGTAAAATATGCGAGTGCTCAGAGGACGCCACAGCGTATTCCGTGCACTAAAATGCATGAGAACTTTAATGTGCCCTGGATTATGGTAAAGCTCACTTGCTTTTAGATGGTCAATGTAAAAGAAGAAGAGGCAAGAAAAGAAAGGAGAAAAAGAATAGCGAATTACTCCAATTTAACATTTCAAACACGATCAGAAAAATGATGCATAAGAAAATGCAATTCTTTTATCCCTACAGGAAAGTTGCGTGAAGGATGAAATCATACCTACATTCAATGATAAACCTTTTCTTTTCTTTTCTTTTCTCTACTCTACTCTTCTTTTTTCCATTTTTTTTTTGTCTTCATCAGAAATTTATATTCTGAATAAATTTAACTGCCTTTTCATGTAAGAATTTCAAGCGAAGAACTCTCGAAAAATAGCTAAAAGAATCGATAAAAGTCCGTTAGCTCTTGATAAAACTACTTTTCCTTTTTAACTCTCAAATCGTGTCATTCTAAGACACATTGAAATTGAGATTTCGTTCCCTATTTTTTTTTTTCTATTTTCCCAATTGACGATTTAATTTTATTTTCCTGATAATCACCATTTCTTTGAATTACAATTTCTTCTAGGTAAATCGAATAAGGAATTAAATAAGGAGTTTAATAAGAAATTCAATAAGGAATTAAATAAAGAATTAAATAAAGAATTAAATAAAGAATTAAATAAAGAATTAAATAAATAATTATCGAGAGAATCATGTGAAGGAAAAGTTAATTCAGGCATTATGTAAAAATACAATGCGTCTGACTAATACTGACCCTTACTATACTTGTAACTACTACTAATATTTAAATTATTATTAAATGCAGAAATAAAATTGATGTTCTCTGCTTATATTTTAACGGAGAGACGTCTGATTAATATTGACTTTTGCTAGTGATAATGTAATTTGAAAATGTCTGACTAACATTGACTCTTACTACTAACATTTAAATTTAAAAAATGTCTGACTAACATTGACTCTTACTACTAAAATAAAAATTACAAAACGTTTGACTAAAATTGAGTTTCACTGGTAATATTTAAAGTTCAAGATTAAAAGATTGCAAACACAGTAAAACGTGAGGTGTTAAAATAACACTAGAATGGATTAAAATAATCTGCAACAGTTTAATCTCTCTAGGATTAAATTAACACAAAAAAGGATTAAAATAATCTATTTTGGTGTTATTTTTATCTATGAATAAAATTTTATTTTAAATAAAACGCTAAAGTCAATGATTTGTAAAAATTCAACGAATTTAGCTTCTTCAGGGAGAATAGTAAGTTAGTTACTAACTTAGTTACCAACTTACTAACTAACTTAGTAACACAGTTACAACATTCAATTGTGTTCAAAAATTTTAAAAAATTCTCGTCAAAATTTCAATTCTCTTTATAAATAGTAAAATTCTTCTCTGATATTCAATTACTTTACAAAATTTTAATCAAATTCTTGTCAAAATTTCAATTATTTTCAAAAGTTTTCTAAAATTCCATAATTTTCAATATCTTCTATTTGAATACAATTTTCCAGAATAATTCCATTATTAAAAAAAAGTTGAATAGAATTCTACGCAAAAATTCAATTATTTTCATAAATAATAACATTTCTACAGGGATTCAATTATTTTTATAAATAGTAAAATTGTTTTTGGAATTCAATTATTTTTAATGAAATTTTAATCAAATTCCTCGAAAAATTGAATTATTCTTAAAAATCTTATTAAAATTCGTCCAAAGAATTTAATGATTCAAAAAACTTGTTGATAACATTTTTTATGAGATTTTAATTTCAAGAAACAAGACATTAATAAATTATTTATTTTTGTATTTAAATAATTGAATTCTCGTAGAATTTTCTAATAAAAATGGTTTTAAACATAAATATCAGTTAAAATTTTATATCGAAATATGTCATTATACTTAAGTATTAAAAGTATTATAACGTGAATTTTTAGAAATATAATAATTAAATTTTCAAAAAGTTTCAAATTACAATCATTAAATTCAAATCATTAAATTTAAATTAATTTAAATTTTTTTTTTAATCATTTAATTCTTAATTTTTCATATTTTTTACAAAAAATTTGTAAAATTAATTCTTTTTACAAATTTAATAGAATTTTTATTAAAATTATTTCAAGATTTTATTTTTCAATATGTAATTAATTGCAGAATTTCCGAAAAATTGAAATTTTGTAAAATTGAATAATTGAATACCATGAAAAAAATAATTATGTTCATGCAAGTTTTAATAAAATTCAAAAAAAGAATTGAATTATTAAAAAATGTGTAAAATTCTTTATGAGAATTAAATTTTGAGAAACATTGAATTATTCAATAAATTATTTACTTTTGCATTTAAATAATTGAATTCTCGTAGAATTTACTAATAAAAATGGTTTTAAAAATGAATTTCAGTTAAAATTTTAGATTATACTTAAGTATTAAAAGCATTATAAATTTTTAGAAATAAATAAATTTTGAAAAAGTTTGCAAACTAAAATGATTGCAATTCTTAATTTTTTTTATATTTTTGACAAAAATTCTGTAGAATTAATTCTTTTTAAAAGTTTAATAGAATTTTTATTGAAATTATTTTAAGTTTTTATTTTTCCATATATATTTAATTGCAGAATTTCCGAATAATTGAAATTTTTTAAAATTGACAAGTAAACGAATAAATTTGAAAATTCTCATAAAATTCATTGCAGCGTTTTTATTATTTTTCATACAATTATAATTAAATTCCTTGAAAAAAGTATAATTATGTTCATGCAAGTTTTACTAAAATTCGACAAAACAATTGAATTATTAAAAAATTTGTTACTAAAATTCTTTATGAAAATAAAAGTTTGAGAAACATTCACTTATGCAATAACTAACATTGACTCGTACTACTTGCAATTTAAATTTTGTCTTCACTACTAATATTAGTCACTAAAATTTTAATCACAAGATGTCTGATTATTATTCTGTATAGTTTTTTATAATTAAATTTTAGAGAGTTTGACAATTATAACAACATGTGACTGTTAAAATGTGAATGTTAATTTTTCGACTACTTTTCTTGTAGAAAATATTTATTTATTTTTTATTGCTTCCTCATACTGACGAAGTATTGTAATACCAAAATTTTTTGACTTCGATTTTTTGACATATCTTTATGTTATTTGACCTCAGGTCACATTTTCATAAATATCTCCAAACTATGAAAAGCTTTTGGACTGAATTTTTTTTTAAATTGTGGGTCTCATCTGCGGACATAAAGAGAGAGTACTTTGAGACAGATTAATAAAGTTTAACTATATATATTTTTTATTTTTAATTTTTCAAAAAAACGTTTTTTGCCCATAACTTTAAAAAAATGTTAGGACACCTATGAATGTTTTTCTGTAATTTTGTAGTTTTTTTAGACGCACCTTTTGAGTCATGAATGAAAATTTTTCGTCCATATTCACCAGAGATATTAAACTTTTAAAAATCAAAAAATTTGGAAAATAAGACTTTTTTGAATATTTTGTTGAAAAATGTAGAAATAACTTTAAAACTATCATTATCATCTTGTAGAGCATTAAAAAACGCTTCGATTGACCTATTTTTGAAGCTAATTCGATTAGAAATAAAGAAGTTATTCATATTTTAAAAAACAGAAATTGTGATGGAAACTTAAAAAAAAAAAATTTTTCAATGTGGAACTTGAATTTTTAATCAAATAAAGAGAGAAAATTATTACAGCAATTGAGAATAATTGTTCAAAACTTATATTTTATTATTATTAACATCTTTATGAGGAAGCAAAGTATTCATGAAATGATCACCAAAATTATAACAAAAATATATAACTTGGCAGCG
The DNA here is from genome assembly GCA_032873175.1 of Leptopilina drosophilae. Lineage (NCBI taxonomy): Eukaryota > Metazoa > Arthropoda > Insecta > Hymenoptera > Figitidae > Leptopilina > Leptopilina drosophilae. Next base: position 43,741,244 of record CM065480.1, on the reverse strand, counting down.
GTTTTTTAAAATATTTTTTTATGAATAATATTAAAATACAACAAGAAAGGGCACCCTATTTTTAAAATTACCCCCCTCATATAAATAATTGACTTTTTCAAATACTTCCCTTATGTAAATTTGACTAATTTAGGTAGTCTTAAAAAAGAAAAAAAATTCTTAATTTAGGTAATCTTTTTTAAAAACCACTTCTATACCTCTAATCAATAGTCGCATGAATCCGAGACCTGTTATAATCTAAAAATTTCATTTCAAACAAAATTGACTCTAAAAGTTCATCTAATAATGGAAATTTTATCCAAAATGTAAATTTTGGAGAGAGTGAGACAAGAAAAATCTTAGCACATAGATATACACGTATATATATATAGTCGCAGACAAAATTCATTTCTTATGTTAAATCTCGTGTGCGCCTTCTTATTATCGATGTAAATCCAGTGGAACGATCGTTGTGTAATGAGAAGTAAATGGCGCATGCCAAACCCTGATTTCGTATTCCGAATCTGCAACACATTTGCTAGCAAACGAATTTACTTACAGACGGAGAAAATCCACATACTGTGCTTGCGAGAAGCTCTCTCTTGTGTCAACCTTTCTAAAATACCCTCCTTTAAAAGCGCCTTCAATTTTAACTCTCAACTATTTTACGTCTTGAATCAATTCACTTTCGAATAATAAAAAATTTAAATCAGGAATTTTTGTCCTGCAAATTTCTATTTTTAAAAAGGAATAAAAAAATATAAAAATAAAATTTTACTAATATTATTAAAAAATATTCTTTCATTCACTCTGTTCGCAGTTTGATTGTAGTTTTTGTGTATGCTATTGTTTTTTGTTTTCTTTAAAAAATATTCATTGCAAATCGAAAAAATGCAGGTATTTTTTTAAAGATTTATAATAAAATTATTTATTAATTGTTGATAATGTTTCATTGTCGATCTTGGGAAGGTAAGACTTGAATTAAAAATTTAAAAGTTTGTCGTCAAAAAAATTAATTGTAAAGTTAATCAAAAACAATATTTTCTTTCGAAAATGTTTTAAATATTTTATTATTATCATTTTTCTATAGAAATTAAGATTTTCAAAAATTTAAATTCAAATTGGTTAGAAATTATAATCAACTTTAAGAATATTGTTATAAAATATAAAGAAAGCTATTAATTAACGATCAATTTCTTATATTTTATAAAAATGAAAATTGATGGAGTGTTAGAGTCATTATTATATATTATAGAAATATTGTTACTGTAACTACTTTAAAATTATTTTTAAATTCCATTATTATCTAAAATTTAAACTAAAATCCACTTTCAAATCATGTTTTATTAGAAAATTTCACGAGAATTCAATTATTTAAATACAAAACTAAATTATTTATTAAATTAAATATTTTTTAAAATTGAAGTCTTATATAGAAATTTTATTAACAAATTTTTAAATAATTCTTTTGACAAATTTTTATAAAAATTTTAAGAATAATAACATTTTTCAAGGAGTTCGAAAAAAATTTTATTAAAAATAATTTAAATTCTGTGATAAGTTTTATTATTTTTGACAATAATTAAGTTATTGCGAAGAAATTTACAAAAAAATTTGCATTTACATTGAATTCATGTTAAATTTTTCTTATTTATGAAAATAATTAAATGGTTGTGAACGATTTTATTAAAATTGTTTTTAAATCATTGAATTCTTTTAAAAAACTCTAATAGTAGATGTCATTGAAAATCTTTAAATTATGAAAATTTTTTTAAAATGATTGAAATTTTTCCTAAAATTTATATTATTTAAGGTTTTAAAAATAATTGCATTTTGAAGAAGAATTTTACTATTTTTGAAGATTATTATTAAAATTTCGACGAGAGAATAAAAAGAATTTTGAACAAATTTGAAAATTTGCCAAAAATGTATTAAATTTTTTTTTAAACAATTGAATTTTGTAGAAGAATTTAATTAGTTTTATAGATAAATTAAAATTTTGTCAAAAATATAAAGAAATGATTGAACATAACTGAAATTTTGACAGAAATTTTATAAGGTAAAAATTTTTCATAATAATTGAATTTTTGGAGATAAATAATTATTATTTTGGAAGATTATTATTAAAATTTCGACGAGAAAATAAAAAGATTTCTGAACATAATTAAAAATTTGCCAAAAATGCATAATTAAATTGTGACAAAAATGTTATTAGGTAAAAATTTTTCAAAAAAATTTTAATTCTGCAATGAATTGTAATGTCTTTAAAAGTCAATTTCTTAAATGTTTTTAAATTAAAATTCTTCTTGATATCCGTTATGTTTAATAATCAATTAAATATATATTAACAAATTTAACTAATTTTAGAAGTTTTTGAATTTTTCTACAATCTATGTTCATAAAAATTTTTAAGTAAAGTCATTCAATATTTAAATATTCTAAAATTACAAATTGAAACCCTTTGAAGTTAATTTATTTACGAAATTAGTAAACGCAACAACTCTAAAATTGAATTAATTTTGAAATTTTTAAGCAAAATTATTTATTAAAGAATTTATTTATTTTATGATAGTTGTTCAAGATTTCAGTTATTTAAAAAGAATTTTTTTGTCAAAAATTGAAAAAATTGAAGGTTTTGTATTAGAATTTGCGGTAATTTTATAGTTTATGAGTCAAACAAAAAAGGCACCAAAATTTATAGAATTCTTATGAATTCTGGAAATTTAATTTTTTTCACTACTTTTAATCAAAATTCCTGAGTTTTCCAAATTTATTTCGAAAATTCCAAACGTAACTCTTAAAATTAAATTAATTATGGAAAATTTTTGAGTAAAATTATTTATTAAGTAATTTATATATTTTATAATAGTTGTTCAAAATTGAAGTAATTTAAAAAGAACTTTTTGTCACAATTTAAAAAAAAATTGATGGTTTTGTATTAGAATTCACGGTAATTTTATAGTTTATGAGTCAAACAAAAAAATAGACAAAAATGTATAATTTTCTTATGAAATCTAAAAATTTAATTTTTCACAGTACTTTTAATAAACATTCCTGAGTTTTTCCCTAAATTCCCTATCTCAGAATATGATTATTAATTTATTATACTTGTAGTAATATTAAAACTAACTTTACAATTCATATTTTATTTTTATAAAAAAGTTTGAATTAAAATTTTTGACATTCTATTATTTTAAAAATTGCTAATTGTATTTAAAAAAGTAAGTGAAAAGTCAGTAGTTTTTGCTAGTATTACTAATATTATTAACAATTGTAAGAAATAATTAATTATTATAATTTTTATACTCATAATCATTTTCTCGAATAGAATTCACTGAACACTCTCTAAATCTAAATTAGTAGAATTCTACTAAGAAATATTAAAATTTTACTAATTTTCAGTAGTTTTCATGAACGACTTTTCACCTTTTTAATTAAGTAGTAGAATATTACTAACTTTTGGTAAAATTTTACTAATGTTTTAGTAGAATTCTACTAATTGAAAGTCACTTTTTCACTAAATGAATTAGTGAAACTGTTTTATCGACTACTAATAAAACAGTTTTCCTAATTTTTAGTAGAATTCTACTAAACAATTAGAAAAGCTCTACTAACAGTTAGTTAAATTTTTATTATTTGTTAGAATTATTACTGAATAATTTAGTACTTACTATTTTATTTGTAATTTTCTACTAATTCAGATTTAGAGAGCAGGAAATACAATTGTAAAAACCGCTGCCAAGTTATATATTTTTGTTATAATTTTGGTGATCATTTCATGAACACTTTGCTTCCTCATAGAGATGTTAATAATAATAATAAAATATAAATTTTGAACAATTATTCTCAATTGCTGTAATAATTTTTTCTCTTTATTTGATTAAAAATTCAAGTTCCACATTGAAAAATTTTTTTTTCTTAAGTTTCCATCACAATTTCTGTTTTTTAAAATATGAATAACTTCTTTATTTCTAATCGAATTAGCTTCAAAAATAGGTCAATCGAAGCGTTTTTTAATGCTCTACAAGATGATAATGATAGTTTTAAAGTTATTTTAACATTTTTCAACAAAATATTCCAAAAAGTCTTATTTTCCAAAATTTTTGATTTTAAAAAGTTTAATATCTCTGGTGAATATGGACGAAAATTATTCATTGAGGGCTCAAAAGATGCGTCTAAAAAAACTCTACAAAATTACAGAAAAACATTTATAGGTTTCCTAACATTTTTTTAAAGTTATGGGCAAAAAACGTTTTTTTGAAAAAATAAAAATCAAAAAAATATATAGTTAAACTTTATTAATCTGTCTCAAAGTACTCTCATTTTATGTCTGCAGATGAGACCTACAATTTAAAAAAAATTCAGTCCAAAAGCTCTTCAGAGTTTGGAAATATTTATGAAAATGTGATGTTTACACACACACACACATACGGAATGTCATTTTTGAACTCCTGAGGTCAGATAACATAAATAAATGTCAAAAAATCAAAGTCGAAAAATTTTGGTATCACAATGTGATGTGATGTGATGATTCCTCAGTATGAGGAAGCAAATAGAATAAAAAGTGCGATGAATGTTAGTTAATTTAAAGAAAATAAAGGAAGCATTACCAGAAGTAGAAACCTCTCCCACAAAAACTAGTTTCCCACCATAATCGAGGAGAAAAAAAATCGTTTAAGTTTTCAATAAACTCGAATAGTGATGAAACGTGTTTATACTGTGGCTTACAAAATAGATAGTAAATAATGGTATGCAAAGAGAGTCGATTTGGATGTAAATGAAAGGATAATATTGGCTAGACAGGATCAAAAGTTACCCTCCTCAGACTTTCATCTACTTAGCGGCAATTTTAGGTTCTGACAAAAAAAAAAGAAGTAATAGAGGAAGAGGGAAAAAAGTAGGGAGAAAGCTATCACGTCAAGTGGGCTGAGAAGAGAAGGGGATGAGGTGGAGGGGGCTGGGGTAGGAGGCTCTTGTGGAGGGCAAACTGATTAAAGGGGATGGTAAATCGTCGATAAACCGCCATCAAACTCATTTCAGAGCCATTTGATTCTGATCAATTTGGAAGGATATGAAGAGAACACGTAGCGACACTCCCAGAGGGACTGCGTTAATTCTGGTGTACCTGATTAATCGGAAACTGGACTATAGCGTAAACAGGTACGAGATAGTCTAACGCAGTAACTATCAATACATGGTCACTACAAACGATATAATGCATCTTGCCTGTAGCCTCTCATCGACCTCGATATTGGAAACATTAGACGCTAGAATCCATTCTCATTCAATCTATATACAGTTTCGAGAGATAGTTACAATCGCAAATAATCCTCATCTTTATCCCTGAATATGTCAAATTTTCCCAATTCTAATGAATTAACGAGGGGAAATTCTCCGAAATTATCGTAGATTTAGTTTTCGAATAGAAAAAAAATTATTTTACATTACTTTCATCACTTAGGGTTTATTTAGAATTAACACAAAAAAATAATTTTATTTTTCCCTGCTTTTCAGGCAGAACATTCACTTTTTCCTTGGCTCTAAGGAATAGGTCAATTAACTCCAACAAGGTGGCGATAAAAATTTAACTTTGTTTTTCTCTGACTTTTCCCTGATTTTCAGACTGAATTTTGACTTTTTCCTGACCTTAAAAAAATACTGATTCACTCTAAAAATTATTAGACACTGACAAATATGTTCTAATACATTTATTTAAGAACTTCTTTAACTTGAAAATTATTTTAACTAAAATTAAAAATTTAAACTTTTTAACTGCCACATAGAGAAAAAAGAATTGTTAATGTAGATGTAACAAATTTCGTTTCTTGTTTTTAGAAAATTTTTTGTTACCTCAACAAATTTATTGTTATTAGAACAAATTTAAATCGTTAGAAACACAAAATAAAATTGTCAGTTCTATATTAACAATATTTTTATCAACGTAACAATTCTTCTTCACCGTGTTCTTTTTAAATAAACACTTAAATATTGTTTTTCGATAAGAGTTTTTAATTAAAATTCTTCTTTAAATCAATTATTTTAAATAATTTTTGAAAGTTCTTTGAGAATTTTTAAATCCATCAGTTAAAAATTTAATTTCACGAAATTTCAGCGATTATTAGACAATTTTTTTAATAAAATATAATATAAAAAATAAAAACTTTGAACAATTTAAAAAAAATAAATTAAAATTTTTCAAAGAAAATAATTCAAATTCAAATTCAAAAACAACAAAATAAATTTGTTAGTTTTATGTTAACTATATTTTTGTCAACGTAACAATTCTCTTTCCCGTGTTTTTTTTAAATAAATATTTAAACGTTGTTTTTCGATAAGAATTTGTAATCAAAATTCTTCTTTAAATGAAGTATTTTTAATAATTTTTGAAAAAGTTTTTTGAGAATTTTCAAATCCATCAGTTAAAAATTCAATTTTACGAAATTTCATTCATTATTAGACAATATTTCAATAAAGTATAATGTAAGCAAAAAACTTCGAACAATTTAGAAAAAATAAATATAAATTTTGCAAAAAAATTAATTCAAATTCAAAAACAACAAAATTAATTTGTTAGTTATATTTTAACTACATTTTTGTCAACGTAACAATTTTTTTCCCGTAATTTTTTTAAATAAATATTTCATATATTATTTTTCCATAAGAATTTTAAATTACAATTCTTCTTTAAATCAATTATTTTTAATAATTTTTGAAAAAGTTCTTTGAGAATTTTCAAATCCATCAGTTAAAAATTCAATTTTACGAAATTTCATTCATTATTAGACAATATTTCAATAAAGTATAATGTAAGCAAAAAACTTCGAACAATTTAGAAAAAATAAATATAAATTTTGCAAAAAAATTAATTCAAATTCAAAAACAACAAAATAAATTTGTTAGTTATATTTTAACTATATTTTTGTCAACGTAACAATTTTCATTCCCGGTTTATTTTTAATAATAAATATTTAAATGTTACTTTTCGATAAGAATTTTAAATTACAATTCTTCTTTAAATCAAATATTTTTAATAATTTTTGAAAAAGTATTTTGAGAATTTTCAAATCCCTCTTGTTAAAAATTCAATTTTACGAAATTTCATCGAATATTAGAAAATTTTTGAATATAATCCAAATTTAAAAAATAAAAACTTCAAAAAATTTGAAAAGGAAATAAATTAAAATTTAAAAAAAAATTAATATTTCAGAATTTTTTATACAGTTAAAAGTTTGAAAAGTTACAATTTTCAACGATTTGATTTTAAAAAACTTTCAAGATTTAATTTTTTCTAAAAATTGATGTTTTTTTAATTATTTAATATTAAATAATTTGTTCTTCTTAAAAAATTGAATTAAAATTTTACTGAAATTTATTATATAAAAGAATTATATAATAATTTTAGAAAATAACGAAATAATAACTTATTGCAAAATTTTATTATATTTTTTTAAAAATAACTGAATTTCTGAATAAAGTTTAAATAATAATTTATGAAAATAATCGAATTTATAGGAAGAAATTTGTAAATTTTTTTTAATTAAATGAAATTTGTCAAGAATTTCATTACAATTTTTGACAATAATTGAATTCTTAAGAAGAATTGTGTTACTTATTTATAAAAATAATTGAATTCTTAACAAGAATCTTTTAACAATATTAAAATTAAATTTATTTCTGCAAAGTGTTTTATTACTTTTAGAAAGAATTGAATTCTCGTGACAAATTTTTATTTGAATAAAAATAATTGTATTTCTAGAAAAGAAAAATTTAGAAAAAAATTAAGGAAAAATTTATGAAAATAATTGGTTTTATCAGTAGAATTTTGTTGTTTATTAAGATAATTAAATTTTTTGCAGAATTGCTTAAAAGATTTTTAAAAATACATTATTTTCTGTGACGAATTCTAAAAGTTATTTATAGAAATAATTGCATTTTTGCAACGAATTTTAATATTACATTGAATATGTGAATATTTCCTGAAATTAAATTCTTTTATCACGTTTTAACAAAATTTAAAGAAATAATTACATTTTTACAAGAATTTATTTAAAATTGTACTTAAAACATTTAATATTTTGCGACGAAAATAATTCAATAAATAAATTAAATTTTATTATTTATGAAAATAATTGAATGTATTTGCTGAATTGTATCAGAAAATTTTTCAATTAATTAAAATATTTGATAAATTTTATGAAAATCGTCAATATTGAAAATAATTGAATGTATTTGCTGAATTATATCAGAAAATTTTTTAATTACTTTAATTATTTGATCAATTTTGTGATAATAGTAAATATTGAAAACAATTCAAATTTTGTAAAGAATTTTATTTAAGTTTCATAAAACAATTGAATTATTGTTCAGAAATTTTGTTTTACTATTTATGAAATTAATTGAACGTATTTACTGAATGGATTCAGAAACTTGTTTCGATTTATTAAATTATTTCATAAATTTTATAAAAATATTAAATACTGAAAACAATTGAAATTTTGTAAAGAATTTTATTTAAATTTTTTTAAATAATTGAATTATTGGTTGAAAATTTTGTTTCATTATTTATGAAAATAATTGAATGTATTAAAATATTTGATAAATTTTATAAAAATCGTCAATATTGAAAATAATTGAAATTTTGTTAAGAATTTTATTTAAATTTTTAAAAACCAATTCAACTATTGACGAAAAGTTTTGTTAATTAAGAAGATAATTAAATTGTTTATATTCATTACAATTTTTAAAAATAATTGAATTTCTTCGAAGAATTTTTCTTACTCTTGGAAATAATTGAATATTGTTATTTATGAAAATAATTGAATTTTTGCAAAGAATTTTGTTGAAATTCCAAATATTCAAATAATTGATTTTATTTATTCAACATGATAAATTGCGTTAAAACTTGTGAAATTGAATATTATTAAACAATTCATTTTTGTCAGAAATAGAAAAAAAGTTTGAAGAATTCAAAGTTGTTTCATAGTTTACGAGTCAAACAAAAATGGCACAAAAAATCTAAATTTTCTTATAACTTATTAAATAGATTTTTTCTCAATACTTTTCCCTGACCAATTTTATGTCCCCTGAATTCCCTGATTTTTCCGAATCGTGACAACCTTGTAATAAAAATAATTAAGTATCGAAAAAAATTCATGTCTTTAAAAAATAAAAATCCTATTCGGTACAAATGAAAATTTCTCATTTCGCACAAAAAAAATGTTTGTCACGCTAAACAAGGAAATTTAGAAGAAATATTTCAAAAACGTTTTTTGCCTTTCGCCAATTAAAAACAAATTGCATTCTGTATCTTATGCGAGATTTTAAGTATCACAAGGAGAAAGGCAATTACAATTAGCTTAATTGGTCGGGATTACTGACCAAAGTTGATAACCAGAGTAACCATAATGACAGTTGTTGGCTTAACTGCACTATTGGTACTGATAACTAACTTGATTGCTTAGTTCCCTTTGCTGTATCAATTTGCTAACAATAGACCAACTAAAATTCTCGTGGCCACTCGCCGATTGCTATGTAAATTACCGTAATTAACAATGCATTACCGCAAATAACGATTTTTCCATTTCAACTTTTCAGAATATTGTGTCGAGTCTATGAAATAAATTGAACGTCAAATTGGAACACAAACAAGAGAATTTTATCTATTAATTTATTTTCCTTGTTTGAAAATAAATCCAACTCTTTTTAATAATTAAAAATTGAATAGACGAAAAATGGGAAAATTGATATTTCGAGGAAGAAATAAATCACGAAAGAAAATATATTCACGAATAATGAATATGTAAAAAAAATATTTGGGATAAAAAATAATATTTAATGAAAAATAAAAAACTAAATATAGAGAGAAACATTTATTTTTTTAATTAATGCATTGATAGAACGAATCGAATTGAATGTTGAAAATTGTAACATAAATTTTTCATTGCAATACTACGTTCTCTTGACTCGAGATTCTTATTTCGTATTTTATTCTGCATTCAAAGACCCTCTTAAAGGAGCTTATGTCGGTCGAAGTACGAACATATCTGCACCTTAAGCTTGTCTGAATGCACTTTCTGAATCCTCGCAGTCTCTAAGCTTCAATCGAGTCGTAGTGTCTGCCTTTTGTTATTTCATCTTTTCATTTTCCGTATAATATTGTAAAGAACGTCTCTAAAGAGTTACTTTATTTTTACATCGTTTTTGTCATTTTTTCACTAGATATACATTTTCCCCAATATTAATATACAAAAAACAAAATTTCTCCCATTTAAAAAGAAAAAAATTTCTTTCTTCTTCTATTGCAAAAAAAAATTTCTTTCTTTTTCTATTGCAAAATAAATTCTTTCTTTTTCTATTGCAAAAAAAAATTCTTTCTTTTTCTATTGCAAAAAAATATCTCTCTTTTTCTAATGCAAAAAAAATTTCTTTCTTTTTCTACTGCAAAAAAAAATTCTTCCTTTTTCTATTACAAAAAAAATTTATTTCATTTTATTCTATTGCAAAAAAATTCAATTTCTGTTTTAATTAAAAATACATTTTCTTTCAATTTTATTGCAAAAAATATATTCTCTCTTTTTCTAATACAAAAAAAAATATTTACTGTAAAAATTAAAATTTAACAATAATTCATATTTTTTAACAAAAAATAATCTACATATAACGATGCATATTTTCAAACTAAAAATAATTTTATAATAAACAGTAAAATACCACCGAGTATTTGTTTTACTTTGCAATATCCATACAACCAGATTAAACAAAGAGAAATTTTTTTAAATTCTTTTACCTCTTTTTAATAATAACAATAAAGAAATAGAAATCGAAATGTAAATAATTGATACAAATATTGAATTGAATATTGAAAATTCGTTCACCAACCTGTGTTTAAAATGATTTCCAAATGATGTTATTAATTGCGAACTGCAGAAATACACTTTGCGTAAAAAATACAAGCACTTCCGAATATGAAAAAAAAATATTCTCTAATTTTATTGATAGAAATTTTTGAACAAAAAAACACTCCCGAAAATTAAATAAAAAAAGAATCAACAATAAAACAATCTTTTATGAAATTATATTAAATTATAAAAAAACGAAATAAATGATAATAATGATGAAAATAGTCATTTTTATACAAATATTAATAAACATAAATAAATTAAAGAAAAATAAATTAAATTATAAAAAAACTAAATAAATGTTAATAAATAATTATGAAAATAGTAATTTTTATACAAATATTAATAAACAAAAATAAAATACAAATTAATTAATAATTAAAAAAATAAATAAAATAAATAAATTCTGAAGAAAATAATGAATAATAAAATAAAAAATAAATGTAAAGTGTTAATTATTAAATAATAATAATAAAATAATGGTACTGGTAATAATAATAATAATAAAAATTATAATAAAATAAAAATTATAATAATAATAATAATAATAATAATAATAAAATAATTATAATAATACCTAATAACTAAACACTTTTCGATTCTAAACTCGCGAGATTTGAACTGAACGACAATAAATAAGTGTAGAGACACCACTAGCTTAAAAGATTTTCAATAGACACGTTTGGACAAGTATAATCCTGAATTGAAACTGAATAGATGGGGAAATTTCTTTCAATTTCCGAAACAATGAAATATTATTCACAATATATTTTTTCTAATGAAATGTCATCAGAGTTGCCCTTCAAATATAAACAGAAATTCTTTGTGTTGATAAATAGTTTCAAAGCAATATTCATACACACTTTTTTTTGTATTAATTTTATACATTTAATTTCATAAATTTTAGCTAAATAAAATTGTAAATATTGATAATGTGAGAATTATAACTTCCGTAAATAATTTTTATTATTTTATGTATTCGTATTATCGTATTTACTTAATTAAAATTATTAAAAAAAATTATTCATATAAGGGGGGGTACACCTATATTTTCAACTATATGAATAAAATATTTTAGATGTTCAATAAAATTATTTTTGTACTAATTTTTTTATAAGAATTCAATGGTAAAAAAAATTAGGTCAGAAAATATTTTAACACTTTTTGAATTTTTATTTTTTCTAAAAGTTGATTGATTTTGAAATCCATACGTTATTTTGTAAAAAACCTATTTTTGTTTCCATTAAAAAATTTTCGAATGAAAAAATTAATATTTACAAAAGTTTTAGTATTTTTTCAACAACAAAAAAATAGGTTTTCAAGTTAAGAATTTTTAAGAAACATGATTAATATTAAATTTTATTATAAAAAAACTCATTTGTCTTTTTTTAACTAATTTCAGAACATCAACTTTTTCAAAAAAATTTTTTAGTGATAAAAACAATGTTCCATAAAAAAAATTTCTTTCTTTTTCTATTGCAAAAAAATGTCTTTCTTTTTCTAATGCAAAAAAAATTTCTTTCTTTTTCTATTGCAAAAAAAAATTTCTTCCTTTTTCTATTACAAAAAAAAAAATTTCTTTCATCTTATTCTATTGCAAAAAAATTCAATTTCTGTTCTAATTAAAAATACATTTTCTTTCAATTTTATTGCAAAAAATATATTCTCTCTTTTCTTGTGTGCAAAAAAAAATATTTACTGTAAAAATTAAAATTTAACAATAATTCATATTTTTTAACAAAAAATAATCTACATAAAACGATGCATATTTTCAAACTAAAAATAATTTTATAATAAACAGTAAAATACCACCGAGTATTTGTTTTACTTTGCAATATCCATACAACCAGATTAAACAAAGAGAAATTTTTTTAAATTCTTTTACCTCTTTTTAATAATAACAATAAAGAAATAGAAATCGAAATGTAAATAATTAATACAAATATTGAATTGAATATTGAAAATTCGTACACCAACCTGTGTTTAAAATGATTTCCAAATGATGTTATTAATTGCGAACTGCAGAAATACACTTTGCGTAAAAAAATACATGCACTTCCGCAAATGAAAAAAAAATATTCTCTAATTTTATTGATAGAAATTTTTGAAAAATTGAACACTCCCGAAATTTAAATAAAAAAAGAATCAACAATAAAACAATCTTTTATGAAATTATATTAAATTATAAAAAAACGAAATAAATGATAATAATGATGAAAATAGTCATTTTTATACAAATATTAATAAACATAAATAAATTAAAGAAAAATAAATTAAATTATAAAAAAACTAAATAAATGTTAATAAATAATTATGAAAATAGTAATTTTTATACAAATATTAATAAACAAAAATAAAATACAAATTAATTAATAATTAAAAAAATAAATAAAATAAATAAATTCTGAAGAAAATAATGAATAATAAAATAAAAAATAAATGTAAAGTGTTAATTATTAAATAATAATAATAAAATAATGGTACTGGTAATAATAATAATAATAAAAATTATAATAAAATAAAAATTATAATAATAATAATAATAATAATAATAATAAAATAATTATAATAATACCTAATAACTAAACACTTTTCGATTCTAAACTCGCGAGATTTGAACTGAACGACAATAAATAAGTGTAGAGACACCACTAGCTTAAAAGATTTTCAATAGACACGTTTGGACAAGTATAATCCTGAATTGAAACTGAATAGATGGGGAAATTTCTTTCAATTTCCGAAACAATGAAATATTATTCACAATATATTTTTTCTAATGAAATGTCATCAGAGTTGCCCTTCAAATATAAACAGAAATTCTTTGTGTTGATAAATAGTTTCAAAGCAATATTCATACACACTTTTTTTTGTATTAATTTTATACATTTAATTTCATAAATTTTAGCTAAATAAAATTGTAAATATTGATAATGTGAGAATTATAACTTCCGTAAATAATTTTTATTATTTTATGTATTCGTATTATCGTATTTACTTAATTAAAATTATTAAAAAAAATTATTCATATAAGGGGGGGTACACCTATATTTTCAACTATATGAATAAAATATTTTAGATGTTCAATAAAATTATTTTTGTACTAATTTTTTTATAAGAATTCAATGGTAAAAAAAATTAGGTCAGAAAATATTTTAACACTTTTTGAATTTTTATTTTTTCTAAAAGTTGATTGATTTTGAAATCCATACGTTATTTTGTAAAAAACCTATTTTTGTTTCCATTAAAAAATTTTCGAATGAAAAAATTAATATTTACAAAAGTTTTAGTATTTTTTCAACAACAAAAAAATAGGTTTTCAAGTTAAGAATTTTTAAGAAACATGATTAATATTAAATTTTATTATAAAAAAACTCATTTGTCTTTTTTTAACTAATTTCAGAACATCAACTTTTTCAAAAAAATTTTTTAGTGATAAAAACAATGTTCCATAAAAAAAATTTCTTTCTTTTTCTATTGCAAAAAAATGTCTTTCTTTTTCTAATGCAAAAAAATGTCTTTCTTTTTCTATTGCAAAAAAAATTTCTTCCTTTTTCTATTACAAAAAAAAATTTTCTTTCATCTTATTCTATTGCAAAAAAATTCAATTTCTGTTTTAATTAAAAATACATTTTCTTTCAGTTTTATTGCAAAAAATATATTCTCTCTTTTCTTGTCTGCAAAAAAAATATTTACTGTAAAAATTAAAATTTAACAATAATTCATATTTTTTTTACAAAAAATAATCTACATAAAACGATGCACATTTTCAAACTAAAAATAATTTTATAATAAACAGTAAAATACCACCGAGTATTTGTTTTACTTTGCAATATCCATACAACTAGATTAAAAAAAGAGAGATATTTTTAAATTCTTTTACCTCTTTTAAATAATAACAATAAAGAAATAGAAATCGAAATGTAAATAATTAATACAAATATTGTTGAATAAAATATTGATGTGAATATTGAAAATTCGTACACCAACCTGTGTTCAAAATGATTTCCAAATGATGTTATTAATTGCGAACTGCAGAAATACACTTTGCGTAAAAAATACAAGCACTTCCGAAAATGAAAAAAAAATATTCTCTAATTTTATTGATAGAAATTTTTGAACAAAAAAACACTCCCGAAATTTAAATAAAAAAAGACAAAATGATGTTATTAATTGCGAACTGCAGAAACACAGAAAAAATTACAAGCACTTCCGAAAATGAAAAAAATATATATTGTCTAATGTTATCGATAGAAATTTAAAACAATTAAACACTCCCGAAATTTAAATAAAAAAAGAATCAACAATAAAACAATCTTTTATGAAATTATATTAAATTATAAAAAAAAACTAAATAAATGTTAATAATAATGAAAATGGTCATTTTTATACAAATATTAATAAACATAAATAAATTAAAGAAAAATAAATTAAATTATAAAAAAAACTAAATAAATGTTAATAATGATGAAAATAATAATTTTTATACAAATATTAATAAACAAAAATAAAATACAAATTCATTAATAATTAAAAAAATTAATAAAAAAAAAATTCTGAAGAAAATAATGAATAATAAAATAAAAAATAAATGTAAAGTGTTAATTATTAAATAATAATAAAATAATGGTACTGGTAATAATAATAATAACAATTATAATAAAATAAAAATTATAATAAAAATAATAATAAAATAAAAATTATAATAAAAATAATAATAATAATAAAAAAATTATAATAATGCCTAATAATTAAACACTTTTCGATTATAAACTCGCGAGATTTGAACTGAACGACAATAAATAAGTGCGGAGACACCACTAGCTTAAAAGATTTTCAATAGACACGTTTGGACAAGTATAATCCTGAATTGAAACTGAATAGATGAGGAAATTTCTTTCAATTTCCGGAACAATGAAATATTATTCACAATATATTTTTTCTAATGAAATGTCATCAGAGTTGCCCTTCAAGTATAAACAGAAATTCTTTGTGTTGATAAATACTTTCAAAGCAATATTCAAACACACTTTTTTTGTATTAATGTTATACATTTAATTTCACAAATTTTAGCTAAATAAAATTGTAAATATTGATAATGTGAGAATTATAACTTCCGTAAATTATATAATATAAATATAATATAAATTATATAAATTCCGTAAAATTATTTTTAAAAAAATTTTCACAAATTTTAGCTAAATAAAATTGTAAATATTGATAATGTAACAATTATAACATCCATAAATAATTTTTATTATTTTATGTATTTTTTGTATCTCTTTACTTAATTAAAATTATTTAAAAAAATTGTTTATTTTAGGGGAGGGTACATTTATATTTTCAACTATATGAATAAAATATTTTAGATGTTCAATAAAATTATTTTTATACTAATTTTTTGAGAGGAATTCAATGTGTAAAAAAAATTAGGTCAGAAAATATTTTAACACTTTTTGAATATTTATTTTTTCTAAAAGTTGATTGATTTTGAAATCCATACGTTATTTTGTAAAAAACTTATTTTTGTTTCCATAAAAAAATTTTCGAATAAAAAAAATTCATATTTACAAAAGTTTTAGTATTTTTTCAACAACAACAAAAAATAGTTTTCAGGTTAAGAATTTGAAAGAAACATGATCAATATTAAATTTTGTTACACAAAAATTGATTTTTTTTAAACTAATTTCAGAACATAAACTTTTTCAAAAAAATGTTTTCTTGAATTTTGTTTCTATTACTAAAACATTTTTTTGAAAAAATGTATGTTTTGAATTTTTATGGAATTTTGTTTTTATCACTAAAAAATTTTTTTTGAAAAAGTTTATGTCCTGAAATTAGCTAAAAAAAACAAATGAGTTTTTCTATAATAAAATTAAATATTAATTATGTTTCTTCAAAATTTTTAACCTGAAAACTATTTTTTTTTAAATGCTAAAACTTTTGTGAATATTACTTAATTTTTTCATTCGCAAATTTTTTATGGAAACAAAAACATCTTTTCTACAAAATTACATATGGATTTCAAAATCTATCAATTTTTAGAAAAAATAAAAATTCAAGAAGGGTCAAAAAAATATTTTCTGACCTAATTTTTTTTTACCATTGAATTCTTATAAAAAAATTAGTATAAAAATAATTTTATTCAATACATAAAATATTTTCTTCATATAGTTGAAATTATAAGTGTTACCTTAAAATTGTCATTGTTATTATTTTTTATTATTAAAAAATTTATTTAATTATTTTTTTATTTTTATTTTATTTTATTATTTTTATTCCTAATTTTTTATTTTAATAATAATAAATAATAAATTAACAATAAGTAAATAATAATATTAAATTCTGTTTCATTCATAATTTTATAATTTCATAAAATTTGAATAACAAAGTATAAACAATAACGATTCAAAATAATTAGATTTAATTGCAAACTGAACTTTTTTTTCCCTTTTCCGTTGAAAATTGTATCCGTTATGTGACATTTAAAGGTGAATGGAAAAGCAAATGGCTCGAACATTGCAAATATGAATTTTAATATTTTACAATTAAAAGGAAACATTTAAATATACAAAAACAAATGTAGAACAAAGAAAGAGCAATAAATCAAAGTAGGACAACGTGAAATGAAAAATATTGAGGGTAAATTCTATAGTTATATTACGTAAAAGCATATATACATACATATACACATGTACATAAAATAACATTCATAAAATGCTAAAGTAAAACCTTCAAGTCTTCGAAATACGGCAATGGTTTCAGTTTCCCGATAAAATTTCATTCCTATTCTAAAAATGCATTCGAATAAAATATATGACTTTAAAAAAAAAAAGAAAATTTTACCGAAAACATTATTTTATCTGTGTCAAATTATTCATTTTATATTTTTAATAATTAATAATCACATATACGAATTTTGACTTTTTTCTAATTATAATTTTTTTCCTATCGAATTTTCGACACAGAAAAAAAAGACACAGCATTAGACGGTATTTTCATACTAAATAAATAAATAAAAACTAGAAGAAGATTAAAAATAAAACAACAACGAAATCTTTTTTAATTTGCACCACCACAAAATATTCAACGTTGATATTAATTGAAAGCAAACTTTATGTTTTAAAAACTCCTCATATATTCTTTGTTTATCATAAAATTACAAGATTCAAATGTACTTTGCATTCGGTGAATTCCGGTATTAAAAGTTTCATACTCAGAGAGAACGTGTTTTTAATTAAAAAAAAAGAAAATAAAAAAATAGAAAGCAAAGTAATTAACGATGGATATGACGTATATAATGAACAATATCCGTGGCGAGACTCTATTTATTACGCGAGCAGTTGAGAAAAAATGTGCAAAAAAATGTACTTTGTTTACATTTCGTCTTACAATTGAAAAAAAATTCACAATTCTCATGATTAACGCAAAACGTTATAATACAAATTAAAAAAAAAAAAGAAAAAAGAAAGGAAAAGAAAAGAAAAAACAGAGAAAAGAGAAAAATCACGTGAATTGCTCTTACAGAGTCTGGGATCGATTGAAAACGAGACGACTTGTGAAATAATAATAGACGTACCTGCTATTGAAAAAAAACAAGCGATAAAACTCAACTGCTTTTCTGTCTAACAAGAAAAAGGGCAGTTTTTTATTTAGTTAAGATCTACATTTATTCATGACGGGAAAATCAAAATTCCAATGGGACATGTACTCAAATCGTATTCAAGAATATCGAGATAAAAGATTGACTTTACTGAGTGCGAAAAAAAAGAAACAGTTTTTGAATAAAATATTTCACGTCTTTAATTTTCGAATGATAATAAACTTTTTTTTGATAATAATTCACTTTCGCTTATGTTTTGCACTTGAAGCAAATATTTGAATTTTTTCCAGTATTTCTTCGTAGTACTTTTAACTATTATTATTTTGTACTTTACCTACTTATTTTCTTTCTATTTATTACTATTTTCATTTGTTGCTATTACTATTTTTTACTACTACTATTTAATACTATTACTATTTAATACCATTACTATTTTTTATTACTACTATTTAATACTATTATTTTTTTTACTACTACTATTTAATACTATTACTATTCTTTACTACTACTATTTAATACTATTACTATTCTTTACTACTACTATTTAATACTATTAATATTTTTTACTATTTCCTTTTCTAACAATCATCATTTTTCACTTCTATTATTTATTGTTACTGTTATTATTTTTCACTATCACTACTTGCTACTACTACTATTTTTACTATCACTATTTGGTACTATTGGTATTTTTTCTACTACCATTCATTATAACTCTATCAGAATTTTTCACTATTTCTATTTATTTCAATTACTATTTTTTACTATCGCTATTTACTGCTATTACTATTTACTAATATTAATATTTACTAATATTAATATTTTTACTATCACCATTTGATACTATTACTATATGGTACTGTAAATATTTTTAAATACTATTATTTTAAAGTATTTTATATACTATTTATTATTCCTCTATTAATATTTTTTACTGATTCTATTTATGACTATTATTATTTTCTACTATCGCTATTTACTGCTATTACTATTTTTTACTATTTTTATTTTTACTAGCACTATTTGCTACTATTTTTATTTTCACTATCACTACTCGCTACTATGTTTATTCTTACTATCACCATTTGCTACTATTAATATTTTTTACTAATACCACTTATTACAACTATATCAGCATTTTTTACTGTTTCTATTTATAACGATTACTATTTTTTTTACTATCACTATTTACTAGTATTTTTATTTTTTACTGTCAGTATTTGCTACAATTAACATTTTTACCACTAGTATTTTTATTTTTACTGTCAGTATTTGCTACAATTAACATTTTTACCACTACTATTTTTATTTTTACTGTCAGTATTTGCTACAATTAACATTTTTACCACTACAATTTATTTTAACTCAATCAGCATTTTTTACTATTTCTATTTATTTGCAATTACTATTCTTTGCTATCGCTATTTGTTACTATTACTATTTTTTACTTTTAATATTTTCTATTATTAGGTAATATTTTAAAATTCTACCATTTATTAGTCCTGTATTAATATTTTGTACTATTTCTATTTATAACGATTACTATTTATTTATAATTACTTTTTTTACTATCGCTATTTACTGCTATTACTATTCGATACTATTTTTATTTTTACTTTTACTATTTGCTACTATTAATATTTTTAACTACAATTTATTATGCCTATCAATATTTTTTACTATTATTAGTTTCTAATATTTATATTCATAATTATTTCTTCTTTTTTGCTATCACTATTTGCTACTATTTTTATTTATAACAATTACTATTTTTTACTATCATGATTTGCTACTATTTTTATTTATAACAATTACTATTTTTTACTATCATGATTTGCTACTATTATTATTTTTTACTATTCTTTCTCCGCTATTTTTATTTACAACTATTATTAATTTTACTACTAATTTTTACTATTATTATTTGCTACTTTTACATTTTACATTTACATTTACTATGTCACTATTTATTACTATTCCTATTCTTTATTATTACTATTTCTTACTAGCAATATTTTATTTTATTTATTTATTTTTCTTTTTATTTTTTTTTATTTTATTTATTTTATTATCACTAATATTTATTATTTCAATATCTAATTACCTTTTACCATTTTTATTATTATTAATAATACTATTTTTACTCTCTACTTATTTACTGTACTACTATTTACTAGTACAGTTAATAATTAAATAATAAAATATATAAAAGATAATCAAAATAATAAAAAAGTGATAACTACCTTTCATATACAAAATAGAAAAAAATTACAGGCAAAAAAACCCACTGACCCTTTAATTTTAATGATTCTACCCTTTTGAAAATAGAGAAAAAAAGAGAAATAGAAGTGAGAAAGAAGTAAAAAGCGAGGATGATTTTTAGGTTTTATTTTTACATTCCGACGATGGTAATTGCGAGAAATCTCGTTAAGTAAGGGGAGGGGGGATGGCAGAAGCGACATGAGAACACATTTCCTTCCATGGCATACGTGCTTTGATTAAGTAAATATCATTTAGCGTACCCAATGCATTTGTGTGATAGAATTATAATCTTTGTAAAGTTTAGATAGCAAAATGGTAATTTATTCTCTCTATAGTAATTTAATTTTTCAATGTAGTTGTAAAGCAGGAATAATAAATTTGAATGAGAAAAAAATTCACCAAACAGTTCATTATAATAAAAATTAGAGCAGAACTGTTCCGCTTTAATATTTTTTACTTGTTAAATATTATTAAAAGAAAAGTAAATTTTAAAATATTAATTTCTGCAGATTCAGATAAAAAAATGTAATTTGAAAATGTATTACAAAATTCAAATATTTATTTATTTATTATTGTTATTTTTAATTATTTATTCCCATAACTGCCAATGATAAAGATTTTAGTTGATAAATATTTGCCATGGTCCTTAAGGGCTTAATAATAATAAAAATAATAATAATATTAAATAATGACAATAATAATTATTATATAAATAATAATGATAATAATAATAATAATAATAATAATAATAATAATAATAATAATAATAATAATAATAATAATATTAGACTCGACAAAAAAAATTTAATTTTAATTTTTTTAATTTTTGTTTTTCCTCATTTCTAGACAAAATTTTAATTTTTTTCCTGACTCTGAACAGTATTCTTATTTACTCAAAAAATTATTATTAAAAAAATGTTCTACTTAATTACTTTTTAGTGCAATATTTGTCGAGAATTCAATTATTTGAATTTTAAATACAAAAATAAATTTTTTATTAAATAATTGAGTATTTCTCAAAATTGAATTCTGTTGAAGAATTTTATAAAAGAATTTTTTTAGTAATCGAATATTTTCGGTTAATTTAAAAAAAGAATTTTAGAATGAAAGAAATTTTCTATCATTCAATTGAAAATGGTAGAAAAAATAATTTAAATGCTGCGATAAGTTTTGTTATTTACAAAAATATTTAATTTTTTTTAAATAATTTTTTTCTTAATAATTGACGTTCTCAGAATTTTTTATAACTTTTTGAAAAATATTAAATTCTATCAAAAAATTTTATTTAAAAAAATGAAAATAACTGAAACCTGACGAAGAATTTTATTTTTTAAGAAAATAATTGACTTTTGAAGATTTTTACAAATAGTTTTTACAATAATTGTATTTATAGGAAAAATGTTATATTTTACAAAAACAATTATATTCTATAATCAATTGCATTATAATTTTTCTATTTTATTCAATGTTTTCTAAAAAATTTTTGAAATAATAAACTGATGTCATACAAAGAATTTTATTCAAAAATTTTTTAATTGTAATTGAATTTACATAAAAAATGTATTATTTGGGAAAATAATTGCATTCTTAAGAAGAATTGTATTAAAAATAATTGCATCATAAAGGAAAATTTTAATAAAATTGCAATTTTATCAACTACATCTTGTAAAGAATGTTGTCCAAATTTTTTTGAAATAGGTAATAAAATTTTTGAAAGAATTTTATTTTAACTTTTTGAAATGATTGAATTTTTCAGAAATGTTTTTTTTTGCAATTCTCTGAAAATATTTGAATTCATTCGAGAAACTTCAATATAATATAAAAAATAATTGAATTAGTGTGAAGAAATTTATAAAAGAGTCGATAAATAATTAAAATTTCTGTTAAATTTTTATTAAAAATTTGTTTAAATATTTAAATTCTTTTGGAAAATTTTATTAAAATAGTAGATTTTTAAAATTAATTAAAGTGAGCAAAATTTATGAAAATAATTGCAATTTCGCGAAGAATTTAAAAAAATGTTTTCAAAATAATTAATTTTGGAGGAGAATTTGTTTATTCTTAAAAATAATTTGAATTTTGACGAGAATTTAAAAAAAATTTTAAACGTAATTAAATTTATGCGAAGAAGTTTATCACTTTTGAAAATCATTGAATTTGGCGCGCTTTGACAGCCAATACGAGGCGTGTGTGTTGCGCGCGCAGCAACTTTCTCCCACTCTTTTTTTACCCCTCCCACTCTTGCTCTAGGAGTATATAAGAGCTGCCTCGTCAGAAAATTCTTCAGATCGCGCATTCTCTCTCTTTTCTAATCTAATGTTTATTATCTAATCTATTTTACGGTTCAAAACTTTTTAGTTTTTCTAACTGTTTTTATTTTTTTATTCGACAAGTAAATATTTACAAAAATAATTTTATTCTCAATGTTGATTATAATATTTATATTAATGATTATTAACTATTTTTATTTTTTTCTCCAAGTCTTTTTAGCGTATTAAGCTAACTAATATTAATTTTTACTTGGAATATTTTTTAGTATCACTTTCTGTTACTATTGCTGTTTATAACTTTTAGTGTTTTTTTACTATCATCCTCTTTCACTATTAGTATTTTTTCTTATTACTATTTTTAACTGTTACAATAATTTACTATTACTATTTTCACTATCACTATCTTTTACTAAGACAATTATTTACTGTCATTATTTTTCACTATTACAATTTTTATTATTACTATTTTTAACGGTTACAATCTTTTACTATTACTATTTTTTACAAAGATAATTTTTTACTATCACTGTCTTTTACTATGACAATTTTTTACTATATTTTATTATTACTATCTCTTACTATCAAAATAAAAATTATTATTATTAAATAAAATAAATATGCATCAAAAGCGCATAATGGAGACTTTTATCTTTAAATGTTTTAATTTTTAAATATAAATATACATTAATAAAAATAATGTTTATAAAATATTGAATAATAATATATTTAACATAAAAAATATTTAAGAAGATTTATTCAAAAAGCAAGATCAAATAAAAATGAATCGAAAAACTCTTTTCCCCTTTCCACACAACTCACAAAATTCCTTTCAATAAAAAATTAATTACAAAATTTCCAATAAATTCCGCATCGACATCGTACAACCAAAAATCATAAATCACTTTATGAATATTAACTATTCTATTTGTCACGAGATGGAATTTTTAAAATACAATCACAAAAGTTAGCAAAGAATGTAAAAATTATACTCGAAATTATCATAAAACAGAATTTAACTGTTGTACATGTATTTTTGTTTCACAAATACAATTTCCTCAACAGTTCTGAATAGAAGGAGGTCTGTTTTCGGTATGGTTTGATTCGGCTAACTTGAATTGTTAACATTGGTTTGTGATTCAAATGTCTATAATACGGAGACAGAGAGTAAAACTGTATAAGAGTTCAAAGCGGTACAGGTTAGCGGGAGAAGTAGATTATTTGCATACGTACTTATGGAATTGAAGAAAGTACAAGGACTAAAAAACCTTATTAAAATTCAACGAATTCAGATGCCACGCCAGTGGAATGTAATCGATTCGCGAAACAGACGGGATTATTCAAATCTCCAACTAGTTTCTGGTTTTATTTCCGTGTTATGTCCTATCTGTCTGCACCATTCGCTTTGCTTCGAAACACATTTGTGGGTTTTACGAGCATCTCCTTTGCACTAAAGCGACCTATGGTTATACCGACACTTCCTTCGGTTTGATTTCCGTCGACAATAAACGCTTTTCGAAAATAATATCGTTTTCCTTTTGTGTATAGCGATGACTTAGAAGAAAAAATTCTTTTTTTTTTTTTTTTGATAATAATTTGAGACTTGAACTCTTTTTTTCCTTTTTTGACGAATCTTTTAAATCCCCCCAGAGATTTGTATATGGTTCAGAGGAAATCATTGGATTTTGTGGAGTGATCAAGTATTTTCCTGAAATCAACATCTGGATGGCTTAACTCGTTCAGAAATGCCGCCTTGGCTCTTCTTTTTCCTCTTGTGGTCCCCTCCCCCCCTCTCTCTCTCAGTTCTGAACAGAAATCAGGAAGATCCTTCCCCCTTTTTCTTTCCATTTCACAATTCGATTTTCTTCGATATTGCTTCGTCTGCTTGGAAAATTCTACTTGAGAAAAGAAGGCAGGAAAATAAAAAAAGAAGAAGAAGAAGAAGACGAAAAAAACGTCGCATGCATGCATTGATAAAATTAGAAAAATCCTATAAGCGAGAGGTGAAAATAGTTTACGATTGAAATTTTAAATTTAATATCGAAATTGATTTTTATAAATTTCACTTAACGTCGTACTCTTTTTTTTATTATTCGAACAGAAATGAGTTCTTCGAATATTTTAACTCCTTTCAGTTAAAATTCTTTTTCTAAAATTTTTAATGTTTTCAAAATTAAAAAATAATATTACACGGTCGAAACAAAAATTTAATTTTGTTTTCTTGACACTTCCCTGATTTCTAGACAAAAAATTAATTTTTTCCCAGACTTTGAACAATATTCTGTTTCACTACAAAAATTATTAGAGACTCAAAAAAACGTTCTACATCATTATTTTTTAGGGGAATATTTTTTCGAAAATTCAATTATTTGAATTACAAAAATAAATATTTTATTAAATAATTGACTATTATTTAAAAATGAATTTTGTCAAAGAATTTTATCAAAATTAGAAAAAAAATTAAATTCTTTCGGTGGATTTAAAAAAAACAATTTTAGAATGAATGCAATTTTCTATCATTTTATTGAAAAATTTTATTTTAAAAAAATCGAAATTTTGCGATAAGTTTTGTTATTTACAAAAAATAATAAATTTTTTTATAAATATTTTTCTTTTAATAATTGAATTTCTTAGATTTTTTTACAACTTTTTAAAAATAATAAAATTTCATCGAGAAATTTCGTTTTTAAAAAAGTGAAAAAAACTTAAAACTGAAGGAAAATTTTATTTTTTACGAAAATAATTATATTCTATGATCAATTGCATTATAATTTTTCTATTTTAGTCAATGTTTTATAAAAATTGTTTAAAATAATAAATTGATTTCTAGCGAAGAATTTTATTCAACTTTTTTTAAAAATTTAATTGAATTCCCATATAAAAATATATTATTTATAAAAATAATTGACTTCCTAAGAAGAATTGCATTAAAAATAATTGAATTGTGTGAGAAAATTTTATTTAAATTGCAATTTTATCAACTAAATCTTCTAAAGAATTTTGTCCAAATTTATTTTTGAAATAATATAATTTTTGGAAGAATTTTTTTTCAACTTCTTGAAGTAATTTAATTTCTCACAAATATTTATTTCAATTCTCTGAATATACTTGAATTTGTTGGAGAAACTTCATTACAAAAATCAAAAATAATTGAATTGGTGCGAACAAATTGAAAAAAATTGATAAATAATTAAATTCCTGAGAAATATTTATTAAAATTTTGTAGAAATATTTAAATTCTATTTGAAAATTTTATTTTTAAATTTTCTCAAGTAATTTAATTTCTCACAAATATTTATTTCAAATCTCTGAAAATATTTAAATTGTTTAGAGGAACTTCATTAGAAAAATAAAAAATAATTGAATTGGTGCGAAGAAATTGAAAAAAATTGATAAATAATTAAATTCCTGAGAAATATTTATTAAAATTTTGTAGAAATATTTAAATTCTATTTGAAAATTTTATTTTTAAATTTTCTCAAGTAATTTAATTTCTCACAAATATTTATTTCAAATCTCTGAAAATATTTAAATTGTTTAGAGGAACTTTATTACAAATATAAAAAATAATAATATAATGGGTGCGAAGAAATTGAAAAAAATGGATAAATAATTGAATTTCTGTGAAATTTTTATTAAAATTTTGTTTAAACATTTAAATTCTATTTAAAGTTTTTATTGAAACAGTAGATATTTAAAAATAATTTAAGTGAGAAAAATATTTATAAAAATTATTGCAATTTTGGCGAGTATTTTATAAAATGTTTTCCAAATAATTGAATTTTGGAGAAGAATTTTTTATTCGTAATATTAATTGAAATTTTGACGAGAATTCAAAAACAAAATTGAAATATAATTGAATTGATGCCAAGAAGTTTTTCTAATCTATTTTTCCGTTTTAAACTTTTTTGTTTTACTAGCTTTTGCATTTTTTTATTCGACAAATAAATATTTACAAAAATAATTTTATTCTCAATACTGATTATAATATTTATATTAATTATTATTAAATTTTTAAATTTGTTTTCTGCAAATGATGCAAATGTCTTTTTAGCGTATAAAGATAAAATATTTAATATCCTATTACTAATTTTTACTATGACTATTTTTTATTACTTCTACTTTTTTTTTACTATCACTTTCTGTTACTATTGCTATTTATAACTTTTGGTTTTTTACTATCATTATCTTTCACTATTACTATTTATACCTGTTACTATATTTTACTATTACTATTATTCGAACATAAATGAGTTCTTCGAATATTTTAACTCCATTCGGTTAAAATCCTTTTTTTTAATTTTAACTCCTTTCAGTTAAAATCCTTTTTTTAAATTTTAACTCCTTTCAGTTAAAATCCTTTTTTTCTATTTTTACTGTTTTTAAATTTTTTAAAAAATTAATCTTAATATTTAAAATCACAATTCTTTGCAAAAAAAAAAACTAAAAAACGTTCGGCAGCGAGAATAATTAAAATTATAACAATACTTGTCGATCTATTATGAAAAAGCACAAGTACTCATATTGCACTATATTGATTTATAATAATTTTTCTGTCCAATTGAACAGAGAAAATTTCCCCTCTGTTTATGATATTATTGAAATAATTTCACAAATAGAGAAGCAGAATTTATCGGAAATCCCTCTTGAGATATTAAATTTAATCATTACGCTAAAAAAACCGTATAACAAAAAAAGCTGCACTATAATTTATTAATCCTCTTTATTATTTTTTTGTAAAACAATTTATTCTTATTATTATCATTATTATTATTATTATTATTATTATTATTATTATTATTATTAAATGTATCATCATTGTTTATTTTCACTTTTGATAACATTTTTGTAGTTTAAAATTTTTCAAATCACTCATTTTTGCAATACTATTAATATCCACTGAAAAAAAATTCGTGAAACAATTTTATTGTACTAGAAATATTTTCATGAGAAAAAAGGAAACTTTTATATTTCAAACCAAAAGTCACAAAAAAATGTCAACAATAATAAAGTTTTATTATACTCGATAAAAGAATACTCGTCAAAAAAAAAAAAAAAACTTTCCTGAAGTGATAAACGAAAAAAGTAATTCAAATAGTGGGATAATTTTTGAAAAACAAATGTTAATGGAAAGATTTTTAACAAATTGTTTATTTAGAATATTTAGTTAGAACTTACTCTTTTCACCAAGCGATTACTTTTTACTTCTTTTTTTTTCATTATCAAAATTTGAAGATTGACAATTGCAGCATGATTTATGAATAGTTAGATTACATTTCCAAGTAGAGTGCCGGGCTTCAAAATTACATTTTGATTCTCAAAATGTTACGAGTCAATAAATTTGAAATTGCGGGCTTGTGTCGCTTTGCGAGGTGCGATTGTGCTCGTCAGGAAGAGAAATCTGAAAAGCGATAAAATCTCGCATCAAAATGCGGCAAACCAATGCATATAGTTCGACATTTCTATTCAACGACACGATTCAGGATTCATCAATGATTCCACACATCTTGTTTTCTTTCCTAGTATTTTTTTTTCTTTTTTTCTCTCTATTTTTTTTTTTTTTTTTTTATTCATCTGTTGTACAATATTGTCGAACAAGCCAAAAACTACTTTTTTTTTGTTTCATTATCAGCTGCCTCTCGCTTTATCGTTTCTCTCGAGTTTTTGAAAAGTATTGGTTTGGCGCGAGAGCACGTTATTCTGAACTAATACAACGTGGACTGAGGTTGATGATAATGTCACGAGAGAGAAATGTATATATATATAGATACATGCTAGAATGCTCTGTAATTAATCAGTACAAAGCAAATACAGGGCACCTTTGCAGAACCGTTTGTATAGTTCAGCGTGCATGTATTTACGCACAAGTGCTCGCTCGTGAATGTATGTATTTGCTCTGTATATTGATTTAAATAAAAGCTTCATTCACATCCAATATGTATTTTGTTTGACGTTCCTTCCTTTTTTTATTCAGGAAAAAAAGCTAATCACTAATATTATGGTTTGGTATAAAGAGGCATAGGATTTGAAATTTCATGCAGGAGAGTGTACGGGAAAAAATGGAAATACACGATTGTAAATGAACAATAAGAATAATCATTTTTTAATTCAAAAATACAGTACCGGACAAAATTGTCAGTCCACCCATTTTTGAAGGAATGAAAAAAATTTTTTAGACTCATTCCATTATATTTCGACTAAAGTCGTTGCCGACTAATTTTAAAAAATTGTAATATTTTGCAGGAATGATTTTAAAGATATTAGGATTACCGAACAAAACGAATTTTTAAAATATTTTTTATATTTATTGTAAAATAAACATCTAAAGTATATGAAGTCGTAAAAACTGTCACATTTTCATCTATTAGAAAATATTAAAAAAAACACATAATTTTTTATAAAAACGTCAAAAAAATTTAGATTTTACTAAGAATGAATTCTTTTATTATTATAAATTGGTAGAAACACTTATTAATAAGAAATATTAAATAAAAAATGATTTTAAAGTTTACCTGGTAAATAACCTATTTTTGCAAATTTCATTCACTAAATGTGAGAAATAGAAATCATTAAATTGAATAAAACCTTATGAAATATAAAGTACCTGTGATTAACTTTTAGTTTTTCTCAACACTTTCTTCCTTTTTTCTTCATAAATGTTAAAAAATAAGCAATTAAAACTGGCACTTTGCTTATTTTCACGATCTTAAAATGTAAATAACTTCTGCCCAGAAAAATGAAAAATTACGAAAATTGGGCAATAATTAATTGATCACTAGATATACTCACTGGAAAAAGATTTTCTTTGGTCCCGAAGCTATTTTTTGAAATAATTAATTTTAAACTTTTTACTATTTTTGTCAGGTTAACACATGTGTTTTTTAAAACTGAAGTTAGCTCTTCTTGTTTAATCGTTTTGAACCAACTTCAGTTTTAAAAAACACATGTGTTAACCTGACAAAAATAGTAAAAAGTTTAAAATTAATTATTTCAAAAAATAGCTTCGGGACCAAAAAAAATCTTTTTCCAGTGAGTGTATCTAGTGATCAATTAATTATTGCCCAATTTTCGTAATTTTTCATTTTTCTGGGCAGAAGTTATTTACATTTTAAAATCGTGAAAATAAGCAAAGTGCCAGTTTTAATTGCTTATTTTTTAACATTTATGAAGAAAAAAGGAAGAAAGTGTTAAGAAAAACTAAAAGTTAATCACAGGTACTTTGTATTTCGTAAGGTTTTATTCAATTTAATGATTTCTATTTCTCACATTTAGTTAATTAAATTTGCAAAAATAGGTTATTTACCAGGTGAACTTTAAAATAATTTTTTATTTAATATTTCTTATTAATAATTGTTTCTACCAATTTATAATAATAAAATACTTCATTCTTAATAAAATCTAAAATTTTTTTTACGTTTTTATAATAAATTGTGTGTTTTCTTTAATATTTTCTAATAGATGAAAATGTGACAGTTTTTACGACTTCATATACTTTAGATGCTTATTTTACAATAAATATAAAAAATATTTTAAAAATTCGTTTTGTTCGGTGACCCTCATATCTTTAAAATCATTCCTGCAAAACAGGGACTTACACGAACACGAAAAAACACGAAAATTCGTGTCGTGCCCGTGTCGTGCCTTGACACGACACAAAGTTCGCTTGGTAATTCGTGCCGTGCCTTGGCACGACACAAAGTTTGCTTGGTAATTCGTGCCGTGCCAAGGCACGACACAAATGCAAATTTGTAATTCGTGTCGTGTCAAGGCACGTTTTAAAGACACGCATGAAATACTGTGTAGAATCTTGCAAGCGTTATTTGTGTTTTTTTAGGCACGACACGAATTACGAAACGAACTTTGTATCGTGCCTTGGCACGGCACGAATTACCAAGCGAACTTTGTGTCGTGCCTGGGCACGGCACGAATTACCAAGCGAACTTTGTGTCGTGCCTAGGCACGGCACGGGCACGACACATATTTTTCGTGAAGGTCCCTGCTGCAAAATATTATAATTTTTTAAAATTAGTCGGCAACGACTTTAGTCGAAATATAATGGAATGACTCTTTTAACATAATATTTATGAAAAATCAAATTTTTTTTTTAATTTATATTTTAAAAACGATAAAATTTTGAAAAGAATAAGATCTCACACAAGTCATTTGGCAAATATTTTTTTTCAAGATATTCTTAAAAAATCGTAATTTTCAATGTTTTACAAAAATTTGAATAACTTCTAAAATAATAAACGCTTTTTAATAATCTTAGGCTTATTTTAAAGGTCATTTTTAACGGAATAAGAATTGCTTATAGTCTTTAGCCTGTAATTTTTTTCTTGAAATAAACATGACGTCAAAGTTAGGCAAAAAAAATGTGAAAATTTGAAATACATGTTTTGTACTAAAAACTATTCTAGAACATATATAAAACATGATATGGTAGAGATTTTTCAAGAAAATTTAATAAAAAAAATATATTTGAATTTTAAAAATTATTTTTCTTTTAATAATATTATTTCGAATTTTTTGAATTTTTTTTCCAACTTTGACGTCATGCTTATTCCAAGTAAAAAATTACAGGTTAATCCCTATAAGTAATTCTTATTCCGTAGAACAGCAGCTTTAAAATAAGCCTAAGATTATTAAAAAGCGTTCATTATTTTAGATGTTATTCAAATTTTTCTAAAACATTAAGAACTACGATTTTTAAGAATATCTTCTACAAATTTTAGCCAAATGACTTCTATACAATCTTATTCTTTTCAACATTTTATCGTCTTTCAAAATATAAAATTATAAACCAAACAAATTTTTAGTTTTTTATGAATTTCATGTTAAAAATTTTTTTTCTTTCCTTTAAAAATGGGTGGACTGACAATTTTAGACGGTACTGTAAGTAGTTGCAACGAAGAAAATATTTGCATTTAACATATTTTATAATTGAATTAAACGTAATTTTAATTCAATAAAAACTACTATATTTTATTAAAAAATAATTTTTGTTTGACTAATATAAAAATTAATATTTAAAATATTTAATCATTATTATTTTTCCATAGGAATTATGATTAACAAAAATTTTAAATTCAAACCTTTTTGAAATTTAACAATAACAATATTTTCATGTTTTATAATAATAAAAGATGACTGAATAATAAAATTACTAGTTTCTATTATAAGAATATTGTTACTGCAACTACTTAAAGTTATTGTCACATTTTATTATTATCTAAAATTTAAAGATTTAAACTAAACTTCATTTTCATATCAAGTTTCTTTAGGAAATAATATAATAATAATAAATAATAAAAATTTGTTTATAATTTAATAATATTAAATTAGTTTTGAAATTCTACGAGAATTCAATTATTTAAATACAAAAGTAAATTATTTAATAAAAAATTCAATGATTCTTTAAACTTAGTTCTTATAAAAAATTTTATTAACAAATTTTTAGATTACTGTATTCTTTTAACAAATTTTTAAAAAATTTAAAGAATAATAAAATTTTTCAGGGAATTCGATAAAAATTGTATTAAAAATAATTTAAATTCTGCGATGAATTTTACATTCGAAAATAAAAACTTGAAATAATTTTTAGAAAATTCAATTAAACTATTTCGAACAAATTAATTGTACAGAATCGATAAGAAAAAGTATGAACAATTAAAATTTTCAAAAACTTTAATTTGAAACCTTTTTAAAAATTTAATTATTTAAAAAAATCCAAGCTAAAACGCTTTCAATATAGAATTATTATTTAAAAGTTTAATTAAAATTAATTTTTAAATCAATTTTTATTAGAAAATTCTACGAGAAATAAATTGCTTAAACACAAAAATAAATAATTATTGAAATAATTAAATGTTTCTTTAGAAAAGAATACTTACAATGAATTATATCAATAAACTTTTAAATAAATGAATTTTTTCAACAATTTTAATAAAACTTTCAAGAATAACATTTTTCGAGAAATCCGATTAAAATTGTATTTAAACTTTTAAACAAATTAAATTCGTACGAAAAATTTTATTATTTACAAAAAAAATAATTGAATTCCTTCGAAGAATTCTATTGTTTACATAAAAATAATTTAATTCCCGGAAATACAAAAAACTAATTAACTAGTTGAAAATTATTCAATTTTTTCGAAAAATTTTATTAAAATAGTATTCACAATACTTAAATTTCTATGCAGCATTTGCTTATTTGTAAAAAAATTATTGAACTCTTGCGAAGAATTTTATTAAATTTTTTTTAAATAACTGAATTCCTGGGAAGAAATTTGTTAAAATTGTGCTGAAAATATTTGAATTCCTGTGAAGAATTTTATTATTTGGGAAAATAATTAAATTTTAGAGAAAGAATTTCATTGAAAATTTAATTATTATTTAAAAAAATTTGAAAATAATTAAATTCTTTTAATGAAACTAATTACAATTGTATTGAAAATAGATGAATTCTTATAAATACATTTTATCAAAATTATTTAAAATAATATATTTCTTTCGAAGAGTTTTAAAAACATTTTTAAAAATAATTATTTCACAATCCTTTTATAAAAATTACATTTTAAATAATTGAATTTCTTTGAAAATTTTATTATTTATAAAAATAATTGGATTTTCGCCATAAACTTTATTGGAATTTGTTTTTAAATAATTAAAATTTTGTGATATTATTTAAATGTTGGGAGATGTTAATAATAATTAAATTTTAACGTAGATATTGTTAAAAATTAATTTTCTGAGGAGAATTTTGTTATTTAGTAAAATAATTGAATTTGTAATATAAAAATATCTTTAATTTTTTTTAATTGTTTATAAGAATTTAATTTTAATGTTTTAGAAAAATTATTTGATTTCAATTATTAGGGGCTTAAAATTTTAAAGTAGTGAAAATTTTAAACCAAAAAGTAACTTTCAATGATAAAAATATAAGAAATTTAATTCTTGAGGAGAATTTTGTTTAATTTTTAAAAATCATAGAATCGAGGAAAACTTTTAAAAATAATTGAAATTTTGGTCAAGGATTTCAATATAATTTTACAAAACAATTGGAATTTTGACAACAATTTTATTTAAATTTTTGAAAATATTTTTATTTTAGAGAAAAATGTTATTGTTCATAAAGAAAAATTGAAATTTCGACTGACATTTTTTATTAATTTTTTAATATAATTGACTTTCTGTGAAGAATTTTATTACTTAAGTGTAAATAATTAAATTTCTTTAATCTTATCCAACCCATTTAAAAATTTTTCAACATAATTCACATTTTGTCTAAAATTGTATTAAAAATTTTAAAAATAATTTAATTTCAGAAAAAATTGTTATTGTTTAAAAGAAAAATTGAAATTTTGGGTAAATAATTGAATTTCTCCAATCTTATCTAAGCCTTTCAAACATTTTTCAACATAATTCAAATTTTTCCAAAAATTGTATTAAAATTTTTGAAAATAATTCAAATTTTGACAAAAAATTTATTAAAATGTTTTTAGTGGTTTAAAAAAAAGAATTAAAAAAACAAAATAAATACTTTTTTAAAATTCTTCCATAAATCGATTATTTTAAATAATTAATGAAAATATCGATGAAGAAAATTCAACTGATTTCAGCAAAAATTGAAATATTAAAGTTTGTCAAAAGTCGAAGTTCTTTAAATTTTCTCATCAAATTCACTAAAAAATAAAATTTTAAAAATTTCTATTTTGAAACCTTTTGAAAAGATCATCTATTTTTTATAATTTTGGTATTTTTCAAGGACCTTACTCGAGTTTTCTATTTTTTATAGAAATTATAAACGCAACTCGTTTAAAAATCAATTAATTTTGATGTATTTTCTTATGAATTCGAAAAAATTAAATCTTTCAAGTATTTTTACTGTTTGCTGGTACGACAGGGAAACAAATTAGCGGCGCAGGCGCGTAGCAATTGCACAACCACTTTATTTCCCTCACGGTAAATCGTTAGGTATTAAAATAACACCAAAATTGATTAAAATAACACTAAATTGGATTATTTTAATCCTTTTTGGTGTTATTTTAATACCTAACGATTTACCGTGCTGTCTACAACTTTATTACCCCCTGACGTCACCTAATCTATAAAATTCGAATTTTAACCCACTAAAAAATTGTTTTTTCGTCCATTTTTGTAATAAAAAATTTTTTCCTTTTCACACAAGTCGACAATAAAAAGCAATATGTCATACAATTTTGAAAAACTCCATATTACAAGATTTACAACGAAAACAATTTGTTCTTTTTGTCTATTTGCAGGACGAGGTATTGTGCTGGACAGCCAGGGACCTGTGCTGGTATCGGAGTCACGTCCGGTGATTGAGTTTTCCAACGACACTGGAACGATGATTCACTGCTTGGCACAGGGTAGTCCAACACCCCGTGTCGATTGGGTGATGAGCGACGGTTCTCAAGTTTTGCCAATATCTCGTATCCGTGAAATTCTCGTGAATGGATCCATGTATTTCTTGCCATTTGGCGCTGAGAGTTATCGTCACGACGTTCATTCGGCTGTCTACAGATGCCAAGCCTCCAACAGTGTCGGCAAGGTGCTGGGTCGTGAAGTCAGCGTGAAAGCTGGTAAAGTAACTTTTAGATAACTTTTGACACAAAGACGAGAGTCGATCGTCACTTGAAAAAGAACTTGAAGAAAATTTCGCCCCTCGCACCCTTACATATTATATACTTGAGGAAAACTATTCGAGCGCAAAAGAAGAAGAAGAAGAAAAAAAAGAAAACTTTCCAAAGTCATAAACCTACTTATCAAGTTCATCATAAAAATTACTTCTTCTTTTTTTTCTTTTCGCAACTTCAAATGCACTCCTGTTATTGAAGAAAAGTTCCTTCTTCCACTTTTCAGTCATTTAATCAATTGTTCTGGTCATTATCATAATAATAGGGAAAAAAAAACTCTTCAAGGAATATGTATTTTAATTTTAACTTTTTTTTCTTTCTCGACTTATTTTTTATTAATTGTACAGTAAGACGTGATGGGTTAAAATAATACCAGAATTGATTAAAATTATCTGTAACAATTTAATCCCTCTATCACTGAAAAAAAAATTTATTTGATTCAAATAACCGATTATTTGACTATTATCAAATAAATATTTACTTGAGACAAATAATTTTTATTTGAATCAAATAAATTGTATTTGAATCAAATAAATTGTATTTGAATCAAATATTTCAGTATTTGAAGCAAATATAATTTAATTGATTTAAATAAAAATTATTTGACTTAAGTAAATATTTATTTGATAATAGTCAATCGGTTATTTGAATCAAATAAATTTTTTTTCAGTGTAGGAATAAATTACCACCAAAAAGGATTAAAATAATCTATTTTGGTATTACTTTTAACTATGAATGAAATTTTATTTCAAATAAAACACCAAAGTCAACGATTTGGAAAAATTCAACGAATTAAGCTTCTCCTGGGAGAATAGTAAGTTGGTTACTAACTTAGTTACCAACTTACTAACGAACTTAGTAACATAGTTATTCAATTCAATTGTGTTTAAAATTTTTTTTAAATTCTCATCAAACTTTCAATTCTCTTTATAAATAATAAAATTGTTCTCTGATATTCAATTATTTTACAAAATTATAATCAAATTCTTGTTAAAATTTCAATTATTTTCAAAAGTTTCTAAAATTCTATAATTTTCAATATCTACTATTCCAATAAAATTATCAAAAGAATTCCATTATTAAAAAAAATTTGAAGACAATAATACTACGCAAACATTCAATTATTTTTATGAATAATAAAAATTTTTACAGAAATTCAATTTTTTACAAATTTTTTTTATAAATTTCTTCACAATAATTCAATTTTTTTCATAAATAATAACATTTCTACAGGAATTCAAGTATTTTTGTAAATAATAAAAGTCTTTGAGGAATTAAATTATTTTCATAAATAATAAAACTCATTGCCGAATTTCAGTTATTTTTAATGCAATTTTAATTCAATTCCTCGAAAAATGTAATTATTCTTAAAAATCTTATTAAAATTCGTCCAAAGAATTTAATGATTTAAAAAATTTGTTGATAACATTTTTTATGAGAATTTAATTTCAACAAACACGAAATTAATAAATTATTTATTTTTGTATTTAAATAATTAAATTCTCATAGAATTTACTAGTAAAAATGATTTTAAAAATGATTTTCAGTTTAAATTTTAGATTACACTTAAGTGTTAAAAGCATTATATCGTGGATTTTTAGAAATAATAAAATTTTGAAAAAGTTTAAAATTATAATCATTGAAATTCTTAATTTTTCATATTTTTGCCAAAAAATGCTGTAGAATTAATTCTTTTTAAAAGTTTAATAGGATTTTTATTGCAATTATTCCAAGTGTTTATTTTTCAATATAATACTTAATGGCAGAATTTCCGAATAATTGAAATTTTGTAAAATTGAATTGTAAACGAAAAAATTTGAAAATTCTCATAAAACTCATTGCATCGTTTCAATTTTTTTTCACACAATTATAATTAAATTCCTTGAAAAAAGTGATTGGGGTACAAAAATGCCAAAAAAAATTTCCAATCCAAAATGTCCAAGAAAAATATCCAAAATTTGAAATTGTTTTGAAAAAAGAACTTTTGGAAAAAATGTTTATTGGAAAAAAGAATTTTTGGAAAAAAGAATTTTTGGAAAAAATGTCCATTGGAAAAATAATAGTTTTTGAAATTTGGTATTGGCACTTTTATTTTGGCACTTTTGACTCCAAACCGAAAAAAGTAATTATGTTCATGCAAGTTTTAATAAAATTTAACAAAAAAATTGAATTATTAAAAAATTTGTTAATAAAATTCTTTATAAGAATTGAATTTTGAGAAACATTCAATTATTCAATCAATTATTTACTTTTACATTTCAATAATAAAATTCTTGTAGAATTTTTTAATAAAAATTGATTTTCATTTCATAAAAATGAATTTCAGTTAAAATTTTAGATTATAATTGAATATTAAAAGAAATATGGAGTGAACTTTTTGGAAATTATTAAATTTTCAAAATTAATATTTTTGAAAAAGTTTAATTGAATTTTTTAAATATTATTTGAAGTTTTTATTTTCTAATATGCGTTTAATTAGAGAATTTAGAAATAATTGAAATTTCGTTAATATAATTAATTAATTATTATTTAAATTAATAGATATAATGTCAACTTGTAGTTAAAGATTTTTGAAAATAATAATTGAATTGAAATAAGGAAAATAATTTTGTAGAAGTAGAATATGATTGGGGTACAGTTTTTCTAAAACGTATTTTATAATTTTTTATTTCCTAATAATATTTTTTTTACTAAAGGTGAATTGCATAAAAATTTTTGTTCTAATAAAGGCGAACTTCTAAAAAAATTTTTTTCTAATGTAGGTGCTTTTCTAATTTTCTTTTTTCTAATAAAGCTTATTTTCTAAAAATTTCTTTAAAAAAAAATTAAATTTCAGAAAATTTCAGAAAATTCTTTCCCTAACAATATTTAATTTTTATAATAACAATTAATAGGTATGTGATTAAATAATAAAGTTTTCCAAAAATTTGTTAATTCTTAAAAAAAATACTTGAAATTTTGTTGAAAAATTGTAATAAAAAAATTATTAAAAATTATACAAATTATAATTATAAAAATGGTGGAAGTTATTTTTTTTAAAAACAGAATTTTCGTTAACAAATAGTTATTTTATAAAAATTTCTCTTCGTTATCAAAAGGTATTTAATTACGTTAACAGAATTACGATTAAAAAACAGAAAATATGAGAAATAGTTTACATTTTTTAATTTTAGTTCTTTTCGCCAATTTTCTAACTTTTATAAAAAATTATTGAATTTTACAAATTTTAGGAAAATAATTATTTGAAATCAAAACTCATTAGAAAGACTTTTTTAGAAATTAAAACTGATTAGAAAGACTTTTTTTAGAAATTAAAACTCATTAGAAAAACTTTTTTTAGAAATTAGATTTCATTAGAAATCACTTTTTTACACAAAAAGGATTAGAAAATAATTTTTAGAAAAAGTGACCACCTACCGTATAATAATCTTATAATATAAAATAATAATTTTATTACTTGGTCATCTTTAATTATTATAAA
Source organism: Leptopilina drosophilae (assembly GCA_032873175.1). NCBI lineage: Eukaryota > Metazoa > Arthropoda > Insecta > Hymenoptera > Figitidae > Leptopilina > Leptopilina drosophilae. The sequence goes on along the minus strand of CM065480.1, from coordinate 43,702,102 downwards.
ATATGTTATAGTTATAGTTATAGTTATGAAAAAATTTAATAAACTATAAAATTTCATTCATTGTAAAAAATAACACTAAAATCCATTATTTTGATCTTTTTTGGTGTTAATTTGATCTGCAACACTTTTTTAATACCACGGTAAATCGTTAGGTATTAAAATAACACCAAAAAGGATTAAAATAATCCAATTTAGTGTTATTTTAATCCATTTTGGTATTATTTTAATACCTAACGATTTACCGTGATTTTAATTTAAACTTTTTTCTTTCTTGCCTTATTTTTTAGTAATTTGAGAAAAAAAATTGCGAGATGGAACTTTTTTTCTATAAGCCGTTCATAATAAATGAGGCGGTTATCGCTTCCTACCCGTATAACGAATCAAATTAAACTTTATCAGAAAGTATATGACGTTCACGAATATGGGTCTAATCTGGAGAAAACAAGATGGACGACGCGACGCGAGGCAGAGAACCGTGCCAACTACATTTACTATCCCCCAAAAGATAGATGACCCGCAGAGTCATCCTTTGGCTTCTGGATCGAAATTCCCGATTTCAAGACACGCCAAATGCATTTACCGCAGCTGAATACATATTCGCATATATGCCAGATTTTTTTTTTCATTTTATCGACTTTTCGGACTTTTTTCTTTTCTCGTTTTTTTTTGTATATCTTCCAACAAGTCAATGGTTAAGAACTTGCCAAGAATCGTTTATCTCATATTTAGCGAGTCACGCTCAATCGTTCGTTTCCGGTTTCCGCAACAGATTATCTGCACCATTTCACACACACACACACGCGCGCAAAAAATAAGGGGGAGAGAGTTCAGAGATTTATTTTTTTTATGGTCTCTGATTTCGTGATAAATTTCAAAAGTCCGACAATTTTAATTTATTAACCCGAAATGTATATGTGTAGCTTGATTTATTAGCATAGAGTAAGATTACAAAAGTGTTCGAATTACTTTGAGGGGATACATTCTTTTTTTTGTAACGATTTTTGTGATCTTATGGAAACGAAATTGTCCGAATATTCGCTTCACCCCACTCTTTTTCGAAAGGACTAATTAAAAAAGGAGGCATTACTTTTTTTTACGCATTTCCTTTAATTTTCTAACTTTTTTTTACTTTTTTTTGAATTATTACCAGATTCAAAAAGAAATATCGGAAAAAATATAAAATTTTACGTCGCTTTTATTTGAAATTTTTTGGTCGTCGACGCTGAGCATGGAAAACAATTTTTTTAAGTAAATCGAAAAAATAAAACAATTATTTAGCCTAAAGGCAATAAAAAGTAGTACGATAGTTTTATAATTTCAAGCTTCACACTCGATAAATAATTTTTAAAAAATTAGCAAAAAAAATTTACTAATACTTACTAAATATTTTTAAATATTTAAAAATATTGCAAGAATCAGTAGTAACAATTAATTATAGTCAGGCAACGAATTATAATTTAAGAATTAGTAGTAAAACTCGACTATAGTCAAACAACGAATTATAATTCAAGAATTAGTAGTAAAAATAAACTTTAATTATTGATTTAAATATTTTAAAAAGAATTCTTGTAAAATATTATACAGAAATTTTTGCAGAATAATTGAATTTTTTTCAAAGAATTTTCATAACATTTTTCAGAATAATTCAATTTTTTGAGGAATTTATGTAAAATTGCATTAAAATATTTTTAATATTTTAAAAACTGCAATGAATTTTATTATTTATGAAAATTAAATTCTAGCAATGAATTTTGTCAATGTTTTTTTAAAATAATTCAATTTTATAGAGAAAGTTTTTTTATTTGTGAAAATAATTAAATTCGTGCAAAAGAATTACTTTGGATGAAATTTATTAAAGTTTTCGAAAGTAATTTAATTTTTTAAAATAATTTTTTATTACTAATGTTGAAAATAATTAAATTCTTTAAATAGAAATAATTACACTTATGAATTCATATTAAATAATGTTATTAATTGAACTTTTTTAAAAATTTGTTAATAAAATTTTTGAAAATAATTATATTAATGAATTTTTATTCGTAACTTTGAATTTAATTATTTTAAAAATTTTTAATGAAAAATTCTTATAAACAATTCAATTATTTTCGACAATATTAATAACATTTGTTCAAATAATTCTTAAAATAATTCTTTTACAAGAATTAAATTATTTTCACAAGTAAAAAAATGTTTTCCATGGAATTAAATTATTTAAAAAAAAAATTAATCAAATTCGTTGCAACAATTCAATTTTAATAAACATATATTTTTAAATTTATTTTAAAAAACAAATGATTTCTTTCGGACAATTTTAGAAAAACTTTTTCTAAATAAATCTTTTGAAATCTTTTTATGAAAATTGTATTTAAAATAATTGAATTTTATTAAAAAATTTATTATTTATTTTATTATACATGAAAATAATTGAATTTTTGCGAAGAATTTTATTAAAATTTGTTATTACATAATTAAATTTTTCTGTTGAATTCTATTAAAGTAGTAATAATATAAAATAATTTAATTCTTGCAATAGATTTCATTATTTGGGAAAATAATTATATTTGTGTAATAAAATATTTCTTACTATTTTTTGAATTGTTTATAAGAATTTTTTTTTTGTTAGAAAAAGTTTTTTTGTTTTCAATTTTATTAGTAGATTTAAATTATAAAGTAGTATAAATTCTAAACAAAAAAGTATCTTTTAGTGTCACAGATCTAAAAAAAAGTATCTAAATAGTACCAAATCGTAAAGAAAATTAATAAATAATATAATAATAATTTTTCTTAAATAGACAATTAAACAATTTTTCTCTTGAGTAATGAATTTTTCAAAATAATTTTAGTGCAAAACATTTTTGAAATTTTAAGTATGGATTTAAATATTTAAAAAGAATTCTTGTAAAGTATTTTATAGAAATTTTTGCAGAATAATTGAATTTTTTCAAAGAATTTTAATAACATTTTTAAGAAAAATTACATTTTTTTGAGGAATTTATCTAAAATTGCATTAAAAATAATTGAAAACCTGGAAAGATTCTTATTATTTACTTAAAACTGAATTCTGTCAATGAATTTTTTAAATATTTTTTTAAAACAACTTAATTCTGTGAAGAACATTTTTTTATTTGCGAAAATAATTGAATTCTTACAAAAAAATTTATATGAAATAATTTTACAAAAATTATCGAAAATATTTGAATTTTTTTAAAGAATTTTTTTATTAAAAATTTTGAAAATAAGTCAATTCATTTAATGAAAATAATTGCAGTTATAAATTTTTATGCATTAGTGTGACTTTAAATATTTTCAAAATTTTTAATATAAAATTCTTAAAAAAAATTTAATTATTTTCTACAATTTTAATAAAATCCATCCAAATGAATATTGTTTTCCAAGAATTCAATTATTTTCACAAACAAACAAATTTTTTCCATGGAATAGAAATATTTAACAAAAAATAACCAAATTCGTAGCAACAATTCAATTTTAATAACACGGTAAATAGTTAGGTATTAAAATAACACCAAAAAGGATTAAAATAATCCAATTTAGTGTTATTTTAATCCATTTTTGGTGTTATTTTAATACCTAACGATTTACCGTGAAACATATTTTATCAAACTTATTTTAAAAAAGCAAATGATTTCTTTTGGACAATTTTAAAAAAACTTTTTCTAAATAATTGTTTTTAAATTTTTTTCTGAAAATTCTATTTCAAATAATTGAATTTCTTTGAAAATGTTTGTGAAGAATTTTATTAAAATTTGTTATTACATAATTAAATTTTTCTGTTGAATTTTATTAAATTAGAAAATATGTAAAATAATTTAATTCTTTTAATACCTATATTTCATTATTTAGGGAAATAATTGAATTTATAATAAAAAAATATTTCTTACTACTTTTTGAATTGTTTATAAGAATTTTTATTTTTAAATTTGTTAGAAAAAGTTTTTTTACTTTCAATTTTATTGGTAGATTTAAATTTTGAAGTAGAATAAATTCTAAACAGAAATTCATCTTTTAGTGTCACAAATCTAAAAAAAAGTATCTAAATAGTACCAAATCGTTAAAAAAAATAAATAAATAATATAATAATTTTTCTTAAATAAGCAATTAAACAATTTTCCTATTGAGTAATAAATTTTTCGAAATAGTAAAAAAAATAAATAGTAAATTTTAACAGATGAGTGTGAAGCCTGTAATTTCCAAATTGAATTAAAAAAAATTAAATTAGTTTAATTTTTATCTCAAAAATTTTCAAATAATAGTTTTCCACGTTGAGCGTTGACAATTTTCAATTCAAAAACAAATTAATGTCCCTAAAGTTAGTTTCAGGAACATTAATTTTTTTTTGAAATTTCTCAAACTTCAAGGAAAATATGAACGAAATTTTAGAAAATAGTCTACTGTATACGCATGTAAAATTTACAACCCCGTCTTTGAAACAGTCTTTGAAAATGATTTACAAGAGAAATTTAGCGTTTTGAGAATTTACATTCATTACAATATGCTAAATGAACTAATTTACGTTCTCCCATTTATTTGTCTAATTATAAAGTACGCAACTGAGATTTATTTTGATAATTTTCCAGTTGTACGACAAAAGTACGAGGTACAAGTAAGAGATGCCTATGTATTCTCGGGAAATACAGGAGTACTCAGATGTGAAATTCCAGCTTTTGTAAAGGAGTACATCGCAGTAACATCGTGGGTTCAAGACTCTGTCTTCAACATCTATCCCTCTCACGAAAGTGGTAAGTTATACACTGGAATTATTTTAAACGCAACGAAACACGATATTGCTTTTATAGGAAATCTGACAAATCTCTCAAACAATAATAAAATTACCCATTAAATTAATAATTAAATTTCATTTCAATTTCATTTCCTCATTTCCTTTCCTTATATTGTCAATCATCTTATTATTACGCTTATTAAATTTCAACAAATTATTAGAAAAAAATATTGACAATTCTTAGTCAACGAAGAAATAAAAAAATCGTTATCTAAGAAAAGATTTTTCTCTAACATTATCATTTCTAATAAATACAAAAAGAGCCAAATATTAATTGTTAAAAAAATCTTTTATTCATTAAATAATAAAAACAAAAATCTGGAAAAATTTTTCAGAGAGAAAAAAAATTTGCCAATGAAAAATAGAATTTTCTGCAAATGTTCAATTCCGAAAAAGTCAAAAATGATGTCGGTGAAGTTCACAACGTTTATAATCAACGATTTAGAAGATAAAATTTTTTAGATTCAAATTTTTACAAATTTTTACACAAAAACACCTTTGTGAATTATTTCATCAATAATTTAAAAAAGAAAAATTTTTGAACCAAGCATTTTATTATTCTTTTTCTCGCAATCGTTAATAATAAACGTTGCGAACTTCACTGACATAAAAAATGAGTAAAAAAAACGATTGTCTGATAATTCTTGTCTACAGTTGTTAATAATTAATTTTCCAAAGTAGAACATCTTTTCTTTTCCAAAAAAAATTCTCGCTCGAATTTTTTTCTTATATTTAAAAAGAAATATAGATAAAATTCTCTCCACCTAGACATAATCGATGTTCTCAGTCTGGCTTTAAAGTAAAAATAGAATCGTGAGACAGATAACAGACGCTAAATATTTATTTGCTCATAGGGTATAAAAAAAAATATTTTCTACAAAGGGATTTTATTTCTTATTATTATATATTCAGTAAAAATGAAAACTTATTTGTTTTCCATTGATTTTCTTGGAAATTAAGGAAAATGCGGTAAATTTATCGCTTAAAGTAAGTGGATAACCCTGTATGTTACTCAACCGTCTATAATGGAGATCTTAATCCTCTGGTGGGACTTGCGGAACGCATACAGAGGGTAGAGCATGGTTAGGAGCCAAGCCAAGCGTTAATGCAGGAAGAAATATGCAGATCGCTTTGCTAATTACAGTGGAAAGTTGTTTGTAATTTAAATCACGGCGAACCAAGTGTTGTTAAACAATTTATTATCACGTTTTTTGGTGATATTGAATGTAGTCAATTTTTGAGTTTTATTGCGATTAAATCGATAAATTCACCGATTAATCGTATTTCAGCTTTGCATTTCGATTTAATTTATCATTTCGTTTAAGCCATCAATTTATCAATTATCAAAATCAATTCGTTTGTCTCGTAACAAATGAAATTATCCATCATTCTGTTATGACTATTGTAACCTTGAATAAAAAGAATTATTTAATAATATGTAAATTTGAGGTTACACTGGCGTTGCAAATAAATAAAGAAAATTAAATTACTTAAAGTCGAATAATAAAAAAAATTATTGTTGGGCGCCAGACTGAGTCAAATTACAAAAGGAAATTAATTACAAAAATTATGCAACGACTTTAATATTACTCGGCAACTCAAAATTAAACAGTAGAGAGCGATGGACGTTAGCAATAAAGACTAAAAACAACTAATCATCTAAAATAAAAATCAATTTAGACATGAAATTTATATAAAAATTATAATCACAATTTTAATTATATTTTATTAAATTATAAAATTCAATACAATTAAATAAAAACTATAATTATTCTAAACATTCATTTATCACGGAAATTCCAAGATTTCAATAAAAAAATTATTTTAAATCAATCGAAATACAAAAATTTAGGTTAGGTCGAAATAATATTTACAATATTTTGAAAAATATAATAAATGAGATTTTCGAGAAAATATTAATAAATTCAGGGAATGGTCAAAATATAATTGGGGAAAACGAAATATTCGTGGATTTACACAATATTCAATTAATTTAGGGAATGGTCAAAACACATAATTGGGGAATAAATATTCAAATATAGAGAAAATCACAAAAGTTATAATTAAAACACATCACAAAATTAAAATATTCAAAGAGATAAATTAATAAAAAAAGAATTCAGTTAAGGAAATCAATTACAAAAAAAATCAAAGATGGACAACAAAATCACATCGATAAAATTAATCAATTTACAATTAAAGAAAATCCTTACTGAATTCTTTGACAAAATAAATCTGCTTACCAAAATAAACAAATTAATATCCTTCGAAAAGCACACGAAATAAGAAGAAAACAATTTTTAATAAACTTTAAAAAAATCACGATTTTCTTTGAAGGTTGTTGACAAACGAATGAGTATCAACAGCAAAATTTTAACTTCGTTATTTTCGTTTCTATGGTTTTCTACCAAGGACTCAATAGTTTCCTCAATAATACAATAAATCCATAAATAAACATAAATTAATCCAAAAATAACATAAAATTGAAATATCCTTGGGCCATGGATCAGAAGAAATTCATAAATGGTTCATGCGTTGTGATTGGTTGACAGGGAATTCAGATCACATAACGCGGTAAAATTTAAATTGTATCCAGATTCTACAAAATAATATTGTCCAACAAATAAACAAATTGCGTCCAATTTATCCATTGATTTAGCCAATAATATCCAACGATGACTCAGGAAACAGGAAATAGTTACAGGAATCGGAAACGGAATATTAAAAAAATACAAAATTAATTTACTTAAAATTAAACATAATCTAAAACTCAATCTTGGAATATCTATTACAACCTTTAAATAAGATAATTAGAAGAAAATTAAACAAAATATTATTTAACTTTATAAACAAAATTATAAAAAATAATAATAAATTAATTACAAATAAAAAATTGTGACTAGTAAAATTGAATAAAATTTTACAGCGTCACACTATACAAATTCAAAATTATTTCATTAAATTCAAAATTTTTCAGAAATGTTTTACGTTTCGAAACATTGAAATATTTTTAAGGTTAAAATTTTTTAGTAAAACTCAATGATAATCAGCCTACGAATTATAATTCACGAATTAATGGTACAACACCCTTTCACCATCGAAAGATTTACAAATAAATAATTAAGAATAATGAAATATTAGTAGTAATACTTGAATATAGTCAGCCAACGAATAATTCAAGAATCAATACTAAAACTCGATTACAATCAAAGAAAAAAAATCTTTTTATAAGTAATTTTTCTTCTACTTTTAAATTAATTAATTATCTCCAATAATTAAATTTACTAACTAAATTAATCAAAGAAAAAAATCTTTTTATAAGTAATTTTTTCTCCTACCTTTAAATTAATTAATTATCTCCAATAATTAAATTTACTTACTAAATTAATCTAGAAAAATATTTATTACAGTTATTGTTGTGACTATTTAAAAATAATTTTAAGAATAAACAATAAATCGCTATTATAATAAGCCTGCTCTCTTAATTTGAATCAGTTAAAAATCATAGTTTTAACTGACAATCAGTTATTTTTAACTAATTGTCAGTAGAAATATTACTATTTGTAATAGTGACTGACTTTTTGCTTTTAAATCAGTTATTTTTAACTGATTCAAATTTAGAGAGTACGAATTATAAATAAAAAATCAGTATCATGAATCGATTATAGTCATCTTCTAAGGGAATATTTTTCAAATAATTAAATTAAAGTACTTTAAGAGTCAGTGGTAAAAGTAAAATGTAGTAATTTAAGATTACTATTATTATTTTGTAAAATAATTTAAGAATCAGTAGTAAAAAGACTTTATGGTCAGACGGAAAAATATTTACTAATAAATAGTTTTAAGTAATTGTAGAATCAGTAGTAAAATTCGTTTACAGTCAGATAAAGAATTATTAAATAATAAATTTAAAAGAATATTTTAATAAACAGTAGTTAATTTTGATTACAGTTAGCCTACGAATTGTAGTGCAAGAATTAGTAGTAACGATTAACAAAATTGAAAAATAAAGATCAGTAGTAAAACTCAATTATTGTCAGCATATGATTTATAATTCAAAAATTAATAGTCCACCACGTTCGTCCAATAAAATATCTACGAATAAATGTTTAAGACTAATTAAAAAATTAGTAGTAATACTTCAATGCAGAAATATATTCAAATATATTTTCAAATATATTCAAAGAAATATATTTAAAGAATTAGTAGAATATTTCGATTATAGTCATCCAACAAATAATACAAAATTCTTTAATAACCTTTAGTGAAACTAAAGTACAGTCAGACGTCAAATAAATTAAAAATCAGTAGCAAACTAGATTCAGATCAGACAATGGAATAATTTCCAATAACTATTTAAAACCACTTTTATATTATAAATATTTCAAAACACTTTAGGAAACAGTAGAAAAACTCATTAAATTAACCAAAAATCTATTTTCAAGAATCAGTAATAGAATTCGATAATGGTCATCCATTTTACGTATTTAACGAATTATAACAAAAGTATTAATAGTTAAATAATTTTATAATCAGCTTTTTAATTATGATTCAAGAATCAAAAGCATAATTCGATTATAAATCTACGAAGGACTATTATATCGCATAATTATTTTAAAATAATCTAGGATTTAGTAGTCATACACAAATATAGTCAGCCTGCAAATATTAATTCAGGAATAAGTAATAAAACTCATAAAACATTGTTAATAAATTAAATTTTGTTTTTCATCAGTAGTAAAAGTCAATTATAATCAGCCAACGAATTATAACTGAAAAATTAACAAAGAAAACACGTTTTATGATTGAAATATTAAATTTGTTTTCACAGTTTTCTTGAAAATATCAAATTGATACTTTAGTGGATCAAACTGATGCCAAAAATCTGGATCAATTTTTTATTTGATGCACATTTTTGGTATTAATTCGTTTCCTATGAGTTCTTTTGGATAATTAAGTCTCAATTACAGTTGGTTAACGAATTATAATTGAAGAATCAGTAGTAAAACTCGATTTTAATCAGCCAACGAATTATAATATTAATGTTTCAGTAGTAAAATTCGATTACAGTGAGGCGACAAATTTTGATTCAAGAATTATTAGTGGAATTAAATATACTATCAGTTAATAAATTAAAAGTTTTTAATCAGTAGTAAAAGTCTATAATAATCAGCCAACAAATTACAACTCAAGATTTAATAGAGAAAACACGTTTTGTAATCGAAAAATCTTTTGTTTTACCTCCAAACTCAACTAAATTATTTTTTTTTCTACTTACTTATTTTTTAATAATAAAATTTTCTAAGTTTATATTTCTTTATTATGAAGCTTTCCTATTTCTACATTACATCCAATATTTATAATTTTTATCAAAACATTGGAATTCGAAAAAAAAAATTTATTTTCTAAAAGACACAACTTATAAAGTTCAATTTTTACCACTTTCAATTAAAAAATGAATTTTTAATAAAATTATAATGAAATATTTTAGAAGATAGTATATTAATTAAAAATGGTAGAAGTTTTAGTAGCGTGACAAAGTTTTAGCCAGGCACAGTAATAAATAATCACAATTGAAGATGTACTCATCAATATTTGAAGAAATAAGCGCAGTAGATATTCTAGAAGATTAAAGTTTGATAAGTTTAACATTATTATTGATTAAATAGTTAATTAAATTATTAAATATTTCATTTCACTTAAATTATTAAATTTTTTTATTTATTATAAGTAGTTGCAAATTTTATAAAAAACAGTAATTTAAGAATCAAGAGTAAAAATCAATTAGTCAGGTAATGAATTAATTTTAAGTAATCACCCGCGTGGAAATGAAAGCTTGGGCGAAATCCAGCAAAGTATGGGAAAGCTTGGCAAAGTATGGCAAAGCTTGGCAAAGTATGGCTAATAAGCGTTTCCCAAGCTTTGGAATCTACATGATTAACAACGATTATTAAAGTACGCGGACACTTAGGAAAAGTATAGAAACAAGAAAATAGGTATGGGAAAATAAAAAATTTATTATTTTTTTATTATTTTTTTATTATTTTTTTGGAAAATTGAAAATCTGAATTTCTGGAGCTTGGCAAAGTTCGGCAAACCTTGGCAAAGTATGGGAGAATAAAAAATTTATTATTTTTTTCTTATTTTTATGAAAAATTAAAAATCTCAATTTCTGGAGCTTGGCAAAGTATGGCAAACCTTGGCAAAGTATGGGAGAATAAAAAATTTATTATTTTTTTCTTATTTTTATGAAAAATTAAAAATCTCGCATTTTGGAGCTTGGCAAAGTATGGCAAACCTTGGCAAAGTATGGGAGAATAAAAAATTTTGCATTTTTTTCATATTTTTATGAAAAATTAAAAATCTCAATTTCTGGAGCTTGGCAAAGTATGGCAAACCTTGGCAAAGTATGGGAGAATAAAAAAATTATTATTTTTTTCTTATTTTTATGAAAAATTAAAAATCTCGCATTTTGGAGCTTGGCAAAGTATGGCAAACCTTGGCAAAGTATGGGAGAATAAAAAATTTATTATTTTTTTCTTATTTTTATGAAAAATTAAAAATCTCGCATTTTGGAGCTTGGCAAAGTATGGCAAACCTTGGCAAAGTATGGGAGAATAAAAAATTTTGCATTTTTTTCATATTTTTATGAAAAATTAAAAATCTCAATTTCTGGAGCTTGGCAAAGTATGGCAAACCTTGGCAAAGTATGGGAGAATAAAAAAATTATTATTTTTTTCTTATTTTTATGAAAAATTAAAAATCTCGCATTTTGGAGCTTGGCAAAGTTTGGCAAAGTATGGCAGAATAAAAAATTTATTATTTTTTTCTTATTTTTATGCGAGATTTTTAATTTTTCATAAAAATAAGAAAAAAATGCAAAATTTTTTATTCTCCCATACTTTGCCAAGGTTTGCCATACTTTGCCAAGCTCCAAAATGCGAGATTTTTAATTTTTCATAAAAATAAGAAAAAAATGTAAAATTTTTTATTCTCCCATACTTTGCCAAGGTTTGCCATACTTTGCCAAGCTACAAAATGCGAGATTTTTAATTTTTCATAAAAATAAGAAAAAAATGCAAAATTTTTTATTCTCCCATACTTTGCCAAGGTTTGCCATACTTTGCCAAGCTCCAAAATGCGAGATTTTTAATTTTTCATAAAAATAAGAAAAAAATAATAAATTTTTTATTCTCCCATACTTTGCCAAGGTTTGCCATACTTTGCCAAGCTCCAAAATGCGAGATTTTTAATTTTTCATAAAAATAAGAAAAAAATGTAAAATTTTTTATTCTCCCATACTTTGCCAAGGTTTGCCATACTTTGCCAAGCTACAAAATGCGAGATTTTTAATTTTTCATAAAAATAAGAAAAAAATAATAAATTTTTTATTCTCCCATACTTTGCCAAGGTTTGCCATACTTTGCCAAGCTCCAAAATGCGAGATTTTTAATTTTTCATAAAAATAAGAAAAAAATAATAAATTTTTTATTCTCCCATACTTTGCCAAGGTTTGCCATACTTTGCCAAGCTCCAGAAATTCAGATTTTCAATTTTCCAAAAAAATAATAAAAAAATAATAAATTTTTTATTTTTCCATACCTATTTTCTTGTTTCTATACTTTTCCTAAGTGTCCGCGTACTTTAATAATCGTTGTTAATAATGTAGATTCCAAAGCTTGGGAAACGCTCATTAGCCATACTTTGCCAAGCTTTGCCATACTTTGCCAAGCTTTCCCATACTTTGCTGGATTTCGCCCAAGCTTCCTCTTCCACGCGGGCACAGTAGTAAACATAGATAATGTAGTCAGACAACCAATTAAAATTCTAGAATCAGTAATGAAACTGAATTTTAGTCAGACAACAAATTGTAATTCCAAAATCAGTAGTAAAACACAATATCAATCAGAAAACACATTAAAATTTAAAAATCAGTAGTCAAAGTCGACTATAATCAGCCAAAGAAATATAATGTAAGAATTATCAGTAAAAAAAATTTATATTTAGTATATGAATTACAATTCCAGAATCTTAAGTAAAACTCAATAACAATCAGTTAACTAGTTAAAATCTAAAAATCAGTAGTAAAACTAGATTATAATCAGCCAAAGAATTATATTCTTAGAACCAGTAATATAGCTCGGTTATAGTCATCCAACGAAATATTTTTAAATAATTCAAGAATCAGTAATAACAGTCGATTACAATCAACCTGGAAATTGTAATTTAAGAATCAGTAGTGACAATCAATTATCGTCAGCGAATGAATTTCAAGTCAAGAATACCAGTAGTATAACTCAACATTAAAGTCAGCCAACGAATAAAAATTCAAGAATCAGTAGTAAAATTCGATTATAGTCAGCCAGAGAATTATAATTTAGGAATTAGTAGCAAAACTCAATGAAAATCAGCAAATTAATTAAAATTTTAAAATCAGTAGTATAACTCGATTATAGTCAGACGACGAATTGTAATTCAAAGCTTAGTAGTAAGGCTCAATTGTAGTCAGACAACAGAATATTTTAAATCAATTCAAGAACCAGTATTAGAAATCGACAATATAGTTACCCTACCAATTAAAATTCAAGAATCAGTAGTAAAATTCGATTATAGCCAGACAAAGAGTTATATAAGGATAATATTTTTTAATAATTTAAGAAATAGTAGTAAAACTCAATTACAGTCAGACAACGAATTATAATTCAATAATAAGTTGTAAAACTCAAATATAATCAGCAAATTAATTAAAATTTTTAAATTAGTAGTATAACTCGATTATAGTCAGACAAAGAGTTATAAAAGAATAATATTTTTTAATAATTTGAGGAATAGTAGTAAAACTCAATTACTGTCAGACAACGAATTATAATTCAAAAATCAGTAGTAAAACTCAAATATAACACAGGCACCCAAAAAAAAGTTGTCTGTTCATTGAACCAGACATACATATCTTATAGTAATTTTGCCCGCTGAAAACGAATCTGAAGTCAGAATTGCTCCATCACCCTCAGTTTTTTTTAAATCGATAAAACTACCCTTAAATTGAAGTTTTAAAGTAAAAAAATTGAATAACAGATTTCTCTCTAAAACAAAACAATAAATTTATCTACTTTTGCTACAACAACTCAAAAACAATGTCAACATTGCTTAAACACCCTTTGTTTTTCATTAAATCGAAAAAACTACCCCTAAAATGTAAAAATTCAAAATTATAATATAAAAACCCGCATTGGTTTTCAAAACAACAAAATAAATTTATGTACTTCTCTTTCAAAATTTCAAAAGCAATATCAAAATTACTTTATCACCCCCTGTGTTTTTAAATTGAAAACTAAAATTTTGATATAAAAATATTAAACTTTAAAAAAGATTACATCGAATTTAGTATAATTATATCAAATATGAAGAATTTAAATTTAATTTTAAATATTTTAATACAACTTTACTAAATTCTACATATATTTTTTTAAAGTTTAGTATTTTTTATATCAAAATTTCAGTTTATTGCACTTTTTCCCCAAATTGTAAAGTACTTTTACAAAATTTAATATACATCTTCTTTCAGTGTACATATTAGGGGTACTTATTTCAATTAAAAAAAAGGGTGATCGAGCAATTTTGACATTGCTTTTGAGTTGTCGAAAGAGAAGTACATAAATTTATTGTTCTATTTTGAAAAACAATGTGGTTTTTTATTTTTTTACTTTAAACTCTTATTTTGTGAATTTAAGGGTTGGTTTATCAATTTAAAAAAAAACAGAGGGTGATCGAGCAATTTTGACATTGCTTTTGAGTTGTCGAAAGAGAAGTACATAAATTTATTGTTCTATTTTAAAAAATAATGTCGTTTTTAATTTTTTTTTTATTTTAAAATTTTATTTTGTAAATTTAAGGGTTGGTTTTTCAATTTAAAAAAAACAGAGAGGGATGGAGTAATTTTGACATTGCTTTTGAGTTGTCGAAAGAAAAGTACATAAATTTATTGATCTATTTTAAAAAATAATGTGGTTTTTAATTTTTTACACAGGGGGTGATAAAGTAATTTTGATATTGCTTTTGAAATTTTGAAAAAGAAGTACATAAATTTATTTTGTTGTTTTGAAAACCAATGTGGGTTTTTATATTATAATTTTGAATTTTTACATTTTAGGGGTAGTTTTTTCGATTTAATAAAAAACAAAGGGTGTTTAAGCAATGTTGACATTGTTTTTGAGTTGTTGTAGCAAAAGTAGATAAATTTATTGTTTTGTTTTAGAGAGAAATCTGTTATTCAATTTTTTTACTTTAAAACTTGAATTTAAGGGTAGTTTTGTCGATTTAAAAAAAATCTGAGGGTGATGGAGCAATTGTGACTTCAGATTCGTTTTCAGCGGGCAAAATTACTATAAGATATGTATGCCTGGTTCAATGAACAGACAACTTATTTTTTTATGTGCCTGTGTAATCAGCCTGTGAATTGTATTTCAAGAATCAGTAGTATTACTCTAAAATTGTCATCCCTTGGGTAATTTTATGACATTTATTTGAAAATATTTCAAGAATCAGTAGTAAAACAGAATTATGGTCAGACAAGGAATTACAATTCAAAAAGAGGAAAATACAAAACTTTTTAAATCGTAAAGAATTGCTTAACAATTATTGAAAACAGTTTCAAGAGTTTACACTGTTATTTCTGACAGGATTGTGTAACACAATCGTCTTTTCTACGACTGAGGATCGATTTATATATATATATATATATATATATATATATATACGAACTATACATGAGTAGTACGGCTTCTTCAACTATTGTCAAAGTTTAGTTAAAGCTTCTTTATGGCTGCTGGTAAGCACAGTCTCTCACTGTGTTCATGCAACGGTCTACTAGACATTCGGCTTCATACAAAAGTAAAATCAACTTGGTTTCACATCCAATCTTTGATAGAAGAGATACTACTTCAAATAGCGCTATTGGTAGAGAGAAAAGTGACAATAAATATCAATTGCACACTCAAAATTTATAGACTTTTTACTTTTGTTTTCAATTTCAACTCCATTTTCTCTATTCTTTTGAAAATTAATGAATAATTTACTTCAGGTATGTGACACTAACTGGAATTTTTATATTTTTATTTAAATTTTTTTTTAAAACATCCAAAAACTATAGAAATAGAAATAAAAATTGAAAATTATCAAGGAGGGGAAAATATTTGAAAGTAATTACAATTTTGGAAATCGGGCTTTAAGTTGACATCAAACGATATGAAGCAATGATGAAGTTTCAATTTCCCAAAGTGAGAATGTGGAAATTTCATTGGATCGAAATTTTCAATCAATCCAATTACATGGAAGCATTCACACTTTTCGAAATTAAAACAATAAAATTTGAATTCTTCCCTGTAAATTAGTATTTCTATTTTTAACACAGAAAATTTTCATCATTTCAATTATATAATTGTATTTATACTTTGACTTTCATTTTCACAATACATTTTGTAATTTTTGTTTTCAATTTATTTTCACTTTTTATGTGCTTTTTATAAATTCGAAAATCTCATAAAGACTATCAAAATGAAAGTGATAATAAAAGTAAATATAAAACCAAAAGTGAAAATGAGAATGAAAATGAAAATGAAAATGAAAATGAAAATGAAAATGAAAATGAAAATGAAAATGAAAATGAAAATGAAAATGAAAATGAAAATGAAAATGAAAATGAAAATGAAAATGAAAATGAAAATGAAAATGAAAATGAAAATGAAAATGAAAATGAAAATGAAAATGAAAATGAAAATGAAAATGAAAATGAAAATGAAAATGAAAATGAAAATGAAAATGAAAATGTGAGCAAAAATAAAAAGTCAAAGAGACATAAAATGAAAAATAAAAATTAAAGCCAAAGAAGAAATTAAATTACAATATCGACCCAGAGTTAATTTAAAATTATAAGTTCCAACAAAAAAGTAATTAGACTTATTTAAGTAGAAGCGAATACTAAACGAAGGAACACAAAGATAGAAATTTAAAATAAATGTAAAAATATTGATTAATCAATTAAAGTGAGGAATTTTTAAAAGAATTTAGGTCAATTTAACATTTAAATTGTGTTTCAAAGAGGACAATTCTGTTTTTCAAAAGAATACTTTTTTTTATTTGCCTCGCAAAAAAATTCTATTACACATTTACTGTGAAAATTTAATTTGTTATACAGCACTTTTTTTTTTATTTTACTGAAATCCCTTGGAGAATTGTTGAAAATTTGTGTACATAAAAATGA
This sequence comes from Leptopilina drosophilae, assembly GCA_032873175.1. Lineage (NCBI taxonomy): Eukaryota > Metazoa > Arthropoda > Insecta > Hymenoptera > Figitidae > Leptopilina > Leptopilina drosophilae. Next base: position 43,685,045 of record CM065480.1, on the reverse strand, counting down.
GCTCTTCAAATATTGTTAGCGAAATCGATAAATTCCACTGGCAGGGCGTATTTGTTCCATTGGAATTACAATTACGAGTCTCGATTTTGCATTTCATTATCAGCAATTCCAGAAACGTTAATTTGATGTACAAAATTTTTGCGTTTCAAATGTGAAAAATCCACATAATTGAATAAGAATTGATGATTTGGATTTTTTTCATTTTATGAGGGAAAATTATTTGAAATTTTAATTAAAAACAGAATAAATCAATTAGTTTGGTCGTTTTTTATTTATTTATTGAAATTTATTGAAACGAGCAAAAAGGAGGAACAATGTAAATTGTAAATTGTAAATTGTGATATAAAGTTAATTTTGAAATTTATGTTTGAAAAATGATAATTATTTAAAATTTGTATTCAGTAGTTCGAAATTCTTGGAAACTTTTTTAGAAAACAATTTTTTTTCCAATTCATATAAAAGTTGCTTTACTTAGCTATAAAGGTTGATTAAATCATATCCCTCCTGGGCTTAACTCAAAATGCCGTTTTGAAAGCTAGATCGCGTGGTGCATTTCGTTCTCCTCTGTTATTAGACCTTATTGCAGTAGAAGGGTAATAAACGCTGGTTGGGAAAAAGCAAAAAAAAGGAGAAAAAAATTCCCACTGACAATCGAGGAGCTTAGAGAATTTTTTTAATGAAGCGAATTTTAATTTATTGGATAAATATTGAAACAGTTTTTCTAAAATTCAAGTAAAGTTGGAAAAATTTCATTTTTTTTAGAATAAAGTATTTTATCTTTCAATGTTTTAGTAACATTATCTTTCTTTACAAGTTTGCTGTAATTAGATGCAAATATTAATATTGAAAAAAATTATTATAATCAGATAATAAAATATTTGAAGAGATAATAAAATCATTATTTTATATTTAAAAAATATTATACTTCTTCAAAATTATTTTTATTATTTCAATTCAATCATTATTTAAAAAAATATTTAACTACAATTTTACTTTATATCTATTAATTTTAGTAATAATTAATTAATCAATTTTATGAAATTTCAATTATTCCTTAATTCTTTAATTAAATGCACATTAGAAGATAAAAACTTCAAATAATATTTAAAAAAATTGAATTAAACTTTTTTAAAAATATTAACTTCAAAATTCAATTATTTCCTAAAAACTCACTCTATATTTCTTTTAATATTCAATTATAACCTAAAATTTTAACTGAAATTCATTTTTATGAATAAAAAATCAATTTTTATTAGAAAATTCTACAAGAATTTAATTATTTAAATGCAAAAGTAAATAATTTATTGAAAAATTGAATGTTTCTCAAAATTCAATTCTCGTAAAGAATTTTAGTAACAAATTTTTTAATAATTCAGTTCTTTTGTCAAATTTTATTAAATCTTGCATGAACATAATTACTTTTTTCAAGGAATTCAATTATAATTGTATAAAAAATAATTGAAACGCTGCGATGAGTTTTATGAGAATTTTTAAATTTAGTCGTTTACAATTCAATTTTGCAAAATTTCAATTATTTGGAAATTCTGCAATTAAATATATATTGGAAAATAAAAACTTGAAATAATTTCAATAAAAATCCTATTAAACTTTTAAAAAGAATTAATTCTTCTTACAGAATTTTTTGTCAAAAATTTTAAAAATTAAGAATTTCAATGATTTTAATTTGAAACTTTTTCAAAATTTAATTATTTCTAAAAATCCAGGTTATAATGCTTTTTATACTTAAGTATAGTTTACAATTTTAACTGAAATTCATTTTTATACCCATTTCTATCAGTAAATTCTATGAGAATTTAATTATTTAAATACAAAAATAAATAATTTATTGTATAATTGAATGTTTTTGTAAATTTAAATCTGATAAAGAATTTTAGTAACAAACTTTTAAATAATTCAATTCTTTTGTCGAATTTTATTAAAACTTGCATAAACTTTTTTCAAGGAATTCAATTATAATTGTATAAAAAATAATTGAAACGCTGCGATGAGTTTTATGAGAATTTTCAAATTTATTCGTTTACAAATCAATTTTACGAAATTTCAATTATTCTTCAAAAAAAAAAAATTAATTCTACAGAATTTTTTGTCAAAAATATGAAAAATTAAGAATTTCAATGATTTTAGTTTATACTTTTCTAAAATTTAATTATTTCTAAAAATCTACGTTATAATGCTTTTAATATTTAAGTATAATCTAAAATTTTAACTGAAATTCATTTTTAAAATCATTTTTACTAGTAAATTCTACGAGAATTCAATTATTTGTTACGCGATCTGAAGAAAGCCACCTTAGCAGCAAATCACTTTAAGGTTATGTTAGTGCTACTTTTTTGTTGATTATAACTTTCTTTTTACTTTTTGCAAATTAAAATCAGTGTTTATTAAATAGTTCAGTTATAATGAAAACTTAAACATTAATGATTAATATTAACAGTTAATCATTTTTTTGTATTTTCATTTCGAAAATTGCAAACATAACCTATAATTTTTTGCTTCTAAGGTCCCTTTCTTCAGATCGCGTCACATTTAAATTTTAAATACAGAAATAAATAATTTATTAACATCACGTTTGTTGAAATTATATTCTCATAAAAAATGTTGTAAACAAATTTTTTAAATCATTAAATTCTTTGGATGAATTTTAATAAGATTTTTAAGAATAATTACATTTTTCGAGGAATTTTATTAAAATTCCATTAAAAATAATTGAAATTCTGCAATGAGTTTTATTATTTATAAAAATAATTTAATTCCTTAAAGACTTTTATTATTTACAAAAATAATTGAATCCCTGTAAAAATGTTATTATCTATGAAAAGAATTGAATTATTGCGAAAAAATTTATTTAAAAAATTTGTAAATAATTGAATTTCTGTAAAAAAATTTTATTATTCATAAATATAATTGAATGTTTACGTAGTATTGTCTTCAAATTTTTTTCAATAATAGAATTCTTTTGGAAAATTTTATTGAAATAGTAGATATTGAAATTTATGGAATTTTAGAAAACTTTTGAAAATAATTGAAATTTTGCCAAGAATTTGATTAAAATTTCGTAAACTAATTGAATATCAGAGAAGAATTTTATTACTTATAAAGAAATTTGAAATTTTGACAAGAATTTAAAAAAATTTTTAAACACAATTGAATTTAGTAACTATGTTACTAAATTAGATAGTAAATTGGTTACCAAGTTAGTAACTAACTTACTATTCTCCCTGGAGAAGCTAAATTTGTTGAATTTTTACAAATCGTTGACTTTGGTGTTTTATTTAAAATAAAATTTCATTCATAGTTAAAAATAACACCAAAATAGATTATTTTAATCCTTTTTGGTGTTAATTTAATCCAAAAGTAATTAAACTATTGCAATTAAGATTAAATAATTAAAAAATCAGTAGTTACGTTCAATTACAGTCAGACAGAAAATTTAAATTTAATTATCAGTAGTAAAATAAGTGATAAATATGAATAGCCTACAATCCTAGCCAAAAATCATCAGACAATTATTTTCCTAAATTCCTAAAAAATTCAATTTGTTTTAAAATCAACTGCAAAGCAAAACAATCAGTCAAAATATCTACAAACTTTGATAGAATAGATCAAAACACCAGCTAGATAAGTTATCTCCTGCCAGCATATAATTTTCTAGACTCATACAATTGTGCAATTATAAATCGTGAATGAACTTTCGTTTGTTAATTCAAAAGACACGCCCCTCTTGGATTTAACGAACTGATATTATCACTCTCTGAGAGACAGATTCCATGTCTCAATTTTACTTTGAATATGTGTATATGGTGATTGTCATTTCAACCTCAGGTTATAATTAGTCCATATGTACACGACTGTACATGAATATAGACATTATTTTGCCGAGAGTAAGTTACGTAATTTCTGTATCAATTTTGAAACACGGTACGATATTGTTGCAGATGGAAAATATCACATGCTACCGACTGGCGAACTTCTTGTTTTCACTGTAACATCAGCGGATGCGCATTTCAGTTACCGATGTCGTACTGTTCATCGTGTCACTGGGGATACTGTGGAAAGTTCCTCATACGCTCGCCTAGTACTCGCTGGTAAGTTTACAAATGTCTAGCCATATTTTTGGTCTTTATGAGAATCAGGGGAGTGGTGCAGAATGAATAAAGTAAAAAGTGTGAGAAACTTACGGTCACGTATATACCAAAAGTGCATAAAGTGTTCACTTCTTCATTTCTCTCAACGCTATATGCTCAGGGAACCATTAGACTTTGATTTATTAACATTGTTTTAACCACAATTTAAGTGCACTCCTACTTTTGTTTTTTTGCTTTCTATTTCTTGTTACGTCAGAAATATAAATGACAATGTTTCTATGGTATTAATATTTCGTATTATGATTACAATGCAATTTTTTGTTTGCATTCATTGCAATTTTTAAAATTATAATTTCTATTTTTAACTTTGAACCAGTAGTAAAAGGAATTTTGAGTCAGACAAGTGGTAGAAATTCACGAAGTTAATAAATTTATGAAATAATGTAAATCAGTAGTAAAGCTAATTTATAGTTAGCCAACAGAATATTTTTAATCAATTTAAAAACCAGTATTAGAAATCGACGATGTACTTAGCCAATTAATTAAAATTCAGGAATCAGTAGTAAAATTTGACTATAGTCAGACAATAAGTTATGTAACAATAATATTTAAAAATATTTTAAGACATAGCTGTAAAACTTAATTATAATCAGCCAGCGAACTATAATTCAAGAACCAGTAGAAAAACTCAACTATAATCAGCCTATAAATTATATTTCAAGAATAAGTAGTATAACTCGATTATAGTCACACGGTAAATCGTTAGGTATTAAAATAACACCAAAAAGGATTAAAATAATCCAATTGAGTGTTATTTTAATCCATTTTGGTGTTATTTTAATACCTAACGATTTACCGTGCAGACAACGAATTGAAATTCAAAAATTAGTAGTAAAACTCAATAAAAAACAGCAAATTAATTAAAATTCAAAAATCAGTAGTATAACTCGATTATAGTCAGACAACGAATTGTAATTCAAACAACAGTAGTAAAACTCAATAACAATCAGTAAACGATTAAAAATGTTATAATCAGTATTAAAAGTCAATTACACTCTGCCAATAAATTGTAATTCAAGTATCAATAACAAAATACAATAATAATTTAACAACAAATTAAAAATCAGTAGTAAAACTACGTGACAGTTAGACTTTAAATTGTAATTCAAAAATCAGTAGTAAAAATTAATTGCAGTCAGACAAAGAATTATAATTTAAGATTTAGTATTAACGACAAATAATAAACATCCAACAAGTTAAAATTTAAAAATCAGTAGTAAAAGCTTTACGGTAAATCGTCAGGTATTAAAATAACACCAAAAAGAATTAAAATAATCCAATTTAGTGTTCTTTTAATCCATTTTGGTGTTATTTTAATACCTAACGATTTACCGTGCAGACAACGAATTGAAATTCAAAAATTAGTAGTAAAACTCAATAAAAAACAGCAAATTAATTAAAATTCAAAAATCAGTAGTATAACTCGATTATAGTCAGACAACGAATTGTAATTCAAACAACAGTAGTAAAACTCAATAACAATCAGTAAACGATTAAAAATGTTATAATCAGTATTAAAAGTCAATTACACTCTGCCAATAAATTGTAATTCAAGTATCAATAACAAAATACAATAATAATTTAACAACAAATTAAAAATCAGTAGTAAAACTACGTGACAGTTAGACTTTAAATTGTAATTCAAAAATCAGTAGTAAAAATTAATTGCAGTCAGACAAAGAATTATAATTTAAGATTTAGTATTAACGACAAATAATAAACATCCAACAAGTTAAAATTTAAAAATCAGTAGTAAAAGCTTTACGGTAAATCGTCAGGTATTAAAATAACACCAAAAAGAATTAAAATAATCCAATTTAGTGTTCTTTTAATCCATTTTGGTGTTATTTTAATACCTAACGATTTACCGTGCAGACAACGAATTGAAATTCAAAAATTAGTAGTAAAACTCAATAAAAAACAGCAAATTAATTAAAATTCAAAAATCAGTAGTATAACTCGATTATAGTCAGACAACGAATTGTAATTCAAACAACAGTAGTAAAACTCAATAACAATCAGTAAACGATTAAAAATGTTATAATCAGTATTAAAAGTCAATTACACTCTGCCAATAAATTGTAATTCAAGTGTCAATAACAAAATACAATAATAATTTAACAACAAATTAAAAATCAGTAGTAAAACTACGTGACAGTTAGACTTTAAATTGTAATTCAAAAATCAGTAGTAAAAATTAATTGCAGTCAGACAAAGAATTATAATTTAAGATTTAGTATTAACGACAAATAATAAACATCCAACAAGTTAAAATTTAAAAATCAGTAGTAAAAGCTTTACGGTAAATCGTCAGGTATTAAAATAACACCAAAAAGAATTAAAATAATCCAATTTAGTGTTCTTTTAATCCATTTTGGTGTTATTTTAATACCTAACGATTTACCGTGTTTTTATAATCAGTCTACGAATTATAATTTAAGAATTAACAGTAAAAACATGTTTTATCATCAAAAAATATTTACGAATAAATTTTTAGAAACAATTTTTTAATTAGTGTTAACTAGCAAAACAAAAACAAAGTCTTTTTTTTCATTGTTACTTTCAAAATTTGCTTTTACACAATTTTAATAAAAATTCTTAATTTTTTAAAAAAAATATAATTTTTCTTACAGTCTTTCATTAAATGTAATTATTTGAACAACTCGTATAATAAATTCCGAAATATTATTTTAACAGCAACTTACTACTAATTAATTAATTTACTAATTATTAATTATTAATTTTAATTATTATTGTATTACTAATTAATTAATTATTTACTACTGTTGTTTGAATTACAATTCGTTGTCTGACAATAATCGAGATATACTACTGTTTTTTAAATTTTAATTGATTTGATGATTCAAAATTCATTGCAATAAAAGTTGGCAAAATTTTCAATTGTTTCGATTTTTTAGAAACATTTTCGGAAATAGAGGTATTTTTAAAAAATTTCAGTTTAATTTTTTCAAGAAACAATTTTTCGAAATTTCTTAATTAAATTTTTCAAAACATTAATACTTTTCGTTAATTTAAAATTTAAAACATTATTCATATTTATTTTTCCTTAAATTAAAATTAAAGAATAATACATAATTACAGAATGAAAATTTCAAATAATTTTAATGAAAAAATTCATGAAACATAAAAATTTCTAAAATTTTGAACTGTAATTTATCCAAAATTAAAATATTTTTTTTAGAATTTCTGAATAAAATTATTGAAAAACGTTAATAATTTTTAAATAAAAATAATGTTATTAATCATTTTTAACAAAAAAAATTTTAATATTTTTAAACTCTTGGTTCTCTTAAATTATCAAGGAATTTCATTTAAAAACCTTTAAAAATTTCGTTAATTCCTAAAATACCTGTTATAAAGGTTTAAATATTTTTTGTTTTTAATTTTAACTGAAATTTTTGTTAAATCAATTCCTATTAGAATTCAACTGCGAGAATTCAATCATTTCAATAGAATTATTTTTGTAAACTCATAAAATGATATAATTTCAAAAATATAGTTATATTTATAGACAATTTTTAAAGAAAAAAAATTAAATTCTTTAAAATATAAAATTTCACAAATTCCAACGAATTGATCTCAAAAAGTGAATCGAATCATCATTTGATCTCAATTTTTAAATCATTTTTATCCATTTCGGGATTATATTAATTATATTAATATATTATATTTCTCAATTATATTAAGCTCACAAATTACAATTTAAGAATCTGTAATAAAACTCAATAAGCAGTTAGCCAACGAATTGAAATTGGAAATTCTGTTTCACTGCTCAATCATGTTTTACTAAACATGCTTAGAATCAGCCAACGAATTACAATTCAAGAATTAAAAAATATAAAACGTTTTATCAATGCAATATTTATGAATAAGTTTTATAAATTATTATAGAATCAGTAGTAACACTTGATCAAAATTGATCAAAAGAAATATAGTTTAAGAATCAGTAATAAAATTTAATTATAATAATCAGCCGATAAATTAAAATTAAAAAATTAGTAGTATAAGTCGATTATAGTAATCTATCAAATTGTTATTCAAGAATAAGTAGTAAAAGAGAATTATCAGCCTCCGAATAAAAATTCAAGAATCAGTAGTAAAGCTCAATAAGAATTTGATAATGAATTAAAATTATTTAATTCAGTACTAAAAGTCAATTATAATCAGCCAATGAATTATAACTGATAATAATTAACGAGGGAAACACGTTTTAAAATTGAAATATTTATGATTAAAAAAATTTTAATATCAGTAGTAATACTTGAATATAGTCAGCAATGGAATAATTCAAAACCCAGTAGTAAGATTTTCTGACAATCAGTTAGTAAATTTTTAAATTCATTATCATTAATAAAACTCAAATATAGTCAGCCAACGAATTGCTATTTAAAAACAAGTAGTAAAAGTCGATTTTAGTCAGCCAACGAATTGCTATCCGAAAATAAGTAGTAAAAGTCGATTATAGTCAGCCAACGAATTGCTATTTAAAAATAAGTAGTAAAAGTCGATTATAGTCGGCCAACGAATTGCTATCCGAAAATAAGTAGAAAAAGTCGATTATAGTCAGCCAACGAATTGCTATTTAAAAATAAGTAGTAAAAGTCGATTATAGTCAGTTAACGAATTGATATCCGAAAATAAGTAGTAAAAGTCGATTATAGTCAGCCAACGAATTGTTATGCAAAATCAGTAGTGAACGTTGGTTATAGTCAGACAACGAATTATAATTCAAAAAGTAGTAAAATCACTTATAGTCAGACAACGAATTATAATTCAAGAATCAGTAGTAAAGTCACTTATAGTCAGACAAAGAATTATAATTCAAAAAGTAGTAAAATCACTTATAGTCAGACAACGAATTATAATTCAAGAATCAGTAGTGAACGTTGGTTATAGTCAGACAAAGAATTATAATTCAAAAAGTAGTAAAATCACTTATAGTCAGACAACGAATTATAATTCAAGAATCAGTAGTAAAATCACTTATAGTCAGACAAAGAATTATAATTCAAAAAGTAGTAAAATCACTTATAGTCAGACAACGAATTATAATTCAAGAATCAGTAGTAAAAGTCGGTTACAGTCAGACAACGGATTACAATTGAAGAATAAGTAGTCAAGATTTGTTGCAGTCAGACAATGAATTATAATTCAAGAATCAGTAGTACAACTCGATTATAGCCAGCCAACGAATTCTAATTCAAGAATCAGTAGTACAACCCGATTATAGTCAGCCAACGAATTAAATTCTCGTACGCAGTTCATTTACATTTTTTTATTTTTAAACAGAACACAATTGAGCTAAAAAAATAGATCCTGTTTTTCTTCTTTTTACCTTGTCGACAATGGAGGGAAAAAAAGCATTAATCAGGTTACAATGGACAGTTACCTTTATACGTGAAACACATTTTCTTGTTCTATTATACTTAATTAGACTTCTCTGTCAAGGCCTATTATGAATGTAAATTTTACAGTCAAATTCAAGCCCGGTAGCTTTTAATGCATTGCGCTTTAGCAGCTGCGATATCTGCCGTCTAGGAGGAACAATTCGTTATGACTAATTGCACGGGATATAGGAGCAGAGTGCAGCGAAGTGTTGATTAAACTTGCTTAACGCGGAAACGACGGGCTCGTTCATTCGGTAGGCAGGCATATTTCATTTCCCTTAACACCTATATATATACATAAATATATATATACAAAATATCACGTGCTTTTAATCTCACAAAAATAAATTTTTTAATTCCTCCTTCTTTTATATCCCTTAAAGTTTATTTCCCTCTTAAATATTCATCATTTTTCTTCGCTAAGTATGTTTTCAAAAAATCATTACGCATTTTTAATAGAATTACATTTTAAATTCAATTATGTTCCAAATATTTATATTTCACGGTAAATCGTTAGGTATTAAAATAACACCAAAAAAGATTTAAAAAAATCCAATTTAGTGTTATTTTAATCCATTTTGGTGTAATTTTAATACCTAACGATTTACCGTGTTACGAAAATAGTTTAAATATTGAGATTTACGAAAGTAGTTGAAATCACTGTTTTTCTAAAAATGTCAAAATGACCCCCCTCCCCCCCCAAATGGATCAAAATGATCCAAAAATCAAAATCAAATAGTAATTTGATCCACTTTTTGAGATCAATTCGAAGCAATTTGATAGTTTTTAGGTAACATTGATATTTACATTTACAAAAATAGTTTAAATATTGAGATTTACGAAAGTAGTTTAAATCACTGTTTTTCTAATGATGTCAAAATGATCCCAAAATGGATCAAAATTATCCAAAAATCCAGATCAAATAATAATTTAAATCACTTATTGAGATCAATTCGTTGCAATTTGATACTTTTTAGGTAACAGTGATATTCAGTTTTACGAAAATAGTTTAAACATTAAGATTTACGAAAGTAGTTGAAATCACTGTTTTTCTAAAAATGGCAAAATGATCCCCCCCCCCAAATGGATCAAAATGATCCAAACATCCAAATCAAATAATAATTTGATCCACTTTTTGAGATCAATTCGGAGCAATTTTATCGTTTTTAGGTAACATTGATACTTACATTTACAAAAATAGTTTAAATATTGAAATTAACGAAAGTAGTTGAAATCACTGTTTTTCTAAAAATTGCAAAATGATCCCCTCCAAATGTATCAAAATGATCCAAAAATCCAAATCAAATAGTAATTTGATCCACTTTTTGAGATCAATTCGAAGCAATTTGATAGTTTTTAGGTAACATTGATATTTACATTTACAAAAATAGTTTAAATATTGAAATTTACGAAAGTAGTTTAAATCACTGTTTTTCTAATGATGTCAAAATGATCCCAAAATGGATCAAAATTATCCAAAAATCCAAATCAAATAATTATTTGAATCACTTTTTGAAATCAATTCGTTGCAATTTGATACTTTTTAAGTAACAGTGATATTTAGTTTTACGAAAATAGTTTAAAAAATTTTATTTACAAAAATAGTTTAAATATTTATATGTTCGAAAATATTTTAACCGTTTTGATTTAAGAAAATAGTTTAAATATTTATATGTTCGAAAATATTTTAAATATTTAGTTTTTTCTAATTTAAACTTTAAATCTTAATCTTTCAATTTTTCAAATACATTCAAATACAAAAAGTTTTCACCAAAATGCAAAATTCTTTTCAAAAAATCCCTTCTCCGTTATTAGAAATATGCAAAAACAACTTGTTCCCTAAAGTAAACTTTGCATATATTCAAAACGAAATGTGTAAAAAAAAAAAGAAAAAAAATTCAAAAACAAAAAAAAAGTCGAAGAAACGTATAATTTTTTTGAAGGTTTTTTTTTTAATACACAAAAGCAGAGGATACAATATGAGGGTGTATTGGTGTAAAGTTGACGACACGGCATGTTCTGAGTGGTGCCTCGAGACACGGATGAAAGTGTGCAAGGCAAGAAGCACGAAGGCTTCGCAAACACGAGGGTGGATGAGGAGAAAAGTGAACATAAAAGAGAAAACTGTAAAGCTGTGAAAATAAGGCTCTGAAAAAGGTTGGGAACCATCCTGGTCTGCCTCTCTTCAACCTGTGCAAGTTAATACTTGTCTCACCCTACTTCATCAATGCAAATAATCTTCTAGAATCTACAAAAAACACGAAAAAAAAATTAGGGAGCAACGACTTTTCTACCATGTAAACGACTAATAATAATTTTAATTTTTAAATGTTTTTATTTTCATTATTATTATTTGATATCTTCAATTATTATTATTTATTATTTACTGGTAAAAAATGTACAACACGGTAAATCGTTAGGTATTAAAATAACACCAAAATGGATTAAAATAACACTAAATTGGATTATTTTCATCCTTTTTGGTGTTATTTTAATAACTAACGATTTACCGTGAACACTATAGTCAATCGAGAAAAGGAAATTTTATTTTTCCTTCACTGTTAACTTAAAAGTATCAAATGGCAACGATTTGATACCAAAAATGTGGATCAAACAAAAAATTGATCCAGATTTTAGGCATCAATTTGATTCACATTAGTAAACTTTAGTCAACTTTCAAGAAAACTGTGTTTCTCTCTAAATCTGAATTAGTGCGGATTCGTCTACTACCATGAATTAGTAAAATTTTATACTAATTTCTAGTGGTTGTTTACTAATTGCTAGTAGTAGAACATATTTTTTACTATTTCAAATTAGTAAATTTTCTACTAATAATTACTAAAAACTACTAAAAACTAGTAAAAATTAGAAAACAACTAATTCAGATTTAGAGAGTTGCAAATAATATTAAACTTTTAATCTTATATTTCTAATTTAATTAAAATTTCTGTCAAGTTTAAGTTGTTGTTTTTAGTCAGATGTTTTTTAGTCAGACAATATGATTTATTCTTTTTTAAAGTTTTTTTTGGTGGTTATTTTTAGTAAAACTATTACAGATCCTTTTTGTATGATTAAAATTACTTTACTATTAAATTTAAATACTTAAATTTCAAATATTTTCCAAACAAAATTAAAATTTACGACTAATGACCATTTTTTAAACAATCAAGTCAATATCAAATATTTATCAAATTTCAAATATTTTCCAAACAAAATTAAAATTTACTACTAATGACCATTTTTTAAACAATCAAGTCAATATCCGGCTGACTAAAATAGAATTCAACTACTAATAGTAAAATCATGTGACTTTACTTCCACTTTATCTGAAAGCTATTTTTAGCAAAAATAATTATTTACATTTTTTATGTAATAAATATTAAATAAATTATTAGTGTTTTACACTATGAGAATAATTTGGCTAAAATTAAATTTCACTACTGATGATTTATTTACAGACAAAGAAGGCAATATTTTACTAAAACTGGAGAATACTACTGTGAGAATTGTCTGACTGAAATTTATTTCTACTACTGATAATAAATTTATAAGTAAACAAAATAATTGAATTCTGTATTTGATTTAAAGTAACAAAATTATTAAATCTAGTTAATTTCTAATTCTATTAAATTTGTTTTCTGACTGAAAGTTATTTTTTTACTAATGATGATTACACTGTTACCTAAAAAGTATCAAATTGCAACGAATTGATCTCAGAAAATGGATCAAATCATCATTTGATCTTAATTTTTTGATCATTTCGATCCACTTGGGAATTCTTTTGACAATTTTAGAAAAACAGTGTAATATACAAGCAAAGAAAACAATTTCTATTTAATTTACCTGAACTATTCTAATAACTATCTGACTAAAATGTAGTTTTACTACTGATAATCAATTTTTAAGGAAGCAAAGCAATGTTCCACTAAAACCACGCTAAATCGTTGGGTATTAAAATAACACCAAAAAGGATTAAAATAATCCAATTTAGTGTTATTTTAATCCATTTTGGTGTTATTTTAATACCTAACGATTTACCGTGACTGGTCTATAAGATACTAGAAATTTTCCAGATAAAAATTAGTATTCTATAAAAAGAAATACTTGAGATTTCATTAAAAAAATTAATAAAAATTAGAAATTATGCAACTTTTTAAACAAAATTAAATAGCAATCTCGTTAAAAATCAAAATTACACAGGAAAAAAGAAGTGTTATTTTCACACTAAAAGCAGTGTTAAAACTACACTCAACATTTTTAACCGACGCTGTGTGGTTTTAACACTACATTAGTGTTAAAATAACAATAGAGACTGTTAAATTAACACTACAGGGTGTTAAATTAATATACATTTTAAATGGGGTTAAAATAACACTAAAATTGTGTTAACACAACATAATCTGAAAACTACACGCAACACATTTAACACTTATTTTTTTCTGTGTAACAAGTAGAAATTAAAGGGATTTTTTTCTTAAAAATATTTGCAATTTTCTAAAAAAATGTTTTATAAATATGTGACGCGATCTGAAGAAAGGAATCTTAGAAGAAAATCATTTTAAGGTTATGTTAGCGTTACATTTTTTTTGTTAAAAAGTTTCCGTCTTATCATATTAAAAATCAAAATGAGTGTTTATTAAATATTTTAGTTGTAATGAAGGTTTCAACATTAATTATTCTCATTGCCAGTTGATCCTTTTTTTATATTTTCGTTTAAAAATGCAAACATAACCTATAATTTTTTGCTTCTAAGATCCCTTTCTTCAGATCGTGTCATATATATTAATATTAAAAATTTTGCTATTAAAATGATGCAAATTATTATATCCAATTTTTAAAGAAGAACAAATTCTTTTAAAAAAATTGTTATAAGAAATAGAGATTTTGCAAAACCTTTTCTTCTTTAAAAAAAAACAAATTTGTAAGTAGAATTAATCCAGATTGAGAAACACAAAATATGGAAAATAGTTTCTATTTCCAAATCTTAATTTGTTAATACAATTTTCTAACTTTTATGAAAATTGTAAAATTTCAAAAATTCAGGAAATTATATTAAAAAACATAACTTTTAAAAGAAAAACGTCTTTAAGAAATCAAAGACCAGAAAAACTTTATTTAGTAAACAGATTTTATAAGAAATTATTTCATTGCTTATTTTTTAGACAAAAAGAATTAGAAACTATTTTTTTAAAAACTGCTATAACTTTCCAAGTTTAGGACTATAATTAAAATTATTAAAAAAATTATTATTAAATAATTAACTTGTGACGATTAAAATTATCATTTAATTATTGTACGTGATTTAAAGTAACTAAATTATTTTATTAAATCACTATAAAATAAACTATAGTTCGCACTAAAAACAAATATTTAATTTAAATAGAAAAATAGTTTTAAGTAATTTTGTTTAATTGAAATTAGTTTGTAAGCTTAATTCCAGTACATAGAAAATATCTGCTAGTTTGATTTAAAAATATAATTTCTTTGAATATTTATATTTAATTCAAACATATTTTCTGTTTTGATTTTAATAAAAAATATGTTTAAAAATTAAAAATTTTATCCTTGATTTAAACTTAAAAGTTAACTATAAATAGTTTTAAATCAACCACAACTTATGTTTAAATTAAGTTTATTAATTTTTTAGATGAACCAAAAAATATGTTTCAATTAAACTTAAATAATATTGACTGTATAGGAAAGATATTTTAAGTTTGATTTAAATAAAACATGTTTGAATCAAATAAAACGTTTTCTCAGTGCGATTAAAATTCATGTTCATTAGTGATGATTAATTTACAAAAAAATAAACAATTTGTAATAACAATTGATCTAAACTACTATAACAGGGTGACCGCAAAATTTTATTTTGAAAATTCCCTGACTTTTCCCTGACCAACAAATTTTTGAATTATTTAATATTCTACATTGTTTATTAAATGTTTATATAATGCTTTTTAAGCGTTCCTGCCCATTTTCCCGAATGAGAGTTCCCGAATGGCAATTTTCCCGAATAACTATTTTCCCGATAACCATTTTTCCGAATCTATTTTCCCGAATTATTTTTCTCCCGAATAATTTATTTCCCGAAAATTTTTTTCACGAACTACCTCACGGTAAATCGTTAGGTATTAAAATAACAATAAAAAAGATTAAAATAATCTAATTTAGTGTTATTTTAATCCATTTTGGTGTTATTTTAATACCTAACGATTTACCGTGCTTTTTTTGAATTATTGTATTCGTAAGAATTACAAAAATAAATTTTTTGCGGTCGTTGCTATGGTAATATTAAACCTATTTATATTATTAATTACTATTGTTTCAGACCTCATTTTTTGCTTTTTTGAAAGTTATAAGAATAATATTTAAAAAATTTTAAAATGGTCCATAGCCCATAATATTGTTTTATAATCGCTTTATATTTTTAAAATTTATTTATTTTATATAATTTATATATATTTTTATTTTTTATCAAATGTTTGTATGCATATATGATACATTCTAATAAATACATGTTATTTGTAAAAAATAATGCTGCAAAATATCTCATTCAGGAATTAATATGTTCGAAAAAAATTATTCGGGAAAATAAACTATTCGACAAAGAAATCATTCGGGAACATAGTAATTCGGGAAAAAAATTATTCGGGAAAATAAACTATTCGACAAAAAAATCATTCGGATTTGGTATCAATTTGAAACTTTCAAGAAAACTGTGTAATATTTACGTTCGTGAAGTTCGCAACGATTATTATAGTCAACGATTTTAGATCAAAAAATTTTTATGGAAATTTTTACAAATTTTTGTAGAGAAAATAGTACGATTAATTTTTTGGATAATGATTTACAAAAAAAATATGTGTGAACAAAATTTTGTATCTTTTTTAGCAGAAAATTAATTTTTCTCTTTCAATCGTTGATCATAAACGTTGCAAACTTCATCGACGTTAATATTTATATTATTTAATATTCGCAGTTGTTCGAAGAATATCAAAATTGAGACAAAAAACGAGTCAAAGTGTTGCGAAGCAATATTTTAATTCGTTTATTGTTTCAATTTTGATTAAAAAAAAATTTTCTTAAAAAAAACGATAATATTTAAATAACATTAACATTATTTTTACACACATAGGCTTCGCACTCTATTATGAGTATAAAAAAAGTAGGAAAAAGTAGCCTCGATGACAAAAAAAAAGTAGGAAATAGTAGCCTCGGTGACAAAAGAAATTAAAGAATTTCATTAAAAAGTTTTTAAAAAATTAAATTTTCAAAGTATTTTAATTTAATAATTGATAAATAATTGAATTTTATAAGGAGTCACATTCTAATGTATTCACGTTTCTTAGTGCGAAGATTAATAATTAAAATTTTTATTAGTTAATTTAAAAAAAATACACACTTAAAATTTTTTAATAAAATTGAATTTTCACAGTTTTTTTTGAAAATTTTGAAAAATAAGATTTTTTAATTCTGTTATTTCAAGATAATTGAATTTTTTAAACAAATAATTGAAAATTTTTAATGAAATTGAAATTTCTTTACATTCTATTAAAAATAATTTACTTCTTTTAAAGAATTTTATTTAAAATTTTCTAAATAATCAAGGAAAGTTAGTCACCGTATAATTATAATTTTATTTTAAAAAATTTATTCCTAGAACATTCAATTATTTTGCTAAATAGTAAAACTTCGACAAAATTAAATTACTTTTAGGAATCTTATTAAAATTCATTGTAAAAGATCAATTATTTCTATAAATAACAAAAATTCATTTATACATTCACCACAAGAATTCAATTATTTTCAAAAATTGTTCTTAATTCAATAATTTGTATGTCTACTATTTTAATAAAATTTCCAAAAAGTATTCAATTATTTAACAATACAGTTTGACAAAATTCTACACAAACATTCAATTATTTTCTAAAAGAATGAAAATTTCATAGGAATTGAATGATTAAAAATAGAGTTTATCTGAATTTTTTTTTTAAATCAATTATTTGAAACTTTTGTTTATAAAATCCTCGCAGTAATTAAATTACTTTGATAAATAATAAAACTTATTGCAGAAATGAAATTATGTTTAATACAATTTTAATCAAATTCGTGCGAAAAATGCAATTATTTAAAAAAATTTGATTAAATTTTTTCTAAAGAAAGAATTTCAATTATTTTTAAAATATATTCTTCACAAGAATTCAATTATTTTCATAAATTTCCATAAAATTAAAAAAAAACCATTCACTTATTTTCAAAAGTAATGAAATTCTATACAGAAATTCAATTATATTTGAAATTTTTTTGAAAGTCTCCGAAATTCCAATTATCTTTTTAAATAATTAAATTATTTTCTACAATTGGATTATTTTCAAAAATTTTAATAAAATTCGACGCAAACATTTAATTTTTTTTATAAATATGTATAATAACATTCTTTGGAAGGATATTCAATTACTTTTATAAATAGTAAAATTCTTTGCAGAAATTCAATTAGTATTAATAAATTTTAATGAAATTAAATTAATCAAATTTCCAATTATATAATTCTGAACAGACAAGATTTTTTTTGAAAAATTAAAAAATTCTTTTGTTTAATTCAATTATTTTCCAAATTGTAGATTTATGTTCGAAATGAAATAAATTAAAATTTGATGAGAAAATAAAATCGGGAAAAATTTGAATTGAAAGGTTATCATTTGCAAGAAAATATAAACACAATTTATAATCAGTCACTATTGATGGAGCAAATGTCGGTTAAATTATTTCCAATTATCTTATTGGCGGTCGTTTTTCATTAACGATTTTAGTTTTTAACACTGTTTTTAAATGGAAATGTGAAAACAAAAAATCTAAATTTGACTATTTGTTTAGAAAAGTAGCTTTTAGTAGCATTCGGCTCAAAAAAGTAGCCAAAAAGTAGCCTCGTATCAAAAAAGTAGCAAATAGTAGCTTTTAGTAGAAAAGTGCGAAGCCTGTACACATAAAAAATAAAAATCCATCCAAAAGATTTAATCACATTTAGTACTTGAATTTTGTGTTAAGAAAATGTTAATTTAGGCGAGTCTAGAATATTATACGTGTTCAGAACAATGAGAAGGGGAATGAAGACTTCTTAAACTATACGAAGAAGAGAGTGAGAGAGAAAGAGAGAACGGGGTTGACGATAAAACGATAGGATGGGATCGTTCTATCGAAAACTCGACAAAACGCAAAGTGCATACCCCTCTATTTTCTGCGCGATGGTGATGCAGCGAAACTGCTGCGCAACATCGACAAGAAACAATGCAGCCATCACTGTTCCAATCCCTAGCTGCACCGCAATCTTATCAAGTCCGGCTTTGTATTCCTCTCTATTGGGGGTTTCGCCCAGTTATGTTACATAGAAAATATATTCGTTCTTGTTTTCTCCATTTTTTCTTCTTTTTCTTTTTTATTTTTGGCTTCAATGGAGAAAACTCGACAATTTTTTTCCAGAACATTAAAGACGCAAATCTCTTTCACAAAAAACAAAAAGAATACCAGACCCACTTAGTCTGATTGAATATTTCTTTTCATTGGATTTTCGAATATTAAAAGTTATTATTTTTCAATATCAAATAAGTTTATTATTTTTTAATATCAAATAAGTTTATTATTTTTTAATATCAAATAAGTTTATTATTTTTTAATGTCAAATAAGCTTATTATTTTTCAATATCAAATAAGTTTATTATTTTTCAATATCAAATAAGTTTATTATTTTTTAATATCAAATAAGTTTACTATTTTTTAATATTTAAAATTACTGTTTCTCAATATTTAAAATCAATTTCGATATGTAAAAAAATTATTATTGTTTGCAACCGAAAAATTATTATTTTTCAATACTTTAAATTGAACGAAAAACTCTTCACTTGGAAATAATGAAAATTATTACTTTTCAATATACGAATTATTATTATTTTCCATTGGGAAAAATTAAAAAAATGTAAATTTCAATTGGAATTCAAATTTATGCGGTAAACAATATTCACTTATTGAATATTCAAGAGAAGAGAGGAATAAAAATCGAAATTTATTACACTGTCAACAGAGGCCAATAACATTATTGTAATTTATGAAAAATTGGAATAATTCAAAATCAAGAACGTAAATATATATTTTTGAAAGAAAACTTTCTGAGACTATATTCTATATTCCGAACTGTATATATATAAAGGAGTTTAATATTTAATTTATTAGCTTTGATGATACAAATTCAAAAGACTTGGTGACTCTTTAAACCCAACTGAGAATATCTTCACAAAACGGTTGGAATTAATATCGAAGTGGCAGTGAGGAGAATATTCATATATGAGAGATTTCTCCTCTTGAATATTCAAGATCTCGAGAATATGCGTTTGAGAATATTCGTCCCCCTCTTTACTCGAGTCTTTATACAGAAAGGTAAATCGTCAATTTCCAAGTATAGTGTTAGCGTGACTCCTTGGAATTTTCGCCAAATTTTCCCTTATATACCCTCTCAAAAGAAAAGAAAATTTATCCTTTTAATCTTATCAATTCGAATGAAACTAACGAACTTGTCACAAAAAAAAAATGATGCAAGGAAAAATGCCAAGAATTTAATAAACAAAAATCATCATTCGTTTAAGCTTTTCATTTCGAATGAACAAGAACGAATTTTTTTAGTAGAATGGTAGGAAAAAAAAATCCCAAGAATTTAATAAATAGAAATAATAATGGTTTATTGTTTATGCAAACAATAGATGCAGTTTTTCTGATTTTAATTAAGGAATTAAATTAATTATAATTAAAATGATTATTAAATAAACGTTCAATTTAATATTCAATTTATTTGATATTAATATTTCATTTAATTTTTAATGTAATTTTATATTTATTATTATCTTTCATATTTTAGGTATTAATTAATATTTTCATTCACCTCCAAACTCAACTAAAATATTTTATTTTTCTAATTACTTATTTTTCGATTATAAAATTTTCTAAGATTATATTTCTAAATTATTATGCTTTTTTATTTTTAGATTACATTCAATATTTATAATTTTTATCAAAACGTTTAAATTAAAAAAAAATTTATTTTCTGAGAGACAAGTTTAAAAATTTTCTTTTCCATTTTTACTTTCAAAATTTGCTTTTCCAAATTTAATTAAAATTCCTTATTTCTTAAAAAATATAATTTTTCTTACGGTCTTTCATTAATTTTAATTATTTGAAAAACTCATACAGTAAATAACAAAATAATTCTAACAGCAACTTGAATTTAAATTCAAAATTTATTTGAACAAAAGTTGGCAAAATTTTCAATTGTTTTAATTTTTTAAAATTTATTTGGGAAATAGAAGTATTCTTAAAAAATTTTAGTTTCATTTTTTCAGGAAACAATTTTTCAAATTAAATTTTTCAAACCTTTAATACTTTTCATTAAACAAAAATTTTAAAACTTATATTTATTTTTGCTGGGGAATTAAAATTTCAAATAATTTCAATCAAAAACCTCATGAAATATAATTATTTCTAAAATTTGCAACAGTAATTAATCAAAAATTCAATTATTTTTGTAGAATTCCTGAATAAAATTATTGAAAAACTTTAATATTTTTTAAAGAAAAATAAGATTATTAATAATTTTTTTAAAACAAAAATTTAAAGATTTTTAATATTTGCTTCCCTTAAATTTTCAAGGAATTTAATTTAAAAACCTTTTAAAATTTAATTTATTCCCGAAATTCCTGTTATAACGGTTTAAATATTCAATTCTTCTTTAAAAATTTAACTGAAATTTTTGTTAAATCAATTCCTATCAGAATTCAACTACAAGAATTGAATTATTTAAATAGAATAATTTTTGTAAATTCATAAAATGATATAATTTCAAAAATATAATTATATTTATAGACAATATTTAAAGAGGAAAAAATCAAATTCTTTAAAATATAAAATTTTACAGAATTACCAATTGTTTCAAATTGTTAAAATAATTAATGTAAATTGAAGTACCTTTTTCTTCAAAAATTGTAATTACTATTTTTCAAAAGCCTAATTTTTTAAGAATTCCCAAATTAAATTTTCCAAATTTTAATAACTTTTGTAAAATAAGTACTTAACTAATTACTGCTCTTTATTTGCTTAAAATTTCGAAATACTTAGAAATTTGAACTGCAAGTTTTCCAAAATTCAGTTAATCTTCTACAATTTTTGAATTATTTTATTTAAAATTTTATTTTTAAGGATTTTTAAGGATCATCAATGAAAAGTTTTATTTATTTCCAACGTTTTCTATTTTTAACAACAATTGAACTTTAGAGATTTTAAAGATAATTTAGGTTCATGAAAAACTTTAAATAATTCAAATTCTTATAAAATTTGTTATACTTTTTAATATACATTTCATTCATTATTAAAAATAATGGATTTATGAATGAATTTTACTTAAAACAATAAAAAAAATTGAATTTTGAAAAAATTATAAATGATTGCAAAAACTCAATTATGTTCAAAAGTTATTTAATATTCTCGTCAAACTTTCAATTATTTTAAAAATTGTTAACAAAATTTTTGGCAAAATTCAATTATTTAAAAAATTTTTAGTAAAATTCTTGACAAAACTTCAATTATTTTCAAAAAATTTCCTTAATTTCATATGAATTATATTATTTACAAATTTTTCAAAAATTTCTTTCTTCTTAAAAATGTTATTAAAAATCATGAAACGAAATTAATTATTTTGTATTATTAATGTGGTAACAAATAATTTTATTTTAAAAACCTAAAAAATTTCCATTTTTTAAACTGAAAAAATCAGGAACCTTCAAATGAACAAATGCGTGACAACCCTGATCAAGTCTTTAATTAATTTCTCAAGAAAAACAAATAATAAAATAAAAATATTTTCGCCCAAAAGTCAGAATAAGAATAATCGTAATATATTTAAATTATTTAAAAATAACTGAAAATATTATTAAAAAATTAGGGTATCCAATAATTGTTTTATCAGATAAAAATTGTTTTATTTATTTATTTCTTATTATAATTTCGATAATATAGTTTTTAACAAAAAAATTCTGTAAATATTTTTTCTAAAATAAGCATCAAATTTCTTAATCGAAATTTGATTTATAACTTTTTTTCTACTTAAAACTTGTACTTTGTTTATAAATTGTCATTGAGAAGCAGAAAATATGCAAAATATTTTCTAATTTTAATTTTCCAACTGTTTTTTTATTTTTTTTTTTTTTAGAAAAAATTAAAAGATTAATTACCTAGTCCTAAAGTGTTTGTTACAAAGTGCTAATTTTTCCGGAAAGAAGAGAAATATTGAAAAATAACCTTAATAATTTTTGTAGATTAATGAAAATAGTTTTGTATTATTTGAAAAATAAAAATAATATTTCTAAATAAAGTAAATAAATACCGTTTTATTAAATTTAAGAAGTAAGAGTGAAAAAATGAGGAAAAATAATATTATCTATCAAAACATATCAAAAAACAAAAACATAATCATGACTAACTTCAGGTGTGGACAGACTGGACAGAATGAATCAATACGACGATTATTATAGTTACAGTACCGGCCAAAATTGTCAGTCCACCCATTTTTGAAGGAAAAAAAATTTTTTAACATAAAATTCATAAAAACTAAAAATTTTTTTGATTTATATTTTAAAGACGATAAAATTTTGAGAAGAATAAGACTTCGCAGAAGTCATTTGGCAAATATTTTTTTTTTAAATATTCTTCAAAAATAGTCATTTTCACTGTTTTACAAAAATTTGAATAACTTCTAAAATAATAAACGCTTTGTAATAATCTTAGGCTTATTTTAAATGTCATTTTCTACGTAATAAGAATTACTTATAGTTATTAACCTGTCATTTTTTTCTTGAAATAAACATGAAGTCAAAGTTGAGCAACAAAATCGTGAAAATTTGAAATACATGTTTTGTACTAAAAGCTATTCTAGAACATATATAAAACATGATATGGTATAGATTTTTTAAGAAAATTTAATAAAAAATGTTTGAATTTCAAAAATTATTTTTCTTTTAATAATATTATTTTAAATTTTTTGAATTTTTTTGTCCAACTTTGACGTCATGCTCATTCCAAATAAAAAATTACAGGTGAATGCCTATAAGTAATTTTTATTCTGTAGAACATCAGCTTTAAAATAAGCCTAAGATTATTAAAAAGCGTTCATTATTTTAGAAGTTATTAAAATTTTTGTAAAACATTTACAATTACGGTTTTTAAAAATATCTTCTAAAAAATTTGTCCAAATGACTTCTGTGAGGTCTTATTCTTTTCAAAATTTTATCGTCTTTCAAAATATAAACCAAACAAATTTTTAGTTTTTATGAATTTTATGTTTAAAAATTATTATTATTATTATTATTATTATTATTATTATTATTATTATTTTATGTTTTTATGTCTTTCCATTAAAAATGCGTGGATTGATGATTGCGGATGGTACTGTAATAAAAATAATAATTATTATTATTATTAACTATTTGTCTATTTGACTATTTGTCAAATTTTTTCAAACCATATTTTTCCCCACAAGCAATTTTGGGAATTTTGAATTTATTTCGAATTCATAGAAAATATCGATGTATACGTGCATGTATATTGGTACGATGAGATCGTTTAATAGGAAATTAATGTAACCGCATGGAGACAGATAATTGAAATTCAGAAACCGTCGACAAGCGTCTCTATTGTCTTAGGAATAATGGGATTCGTTTGATAAACCTGTTTGTAGAACATCGAAATTCTGTGCCACCACGATTCAACGAACGCGTAAGCCCAGCTCCAATTCGTACTGGAGAAACAATCGTCCTGTCCTGCATCTCACAAGGAATACCACCGCCAATGTACCTCTGGTTTCGCGAATCCATTTCTGGCACTGAGATGATCGTCAATTCAGAGAGAATTCATTCGAGAGCTGGCGTTCTCATTTTACAATCCGCCCGAGTCGAGGACGGTGGTCGCTATGTTTGTCATGCCAACAACACTGCCGGTTCAGAAAGTGTCGAACTTGAAGTCTCAATTATCAGCAGTCTTTCAATTCGCTTACAACCACAACAGGTTGGAATGACATTTTTATTTACTACTTCGATTTTTCTTCTTTATATTTTTTGCTATTGAAATAGAAAATTTTCCACATTCAATATAATAAATTTCAGAGAAAAAAAAATGGAAAAATTAGAAAAAAAAGAATATATATTCTTTTGAAATTTAAATACTTTAGGAAATGTGTTTTGTAAATGGAAAATTTTCACTATCTACAAATTTTTAAACACTCAAATAAAGGAAATATTGTTCATCAAAAGTGTTTACAAAAATTACTCTCTGAGATGAAAATTCAAAACTTAAATAAATTTTCCATTTTTTTATCATACATTAACTTTATAAATCAATCTAGAAACTTTATAATTAATCTCTTTAGAGCTGCTACAAAATTTTTAATTTTTGTTTCACTATTTTTCCCATTACTTCCAGATTGAATTATTAATTATTTCCTGATTCCTATAAAAAAAATTCAGAGGTTTAATTACAAAAAAAAGAAATATTAAAAAACAACCATTTCATTTAAAACTTATCTACTTATTGTAAAAATAATATTCATTTAATTTTTAAATCCTTTAAAATTTCAAACAAATTCTTAAAAAATTCCATTATTATTAGAATATTACTTCCAGATTAGATTTTTTTTAATGATTCCTATAAAAAAATTCAGTGGTTCAATTATCAAATGAAAATTTAAAAAAAAACAAACATTTCATTTCAAACTTTATGAAGGTCTACTGATTGTAAAAATAAAATTATTTATTTAACTATTAAATTCTAAAAAAATTCAAACAAATTCCTTAAAAATTCCATTATTATTAGAATATTACTTCCAGATTTGATTTTTAATTTTTTATGATTCCTATAAAAAAATTCTGGGATCCAATAATAAAAAAATTACTAAAAAACAAAGATTTAATTTAAAACTTTAAGACGGTCTACTCATTGTAAAAATAAAATTATTTATTTAATCTTTAAATTCTTAAAAGCTTCGAACAAATTTTTTAAAAATTTCATTATTATTAGAATTTTCGGAAATTTCAATTATTTCCGAAAAAAATTCAATTACTATTTTATAAAAAATCAAATATCTTTTGAAAAACAGAACAAAAACATTTTAGAAACCTAATTCTGCGGACTTTTTCTCAAATATAAATTTTCGAAACTTCTATTTTGAAAAATTAAAAAGTTAAATTTAACATCTGGAAACTTTATAATATATTTCTTCAGAGTTGGCATAAAAATTTAAATATTATTTTCATTGATATTCCCCCAAGTTCCAGATAGAATTTGAAACTTTCCTCTGATTCCTATAAAAAAAATCCAAGAGTTCAATTAAAAAAAAAAATTCAAACTAATTTTTATTATATTCACAAATTTTATTTAAAAAAAAAGTAAACACTGTCTTTCATTATAAAATTAGTTCTTTAATTTTTAGTTTTAATTAAATTCTTAAAAATCATTATTCTAAATAATTTTTTTTTAATTTCATAATTAAAATTTTTTAAAAACAAAAGTAATCTTTTTTGCAAAAATCTACTAATCTTGCAACAGTAATATGGAGATATTTAAAAAAAACTAATTTTTTTAGTTCCAAACAAAAATTTTAATTTAAATCATTTTAAAATTAACTAATTAATAATAATGTGTTAATAAATTTTTTAAATAAATTATTTTAGATGCAGCTGAAACTCTATAATAATTAATTAATAGAATTAATTTCTTTTTCTAAAATTACTAAAATAAATAACTTGCACTGATTCTTTGTAGTATTTAATTATTTAAAAATTTTCTATATAAAATTCTTTGAAAATTCTAGTTTTCAAAATCTCTAGTAAAATTTTTCAACAAATTCAATTATTTTTAATTCAATTTCAAACAAATTTCAATTAATTTGATATTTTATTAATAAATGTTATTTCTTCCAGTATCTTTTGAAGAATAGAATCAAAATTTTTCAAAGCACATTTTTTCGAAAATTTTAACTATTTTTATTTTCTTAATTCTTTTTTAAAATTTATATTTAGAGAAATGTTGAATTTAACCAAATTTAGAATTTAGAAAAATTTACATGTTCAGTATAATAATGAAGTATTTTAAACGTAAATCATACTTTAAATAAATAGTTAAGTGCTATTAATAGTTTTTCATAAAACAACTCAAAAATTGCTCACTGCATTAAAAATTTAAATTTTTCTATTAAAAATTTGAAACTTCGTAAATTATTTTTAAATACGTGATGACATTATATTATTCCAATAAAATTTTAATATGAATAGTAATTAAATAATATTAGTTTATTAGAGCTTTTAGAACTTTACAGAAATAAATTATTCGAAATTTTTAAATTGATTTTTTATTAATAATAAAAATTTATTTCTTTCATTAACAAAATTTTTAAAATAGTTTATAAATAATAATAATTTAATAAAAGTTTGCAAAAATTTAGGTAACTAAAGTCATTTTTAATTTCTTATTTCGCTAGGTTCAATTATTATTAAAAATAGAAAAAGTTTTGTATTAACTTTGACTCTCATTTTAACTTTCAAATTAAATATGAGAATGAAAATAAAAATTAAAATCAAAGTCAAAGATAATTGTAAAGTCCAAATCGAATCGAAAGTAAAACTTAAATTAAAAATTCGCCGTTTCTGAATTTTATTATCAATTCTAGAAATTTAATACTTTTCCTAATACTATTGATAAAACTTTCTGACATCTCCCTGATTTCCTCAACAAATTTTACCTCCCTAGAATTCTCTAATTTGTAGCAATTCTGCAGCGACGCAAAATTATTGTCAAATTGATTAATTTCCAAAAAAAAAACAGAAATAAATTTCCCTCATTTGAAAATAAATTTCCAATCTTCCCCAATCGGCGCTCCAATACAATTATAACGAACTCTCTAATTTTTTCCCCATTAATTAAAATAAAATCTTCTATTAACTTTATATCAGAAATTTGGAGATTGAATTTATTTGAATATCACTTCAGCAGCTTTGCCTTTTGGTCGATTGGAAATTTATCAATCACTGTTTAATTTGATTGCGAATAGTGTAGAGACAAAAATAGGTAGAAAAATTTTTTTTTCAACTTCAAAGGAATAATTTTTTTTTTAGTGTACAAAGTGAACTTGAAATGTGCTCTTTTAGTGAAAAAAAAAGAACCAAATACAGGAGCAATTTATTGATGTTTTTATTTTATTTGTGATAAATAAATGAATAGAATTTTTCTCTCAATTTTTTCGATTGTTGTATATTAATATTGAATTTCCGTTTCTTTTTTTAGATGACAGTTGATTTGGGAAAAGACGCCGAATTTCAGTGTTCATTTACGGGTCAACCGACGCCAATGATAACATGGGCGAAGGACGGTTCACCATTAAGGGAGGGTAATTCAGGGAGGGCAAAGATTATCGGTAGCAATGGAACAATTTTACACATATCCGCCATTACACGTGACGATAAGGGAATGTATCAATGTTTTGCGAAAAATGACTATTCCATGGTTCAAGCCACCGCTGAACTCCGACTCGGTGGTAAATAGTTAATTTTTATTTCACTTTCGCATTGAAAATTTAAATTCAAAATTTTAATTCTAAAATTGTGAGGTTATAATCGTGAAAATTCTCTTAAAGTAAAATCAGAACTTTTAATTTTGAAATAAAAGTAAAATTAAAATGTTTAATTTTTAAATCAAATTAAACTTGGAATTTTTAATTTTAAAGTAAAATTACGATTTTTAATTTTTAAATAAAATTAAACTTGGAATTCTTAACTTTAAAGGAAAATTACGATTTTTAATTTTTAAATAAAATTAAACTTGGGATTTTTAATTTTAAAGTAAAATTAAACTTGGAATTCCTAATTTTAAAGTAAAATTACGATTTTCAATTTTTAAATAAAATTAAACTTGGAATTTTTAATTTTTAAATAAAATTACGATTTTTAATTCTCAAAAAAAAATTGAAAATTTCAATTTGAAAGTAAAATTATAATTTTTAAGTTTGAAACATAATTAAAATTATTTACTTTCAACTAAAATCACAATTTAAAATTTTTAAATGAAATTTTACAAAATCGAAACTATTTTAAAAATATTCTGTTCAGAAATCTTCCAAATATTAAACTTTTTATTTAAAACGAAATTTTCCTAATTTGAATCTATTTCTAAAATATTCTGTTTCAAATTATTCAAAATATTAATTTTTACAATTAAAATAAATTTTTCCTAATTTGAAATTAACTCTAAAACATTCAACCTTTAAATATTCCACTCTTTGTTTAAAATAAAAATCTTGATTATAAAATAAATTTTCATTTTTTCAAAAAAGTTGAGAGTTTCAAATTCTCAAAGCGAATTTCACGCTATAAAATGTACTTCCCTGCTATTAACAATTTGGTAAAAAAAAAAAAATTTCCCATTAAAGTTCGGAAATTAATAATTAAATTCATCAACAAAAATTAAATTTTTATACTAAATTACAAAGTTGGTAAGTTCATCTACATTCTAGTAACGAAACGCTAAAAGTTTGAAGTATTATTACTAAAGTAAAAAATTAAATTCCTAAGTTAATTATAAACTTGGTAAATTAGAATAAATTAGTATAAATCGTCAATTTTAATAATAAAACGACGATTAAAGTTGAAATTTTAATAATTTTTATGAAATTCCCTCTTTAGATGCATTGCCTCAGCTAGTGTATAAATTTATTGAACAAACTATACAGCCAGGACCTCCGGTATCTCTCAAGTGTATCGCCACTGGAAATCCTACACCACACTTTACTTGGTCATTAGACGGATTCCCTCTTCCTCAAAACGACAGGTACTCACGTTCACTTTCAAAAGACTTAAATCTTAAACAAAACATTTTTAAATTTATTTCATAAAATAATTATTAAAAAAACATTTTGTCATGAGAAAGTGTGTTTACTCTTAAAAAATATTTATTACTAAAAAATAAAACTATAGTCTTGTTTTCTAAGAATATCGAAAAATTTTATTTTTTTCCAAGTTTGAACTAAGAAAAAAAGATTATTTGCACTAAAAAATTATTTCGAGGAAAAAAAATTATTTGCATTGAAAAAAATTTAATTGAAATGAAAATAAAAACTTCTTAAAACAAAATAATTTTTTTCTAATCAAATATTTGTTCTAATCAAAAATTTGTTTTAAACCAAGTCAAATTTATTTGATTAGAAATAAATTTGTTTTAACCAGGTCACATTTATTTCATTAGAAATAAATAATTTTGGGTTCAAAAACAATTTATTTTGAGTCAATTAACTTTTTTTTGCTGCAAATAATTTTTTTTCCTTCGAAGTAAGTTTTTGTTTGCAAATAATCTTTTTTCTTTAGTTCAAACTTGAAAAAAATAAAATTTGTCTATTTATTTAGAAAACATGAGTGTAGTTTAGTTTTTTAATAATAAATATTTTTTAAGAATACGAACTCTCTTTTTCATGACAAAAAAAAATATTTTTAAATCAAACAAAATTTGTCTAAATCAATTAAACTTCACTGAAACCAAGTTCACTTAATTTGAAACTAAAAAAAACTTATTTGAACCAGAAAAAAATTATTTTCACAAAAAAAACTTATTTCCAAAAAGCACTATTTCTACCAAAAGAAAATTATTTAAACCAAATAATATATTATTTTGTCCAAATAAAATTTAATTGAATCAAAATAATTCTTCTAGAAGAAAAGTAATTTTTTTAAACCAAATAAAATTTGTTCAAACGCAAATGAAAACTTATTTGAATCAAAATCAAATTTTTTTGAACTAAATAAAATATTTTTAAATTAAACAAAATTTGTTTGCACCAACCGACAACTGAGAAAAAAATTTTTTTAATCCAAAAATATACGTATAAAAAAAATTTGATTGATTTGAACATATTTTATAATTGAATTAAACGAAATTTTTATTAAATCAAAACTATTCTGATAAATTCAAAAATAGTTCTTCGTAGAATGTATTTTTTCTCGAATATTTTACTTTATTCTAATTTATAAGCAATTAAACTAATTAATAAAATAGAAATTATTAAAAATATAAATGTTGAAAAAGGAAAAATAGAAACATAAAAAAAAGAAAAAATAGAAAAAATAAAAAAATTTAATTCATTACAGTAAATTTACTTTATTATTTATTTATAATTAATTATTATTTTCAATTAAAAAGGTAATTTTAAAATCTGAACAGGTTTTATAAAAAGTAAAAACAGTATTATATGTCAAATAAACTCAAACCAGTTGGAAAAAAGAACAAAGCAAATAATAAAAAAACAAGAAAAATAAAAATAAGGAAATGAAAAAATAAGGAATAACAAAAATTAGAACATAAAGACAAAAAAAATTGAAACTAAAAGAATAGAAATTAAAATATAGAAAATACAAAAATAAAAAATACAAAAATGTAGAGAAATATAAAATAATATAAGCACAGAATTGCAAACTAAAGAAATAGAAAAATGTGAAATTGAATAAATTATAAAATTTTTATACATAGAAATAAATAAAATCGAATACAGTATAAAATTTTTAGAAACAACAATAAAATAAAGCATATCTGAAATTTACATAAAACTAAAATTTCTACAAAAAAAACTTATCTGCACTAACTAATAAATTATTTAGACCAAATATAATTTAATTAATTAAAAAAAAATTCTTCTTGAACCAAAATAATTTTTTCAAAAACAGTTAAAATTTGTTTGGACCAGTAAAACTGTATTTGAATCAGAATAAATTTATTTTGAACCAAACGAAATATTTTTAAATCAAACAAAATTTGTTAGAATCAACGCACAACTGAAAAAAAATTCTGTAAACAAATTCAAAAAAATTTTTTCATAAATTGTATTTTTTCCGAATATTTACTTTATTCTTTATTAGCAATTAAACTAAACATCAAAACAGAAATTATTAAAAATAAAAAAAATTGAAAAAGAAAAAATAGGAACATAAAAAAAAAGAAAAAATGGAAGGAATTAAAAGTAAATTATAAATACTGAACTAGTTTTTATGCAAAATACAAAAATAGTGATAGACGTCAAACAAAATCAAACCAGTTGGAAAAAAGAACATAGCAAATAATTAAAAACAAGGAAAATAGAAAAAACAAAATATAAAATAAAATAACAAAATAAAAAAAGAAAGAAAAACAAAAATTAAAATAGAACAAAAAAAGAAAACCCAAAGGATGGAAATTGAAAAATAAAAAATACGAAAATAAAAAATACAAAAACGTACAGAAATAAAAAATAGTATAAATACAAAAAATAGATAGAAAAAACAAAAAGCACAAAAAATTGAGAAACTGAATTGCAAACTGAATTTAATAGAAAAATATGATATCAAATGAAGTATAAAGATTTTTATAAATAGAACACCATAAAATAGACTAAAGTAAAAAGATTTTATAAATAAAACTATAAAATAGAATAAAGTATATCTAAAATTTTTATAAAACTAAAAATAGAACGAAAAGAGATATAAAAGAAGGAATTTGATAACGAAATGAATTTAAAGCGAAAAACTGAGTAGAGTATAAAATTATTTTCATATTGTTGGAAATAAAATCTGTAACGATAAACTGTTACTTTTAGGTTTATGATAGGACAATACGTTACTGTACATGGTGACGTTATATCTCACGTAAACATAAGTGGCGTTCGCGTTGAAGATGGAGGTGAATACAGGTGTACAGCGGACAATAGAGTAGCTAAGGTGCATCATGGGGCACGTCTAAACATTTATGGAGCGCCATTTGTACGACCAATGGGTAATTATGCCGCTGTCGCTGGCGAAACGACGGTCATCAAATGTCCTGTGGCCGGATTTCCCATTTTCTCCATAACTTGGGAAAAAGGTATTCTACACTTTTAATATTTAAATTTCCCTTAAAAAAAAAATTCCTTTTACTAAAAATTATTACCTCATAATCTTGTATCTAAATATAAAAAAGAAAAAAATTCAGAAATACTTTTCAATTTTTATTAAAATTACATTTGGGGTAAAAATTTATTTTTCTCTCCACTATTTCGAAAAATTCTTCTACTATTTCTAACGTTCAAATAAATTTTTTTTGTTTTTTCTTTTAATTTAATTTCTCTTAAAATTTATCTATATTAATTTATTTTAATATTATTTATAATTTAAAATTACTATTTTCAAGTAAATAAATGTTCAATTACAACATTTTTCATTTTAGTTTAGTAATTTCAAAAAATATTGAAGAATAAAAAAATATTTCGTTAAATATTTTATTATTTTTTTGAATGAATCCAAAATTTCGAAAATTAATAAAAATTATCATTTCTTGAAAATAAAATAAAAATATTATTAAAACAATTAATTACCTTTTTTTTAAACAATATAAAATTTATAAACGAATAATCATAAAGTTTATTAATGAATTTTATTAGTGAATTTTATAAGTAATTAATATAATATTTAATTTAGTATTTTATTAAATATTTTTATTTCAAAACTATTCAATCCTTTATTAAAAATTTATTAACTTTATGATTAAATAATTAAATACTTCCTCTATATGAGGATGCAATAAGAGTTTCAACTTTTATTGCATTATTTTTAAGTAATATTTTTTTTTTATTTTTTTCAATTATATTTAAATAATAACTTGATTAAATTATTATTATTATTGTTTTTCAACTATTATTATTTTCTAAGAATAAAAATCTTATATAAATAAAACTAAATTTATAAATCATTCACTTATAAAAAATAATCGTTTGATTAAAGACAATTATTCAGTTAATTTATAAGTTTGAATTAGTAAATATTTACCATAAAATTTATTTCAATATAAAAATATACTTACAAAAAATTTGTTTGATTTAAACATATTTTATAATTAAATTAAACGAAATTTTTATTAAATCAAAACTATTCTGATAAATTCAAAAATAGTTCTTCGTAGAATGTATATTTACGCGAATATTTTACTTTATTCTAATTTATTAGCAATTAAACTAATTAACAAAATAGAAATTATTAAAAATATAGAAGTTGAAAAAGAAAAAATAGGAAAATAAAAAAAAAGAAAAAATAGAAGGAAAAAAATTAATTCTTTCCAGTATATTTACTTTATTATTTATTTGTAATTAATTATTGTTTTCAATTAAAAAGGAAATTTTAAAATCTGAACAGGTTTTATGAAAATTATAAATTATTATTATTATTATTATTATTATTATTATTATTATTATTATTATTATTATTATTGTTTTTCAACAATTATTATTTTCTAAGAATAAAAATCTTATTTAAACAAAATTAAATTTATAAGCCATTCACTAATAAATAATAATCGTTTGATTAAAAAAAATTATTCAGTTACACTATAAATGTGAATTAGTAAATATTTACTATATTTATTTTACTATGAAAAAAATATTCTATGGAAAATAATACAGCAAAACTTTTAAATGACTAACAAAATATTTACTAATTACAGTGACTGTCTTCTTGCTTTTTAATTTGTAAATTTTTAAAATAAATTATTAAAAATCACTTTGAAATCAGTAAAAATTACTATTTATTAGTAAAAATTACTAGTTAAAAAAGCAAAAAGTCATTCAATAATTTAAATTAATAAATACTTTTACAAATAAAAATTGAGAGAGTATTTTAAAAAATTATTTATTTACAATAAATCCTGTCGGAATGCAACTTGATTTTTTAAATTTTACTACAGTAAACAATTTTTAAAATATTGTTTCATATTTTAATTTTGCAAAATTTTTATAACATTCTGCAATTAAATAAAAATAATTCTTGCTGCACATTTTTGAAAACAACTAAATTCTAAAAATAAAGTTCGATTTCGACAGATTCGATTGTGACTTGTTTATGAATATTCATATTTTATAAAATAAATTAGAAATAAAAATAAATTATCATTTATTCGATTAAATATTTAAAAACAAATATCTATGCAAAACAAAATTTTCATTCACCGACAAATGGTTATTTGATAAAAAATATTTTTATTTGAAAAGAAATTTTTATTTGCCTACGAAATATTTAGTTAGATATAAATATTTATATTGAAAGAAATAAATATTTATACTTGGAAACAATTTTTTTGTAGTTACATAAATAATTATAAAGCTCTTTGAATAAAAATTCCCTTTCTCTCTCTCTCTCTGAATATTATGCAGAGAGATTAAATATATCTTATTTTATAATATGTACTAATAAAAGACATTTTATATTGATCATGACTTCTGAATTTTTCAAAATTCATAAGCGTTCAAAATTCACAAAATGAAAGAGAAGAATTCAATAATAAAAATGTCAATTAATTATAAAGAGAACATTTGAAACTGAAACGTTATTTATATAATGAATGTAGATTACTGGTCGACGAACTCAACGTGAATTAATAAGAACAAAATTAAAAATAAATCAAGAAACCCGGTTCGTTGACCTCGGAAAATTAACTATTTCTAAAAAAAAATATTCTTTTGGAAAAATTAAGAAACTTAAAAAATTTAAATTTAATAAAAGGTAAATATTTTGATTTAAAAATACACAAATATTTTTAAATAGTTAAGCGATTCTCCAAATGTTCTGTTCTTTCAAATGAAGAAAATTTTTTTGTGGTAGAATATTTTTGAAAAAAATACTAGACTGAAATAAAAAATATCTCAACTGAACATTTTAGTTGAAAATTATTTTCCTAATTTTTATTTCGACAGGCCTCGGACTGAATTTAGAAAAAAAAATGTGTAAAAAGTATTATAAAATATTCGTAACAATTGCAAATAGTTGCAAATTATTTACAAATACAAATAAATTGTTAAATATTAATTAAATAATATTATTTAAATTAAATTATTACGTAGTAATATTAATGAGTAAAAAAACTAATAAAACTAATAAGTTTTTACTATTATTACTTAGTAATTATTACTTTAGCATTTAAATAAAAAGCGTTAAAAATATGTACTAAAAACACAATTAAAATTATTTCAATTTTTCCATAATATTCTCACAAAACAATTGTCAATTCAATTTAATTTTTTTCATAACTTTTAAAATTATTTTTCAACTATAATTAAAAATATTTTTACAATAAAAGTTTTGCATTTTATTAATTATAAAAATGTTTTTGAGAGATGAAATGAATTTCCCCACTTGAGAACGCCAAGGTCGCCGCTAGGTGGCGAGGAATTTTTTGTCATTAGTCTAACTGCCCTCTAGCGGTGACCTTGGCGTTCGCAGGTGGAAAGTAAAGTCTCCATATTGAATCTTAAGATATTCTTAAATAAAATCGTAATTTTATAATTATTTATGATAAAATTTAGAGAGTTTGACAATTAATATAAACGGAATTCAATTTTTAATTTATTTTCCTTTTTGATATTTTTAACGTTTTTACTTTTTTCCAATTCTCGGAATTAATTTCTACATTGATATAATTGAAATTTCAGTTTATAAAATTAATTATTAACTTTTCCAACGAAATAAGTATATCACTAGTAACGTTGTTTATTATAAAAACTATTAAAAAGTTATAAGTATTATTAGTTTTGTAACTAAACAGTTACGAAAAGTAAAAAAAAGTGCAAAAGTATCAATACTGAGTCCGAGAACCTAACTTTAAAAGTCAATTTGACTGCATTTGCCCTTTTTTATTGCCTTAAGTTTCGAATAAAATTAGAGATCTCAAATCTTAAAGGCTGACAAATAGGAGAGGTAGAAATCCAAAAACCATTTTTCATTGTTAGAATCGTTAAAAGGTGCATTTTTCAAGCAGTTCGAATTGAATACAACCGACAATCAGAATGGTTGG
This sequence comes from Leptopilina drosophilae, assembly GCA_032873175.1. Lineage (NCBI taxonomy): Eukaryota > Metazoa > Arthropoda > Insecta > Hymenoptera > Figitidae > Leptopilina > Leptopilina drosophilae. The sequence continues at coordinate 43,648,561 of CM065480.1, read as the reverse complement.
AATGAGGAGAATATAGCTACTCGTAAAAAGTTTTTTTTTTCCTGCTATAGTTATTTGAAATGCCATAAAACGAATCGAAAAGTTTGTTCCGAGCAACACTGTAAAGTTTTTTTTTTTTTTCTTTCAAACGCGTAATCGAATTCGTCTTACTTGACTTTTCGCAGACGGCCAAGTTCTACCGACTAGTCGGCGGCAGGAAGTTTCACGAAACGGTACTTTGGTCCTTCATCATGTGGACAGTAGCACCGATCAAGGCGAATACAAGTGCACCGCCAAAAATAAACAGGGAAGATCGAGTTCAAAAAGTGTTCAAATCGACGTCAAAGGTAAATATATCTTATCATTTACTACCCTAATATAATTAATTCAAATCATAAATTAATTAATTTGTCAATTAATTCAAAAATATAAATTTTCTTTTTCAACAGCAGAATCAATTCGAAAATTTAATTTTCATTGGTTAAATAACCTTTAACTTTCGAGATCCTTTATAAATTAAGAGAAATTAAACGAAAACATTCGGACAATGAATAAAATATATATTTACTCCAACGTTTCGAAATCTAAATAATTTCCTCTTCAGGGATTCAATGAATAATAATTAAAATAAACGAAGACTTAAATTTTTTATTACGCCGACATAATTATTACTTATTATTATTAATTATTACTTATTATTTTATTATTGCCGAAAGATTATTCGTTTTATTATATTGTGAACTGTTATTTATTTATTTATTTAAAAAAAAAATTATCCAAAAAATAATTAAAATAAACTCCAACGTCAGGGCATAATAAAAATTTAAGTCTTCGTCTATCTTAATTATTATTTTTTGACTCCCTGAAGAGAAAATCATTTAGATTTCGAAACGTTGGAGTAAATAAATATTTTATTCATTGTCTGAATGTTTTTGTTTAATTTGCCTTAATTTAATTTTCATTGATAAAGAGCAGGAAAAAAATCGAAAATACACTAGAAAAAATGTATTTAATTCAAAAATTGATTTGATTTATTTGACATCAATGAAATTAAATGTACTTGAATGGAGTAATTTTAAAACTGATATTTCTAAAAATGTTTATAAAACCAATTTTTTCCCAAAATAAAATTCGCAAATTTATCTTGGAGCCGATCGTTATTTTTCTTGTCAATTGATATTAAATTCTATTTTTAAAGTAAACCAAGCATTTTCTTATTAATCATAATTAGTGTTGTAACAAAAAAATGCTCCTTTTCGATTCAAGAATTTTCAGAAAAACTCCACTTATAGTGACGCGGAATTACAGAAAAAAATCACGAAACACATTAAATAATTTGTACCTTAATTTATTTTTCATTGAATCTACAAAATTATCTCTCTAAAAAGAAATTTCCGATTCGAAAACTGCTATCTTTGTGAATCAAATAAATGTATATTTATCACAGCGTCTACTAAATTATTTCTTTGCCTTAAATAAAACTTTTCTTAAGCATAAAAAAAAATATTCAATTAGGTCAAATAAAATTTATGTAATATAAATAAAAATTTTTCTTGAAACATATAAACTTTATTGGAACTAAAATAACATTTTTTTTTAATTAAACTAGATTTTTTTTACAATTCAACAAAATTTAGTGGAACCAAATAAAATTCACTGAAATCAAAAAAATTATTTTCACCAAATGAAACTTACTTGAACTAAAAAAAAATTTACACCAAATAAAATGTTTTTGAACTATGTAATTAAAATTAATTTTAGTAAGAAGAAATTTTTTGAACCAAACATAATTTTTTTAAATCAGACAAAATTTTGTTGAACAAAATATACTTAATTCAAACCATGTTCAACTAATTTAAAAAAAAGAAACCTTATTTTAATTAAATAGAAAAATTATTCATATCTAAAGAAACTCATTTCAATGAAAAATATACTATTTGCAATAAATAAAATTTATTTGTTTTAAAATAAATTCTTCTTGAATAAAAATATTTTTTAAAAATAAAATAAAATTTGTTTAAATTAATGAAAAAGTATTTAAATCAAACAAATTTTTGTTGAACCAAATACATTTTAATGAAATCATGTCCACAAAAGAAAAATATTTGTACAAAATGAATCTTCTTTACAAAACAGAAATAAATGATTTACACTGATAAAATATATTTAAAGTAAAAAAAATTCGTCTTGAATCAAAATGATTTTTCTACATCAAACCAAATTTGTTTGAACCAATAAAAATTTATTTTAGTCAGAAGACATTTTTTTAACCAAACTAAATTTTTTTATATCATAAATTATCGTTAGGAACTAAATACACTTCACTAAAACCAAATTCAACTGATTTAAAAATGAAAAATTTTTATTTAAACTAAAGAAAAAAATTATTTGCATCAAATAAAACTTATTTAAATCCAAAAATAAATTATTTACACCAAATAAAATATATTGGGAACAAAATAATTTCTTCTTTATGAAAAAGAATATTTATTTTTGAATCAAAAAATTAATTATTTGAAGCAAGTAAAATTTATAAATCAAAATATATTCTTTTTAAAAGAAAATAATTATTTTTAAATTAAAGAAATTTTATTTCAACCAATTAAAATTTATTTTAGAAAAAAATAAAATTTTTTTGAACTAAACTAACTTTTATTTAAATCAAACAAAATTTGTCTAAACCAATTAAAATTTATAGAAATCAACAATATTTTTTTGAAATAAACTAAATTGACTTAATTGAAACCTGGTTCAACTGATCTGAAATAGAAAAAACTTATTTAAACCAAAGAAAAAAAATTATTTGCACAAAGAAAAATTATTTTAATGAAAAAAAATATTGCACTCTATAAAACTTACTTGACCCTAATAATAAATTTTTTGCACCGAATAAAATTTAATTTAATGAAAATAACATCTTCACTGAACCACAAAAAAATTTTTTCTTAATCAAACAAAATTAGTTTGGACTGATAAAAATTTATTTGAATTAAAATAAATTATTTTTAACTAAACTTATTGTTTTTAAATAAACTAATTTTTTAAGAGCTTAAAGTTCTGAACGTTCAAATGAACGAAATTTATTTATTTCTTCTAAAAATTAAATTTTTATTGCAATTATTTTGCGTTACTATCTAAGAAATTAATTACTGAGTTTCTAAATATAAAATTTCAGTTATAAAATTTTTTTATAATAAGTAATTTATTAAAATATTTTCAATAAAAAATGTTTCGTTCATTTGAACGTTCAAAACTTGAGGATCATAATTTTTTTAAATCCAACAAAATTTCATCGAACCATAGAAAAAGATTACTGTCACAAAAAAAAGATTTTCATCCAGATAATTAAAACTTATGTAGCAAAAATAAATTTTTTTATTTTAAACCATAGAAACTTTATTTAGCAGAAATAAATATTTGTTACTTTAACCATGTAAATCTATTTTGCAGAAGTAAATTTTGTTTCCTGTCAAATAAAAATTTATTTATCAGATATAAAAATTTATATTTAAGCGAAATAAAATTTTTTTAATATAAATCTATGTTGCAGAAGTAAATTTTGTTTCCTGTCAAATAAAAATTTATTTATCAGATATAAAAATTTATATTTAAGCGAAATAAAATTTTTTTAATATAAATCCATGTTGCAGAAGTAAATTTTTTTCTAGTCAAATAAAAATTTATTTATCAGATATAAAAATTTATATTTAAACGTAATAAAATTTTTTTGAAGCAAATCTATGTTGCAGAAGTAAATTTTTTTCTAGTCAAATAAAAATTTATTTATCAGATATAAAAATTTATATTTTAACGAAATAAAATTTTTTTGAAGCAAATAAATAATTTAACAGACGCTGAGACAAATATATCTTTTTTCTAGGCGTATTCTTAAAAAAAAGTCTTAAAATTCGACATTGAGACAACAAAACCGTAGCAAAATTTTTGTGAAGCAACATTTTGATGCTCTGTTTTGTCTCAATTTGATATCGTTAAAAAATCATTGAAAAACTATTGAAAAATTATTTTCAGAAGACTCTCAACATTAATTAATTCTTTTACTTGCTATTTTCTATTTTTCCAAAAAAGGAAAATTTCACCACTAAAAAGGAAACTAAAATTAGGAAAAAAAAGGTGAAAAAATCACTTTTTCTTCTTCATCATCATCAAGAAAAAAATTTCACCACACCATCAGGAAGAGCGAGGAGAATTCAACTCGATTTGTGTGTTGTTCTTGTTGTTGAAAAAAATATCAAGTTGGCAATATGTTGTAATCTTTTTTTTCCAGTACCACCGAAAATCAATCCATTTAACTTTCCCGAGGATGTTCAAGCTGGAGCAAGAGTGCACGTGACTTGCGTTGTAAGCGAGGGTGATTCACCATTGAGGATAGTGTGGCTTAAAGACGGCGGTCCTTTGAATCCAAGGGAAGTGGATACCCATCAGAGCGGTGAATTTGATCTCGCTCTGAAAATTCACAGCGCCTCGCCATCTCACAATGGCAATTACACTTGCGTCGCAAGTAACGACGCCGCAAATACATCGCGCACTGAACGTTTAGAGGTTCATGGTACGAAGGGCTGCTTTTATAAATCAAAAAATAAAAATCTCCCCCTATTTTAATTATTTCCTCTTTCGCCCCACCCCTATTAGATCGAGAATCCAAAATTCTCCGCCATTTTCTTTTTGCCAAAAATTTTAATAGAAAAAAAAAGTAATAAGCTGAAGTAGAAAAAAGTTTTTATTTTAGTACAAAAGTACAAAAATACAAAACTACAAAAAGTATAGAAAGAAATAAGAAAATAGGAAACTGTATAAATAAGTCTAAATTAAAATTCGTGACTTACTGAATTTTTGTTTTTTTCTAGTCTTCAGTTTTCTTACTGACACTTTTTTATCTTTTCTATTCTTTTTCCATTTTTTGTCTCGAAATTCAAATTAGTAAAAATGTTTATGGACTAATTTAACATAGTGACTAACGTTTTGTCTTTTGAATTAGCAATTCTCACTAAAAAAATTAAATATTTATTTAAATTAATTAATTTATATTTTATTTATAAAATATTTACTAATTCAAAAACAAAAAGTTAGTCCCCAATATAAATTATTATCCGAACTGTTTTACTGATTCAAATTTAGAAAGAAAAAAATAGAAAAAGAATAGAAAAAGAATAGAAAGAGAATAGAAAAAATAGTAAAAGTAGAAAATAAAAAAGAATAGAAAAAAATTAAAAACCAATTTACAAAAAAATAGGAAAAGGTAGAAACTAGAAAAAAAGAGAATTCAAGAAATAATGCAAAAATATAGTAAAAGAAACGAAAAGAGAAAAAGAATAGAAAAGATAGTAAAAGTAGAAAATTAAAAAAAGAAAAAAACTAAAAACCAATTTACAAAAAAATAGGAAAAGGTAGAAACTAGAAAAAAAGAGAATTCAAGAAATAGTGTAAAAATATAGCAATAGAAACGAAAAGAGAAAAAGAATACAAAACAAAAAATAAAATAATATATGACACTACTTTGATACTTATTTATTTAATATTATTTTTATAACTAATATATTAATAATTCATAGCAAACTATAAACATTCAAATAAATGAACTAAAAAAAATTTTTAATTTAATAATTATTCAACATTCAACTGTAAAAAAAGAATAAAATACACAAAAAGAATCAAAATATTCCCCCATTGGTGTTTTTTTTTCTTCTTATATTTATTTGTGAAAAATAAAAAAAACAGGGGGAGGGGAGTCAAAGCGGAAGAAAGAACCGAAAACCGAAACGAAGAGCCCGAGGGTGATTTCATGTCGTGTGCTGTGCCGACAACCAAAAACCAGACACCAGACATGTTTACTCTCTCTCAGCAAAAACTATGAATATCACAATTTTTTTTTATAACAGACATACAAACACATTTATATACATGTATATATGTATATCGTACCATTATTCTTGTTCTCCAGTTCTGAATTATTTCCCAAACGAGCAGTGTTGCCTCTTTCTAATGCCCTGAGGCTCGAGACATACCAGTCAACGTCTCCGAAAACAAAAAAAAAAAAAAAAAAGAAGAAGAGGAAAAAAAATTACTCCCTTTGTTTTTTGGCTGATAAACGAAGGTTTAGGCATCAGTGAAAACAATTTTCATTTTTCAGGTGGTGTCAAATTCACTCGCCATCAAGATGATTTTGAAAAAAAAAACTCAGAAACAAATTTTACATTACACAGTATTGTAAACATTACTTTTATACTTTTTACATATTTTTTTTATTTATTATAGTTTATTTTTCTATAAACTTGCATTGGGAGAATTGTTTTAAATTGAAGAAGATAAAACTTATTCGAACCAAATAAAATTAATTTGAGATAAAATACAATTTTTTGAACCAAATAAAATTTATTCAAGCCAAATAAAGTTCAGTTAAAATAACAAAAAGTTATTTGAAGTTTGAAGCAAATAAAAATTTTTTTGAATGAAGGAAAATTTGGTTACATCATAAAAAAAGTGTTAAAACCAAATAAAATTGAATTGAAAACAATCAGAATTTATTTAAAGACAAATTCAAATTATTAAAAGGAAAAATCAATTTTTTAAACCAAATTAAAGTTATTTTAATTTAAAAAATTTTATTTGAAGCAACTAAAATTTATTTAAACCAAATAAAGTTTGTCTAAACAACTAACACTTTCTGAAGTTTAAATCAAACAACAATTTTTTTGAATGAAGGAAAATTTGGTTGCACCATGAAAAAGTTTTAAAACCAAATAAACCTTAATTAAAAACAAATGGAACTTATTTAAATAAATATTAATTATTTGAACAAAAAACAATTTTTTGAACCAAATTAAAGTAACTTGAACCAAATAAAAATTTATTTTAGGCAAGTAAAATTTCTTCAAACCAAATAAAATTTATTTGAAATAAAATAAAACTAGCTTAAAACCAAAAAACTTCTCTTCTAAGTCAAATAACGTTTGTTTAAAACAAAAAACTGTTTCAATAAAGTGAAATTTATTTGAACCAAATGAAATTTCTTTAAACCAATGAAAACTTATTTAGACCAATTGAAACTTATTGAAAGCAAATAAGATGCATTCTAAAACAAATAAAACTTATTTAACAACAATAAAGAGTTATTTAAACGAAAAATAATTTTTTTAACCAAATTAAAGTTATTGGACCGAAAAAACGTATTTTAATCAAATACGATTTTAATCAAATTAACAATTTTCTTTTGTAACCAAAAGAAAATTTATTTAATAAAAAAAATTATTTACTCCAAATTAAAATTATTTTAAACAAAAAAAAATTATTTCTATTAAAAAAAAATACTTATTCAAACCAAAAAATAAATACTTTGCATTAAATAAAATTTATTTGAACTAAAATAAGTTCTTTTTGAACCCAAATAAATTTTTTCGAGTCAAACATAATTTGTTTAAACGAAATAAAATCTATTAAATATTAAAACAAAATACAACTATTTTAAAAATATAGAAATTTTATTTGAATCAAATGAAACGTATAAGAACTAAGAAAAATTTTCTTTGAATATTATTAAATTATTTGCTGCAAAAAAAATTTGAACCAAAATAATTATTTGCAACAAAAAAAATTTATTTGTGCAAAAAGAATTATTTGCACCAAATTAAACTTATTTGAACCAAAAAACAATAATTTGCACCAAATATAATTTATTTGAACCAAAACAAGTTCTTTTTGACCCAAAATAAAATATATTTGAAACCAAAAAAAAAATTTATTTGATAAAAAATATCATTTGCTCCAAATCAAAATTATTTTTAAAAAAATTATTTACTAAGAAATAAAACTCATTCGAACTAAATAATAAATAATTTGCATTAAATAAAATTTATTTGAACAATAAGTTCTTTTTGAACCATAATATATTTTTTTCGAATCAAATAAAATTTGCTTGAACGAAATAAAATCTATTAAATATTAAAACAAAAGAACCATTTTAAAATATAAAAATCTCATTTAAACCAAAAAAAAAAATTATTCGAATCAAGTAAATTGTATTTGAATTAAAAAAAATTTCCTTTGAATATTATAAAATTATTTGCTGAGAAAAAAATTCAAATCAAAAATATTGATTTGTGCAAAAAGAATTATTTGCACCAAATTAAATTTATTAGAACCAAAAAATAAATAATTTGCTCCAAATAAGATTTATTTTAACCAAAAAATAAGTAACTTGCACCAAATAAAATTTATTTGAACCCAAAAATAAATAATTTGCACCAAATAAGATTTATTTGAACCAAAACAAGTTCCGTTTGAACGAAAATGAAATTCATTTAAACCAAATGAATTTTTTTAACCAAATAAAATTTATTTAATTAAAATAAACTTTTTTTTTAATCAAACTTAATTTTTTCTAAATCAGACAAAATTTATTCTCACCAAATATTTCCGAATAAAATAAATTTCTTTGGTAACAAAGATTTGTTTAAATATCAATTGGAAATATTTTTGTCCCGTTTTCTGTCTCAATTTAATATCCTTAGAAAAAATGTGAATATTTATATCACTATAATTATTTAAATTTAATATTATTTAAACCAAATAAAACTCATTTAAAATTTAATAAATCATATTTTAAATTCGCCAAAACTTCTTTGAAAAACAAAGAAAACTTTTTTATACCAAATAATAACTTATTTGAACCGAATGAAAATTATTTGCACCAAATAAAACTTATTTGAAAACAAATATTTATTTGTCTCTGAGATAAATTATTATCTTCTCTCCGGAGTATATTTCCAACGATATTTATAAACTTGTTTATAAACTTTTAGCACAAGTTTAAAAATATTTCGCGCAAGGAAATATATTTCAGTTCGAAAACAATTGTCACTTTGTCGACATAACATAATTATGAACTCTTTTCTCTTTCTCTCTATCTCTCTTTTTCTAGATAACATACATTACAAGACACTGATGAACGCGGAACATAAAAAGAAGTTGGAGAACGTCGACTGAATTATACTTTCGCATTAAAAAAAAAACAAAAAACGCTTAATGAGGCGTCTATTCTGGAAATCTTTTCAAAACCATTTTTAATTTCCAAACTTAATATCCGTTGATAAACACATTATTTTTCTTCGTATACATTTATATACTATACTATATTATATTATATTTATGTAATTATAGTTTATATAATTATAATTTATATAATTATAATTTATATAATTATAATTTATATAATTATATTTATATACTATATTATTTATTTACTACATACATTTACAAATTTCGTTAAAAATTTTTTCACAAAATTGCCAAAAAAAAAATTATCTCAGATTTGGACAAAAATTTCTTTCTTTTTTAAAAATTGCAATTGAATCTTTTATTTGCAATGAAATCGTTTATTTATACTTCCAACTGAAAAGTCAATCAAAGGAAATGGATCGACACAAACCAACAAACGGAAGAAGTGACGAGAAAAAGCATCAGTGGATTTTTTCACACAATAAAAAAAAATTGCACCAAGAAATAAGCAAAAGGATGAAACGAACAAGTTTTCTCTATTTTTCTGGGAAAAGTTTGAAATTGACAGATTCGTCCTTTTATTTGTACGTTTCAGTTCCGCCCAAGATTGCTGAATTTAATTTTAACAAGGACCTTCAGGAAGGTGTTCGCTCACAGGTGACCTGCATGATAGAGAAGGGCGATCCACCATTCACGATTTTGTGGTCGAAGGACGGTGAAGCAATTTCTAATTCTAATTTCGGTCCCTCTGGGATGTTGCCCAATTCGAAAGTGGGTCAAATCCCTGGTTTAAGAGTCACCAGCATCGATGCTCATTCCAGTACGATTGTTATCGAACGAGTCACAGCTGCTCACACGGGAAACTATACATGTGTGGCTCGCAATTCAGTGGCAGAGGTTTTCAGGACTGCCGAATTAATCGTTCGTGGTAAAGTAATATCCACGAGAATCAAGCAAAAAAAAAAAAAAAAAAAAAAATGCACCGAAATAAAAAATTTTCAAGCTCAGCTGTTCACGATTTTCGCACTCTCTCTTTTTTTTGTGTATCTGAGGTTACTGCTGCGTCTCCTCCCAGGAGAGAGCATGAGCGAGCACATAAAGAAAAACAATTTTCATATATATTTTTTTTCTTTTTTTAAAAAAAAGGCACTATATAAAATGCACAATCGCCAAGCACATGCAATATGCACTCTTTTTCAAAAGACTTGATTCGTTTCATTAAACTGTTGCGCATAATTTTTGCTAATTTTACTAACTCTTCTACTCACGAAATCTAAATTACACCGAAAAAAAGTATTCTTGTTTTAAGAGGACAATTCCTCTTCTAAAATCCTCTTACATTTTATTCCTAAATTAAGAATATTACTCTTCATTGGAGAATATTCCTCTACTTTTAAGAGGAATTACTCTTAAGTGGAGAATAATCCTCTTAAAGTGAGAGGACGTTTCTTGGCCAATATACAAAAGGAAAATATGCATTGAAATAAGAGGAATCTTCTTAAAACAAGAATATATTTTTTTCGGTGCAGTAGCTTTCTACTAATGAAATAGTGCGGATTCGTTTACCAATTTAATTTGTAACTATTTTTCTGATTTTTAGTAGTTTTTTACTAATTCAGGGCTCGAATTGTTTTTAAAACTAAAAAAAAAGTCGCTTTAGTCACATAAATTTACAACAAAAGTCACGAAAAGTCGCTTAAAATTTACGAAGAAGTCGTAAAAAGTCGCATGAAATTTTAGAAAAAAACGACAAAAAGGAAACACGAAATTGTGAAAATTGTAAAAAAAATCACATTTCTCGACAACAGATACATTAATATCAAACAATCCAAAATAAAATTTTCAAAAATTTAATAAAATTCATAGCAAAAATTTAATTAGGTATTTTTAACATTTTTTAAAATTTTTCTTTACAAAAGTCAATTATTTTTATAAATAATAAAATTCTTCTTCTAAATTCAATTATTTAACAAAAATTTTTAAAAAATTCATGCCAAAATTTCAATTATCTTTATAAATAATAAAATTCATCCTAGAAATTCAATTATTTTCAAAAGTAATAAAACTCTTCGCAGAAATTCAATTATGATCGAAATTTTTTTTTTATTTTTTAATCAAAATTTTATAAATAATAAAATACAACATGAGAATATAATTATTTTCAAAAGTTCTGATAAAATTTGTTGCAAAATTCAATTATCTTCGATAGTAAGAAAATTCTTTAGAAAAATTCAATTATTTTGAAATTTTTTTTTTCTCAAAATTTCAATAATGTTTATAAATATAAAAATTCTTCTGCAAAATTCAATTACTTTTAAATATTTCTAGAAAAAATCTGTTCAAAATTTCAATTATCTTTGTGAATAATAAAATTCTTCCCCGAAATTCAATTATTTGCAAAGAATTTTAATAAAATTCATCCTAGAAATTCAATTATTTTCAAAAGTAATAAAACTCTTCGCAGAAATTCAATTATGATCGAAATTTTTTTTTCATTTTTTCATCAAAATTTTATAAATTATAAAATTCATCATAAGAATATAATTATTTTCAAAAGTTCTGATAAAATTTTTTGCAAAATTCAATTATCTTCGAAAGTAAGAAAATTCTTTACAAAAATTCAATTATTTTCAAATTTTTTTTTTAAATTCTCAAAATTTCAATTATGTTTATAAATATCAAAATTCTTCTGCAAAATTCAATTACTTTTAATTATTTCTAGAAAAAATCTATTTAAAATTTCAATTATCTTTGTGAATAATAAAATTCTTCCCCGAAATTCAATTATTTACAAAGAATTTTAATAAAATTTTTCTCTGAAATTCAATTATTTTCAAAAGTAATAAAATTCATCGCAGAAATCCAATTATTTAAAAAAAAATTTTTAATTTCTCCTCAAAATTTATAATATCTCCATAAAGAATTAAATTCGTTTTGGAAATTTTATTATTTTTAAAAATTTTGATAAAATTCTTTGCAAAATTCAATTATCTTAAAAAATAAGAAAATTTATGTCAGAAATTCAATTATTTAAAATTTTTTTAAATTCTCCCCACAATTTCAACTATTTTTAAAAATACACGGAAAAAAAAGTACAACTGAAATGGAGAAATTTTTCGCTATAACAGCCAAACATTTCGTCAAAAACGAGCGAGCGATATTGGCATTATCGTTAGAATGGCGATATTGAATTTTACTTGAAAACAACCTATGACAGAACCAATTTTAATTGCGTAAAAAGTAAAATTAAATCCTCATATTATTTTTTTTCAATCGTATGTTTCAAATTACAAAAATTTTAAAGTATATTATTGAAATTAATACTATGTTTTAAAACTGAAAACTCAATGTTTATGCTGTCAGAAATTCCAATATGGCTGACGAATTGCCCTCAACCAAAGCTCACTATCACTGAATTGGCTAAACTTTTGTCTAATGTAGTTAAGTTTAATTCACAACGTTGGTTATGTTGTTCTTTATTTTAATTATATTCCCAATATTGCTCGTTCGCGTCCTGAAATTTTTTTCCGTGTATCAAAATTCTTCTGCAAAATTTAATTACTTTTAAATGTTTCTAGAAAAAATATGTTCAAAATTTCAATTATATGTGTGAATAATAAAATAATTCCCTGAAATTCAATTATTTACAAAGAATTTTAATAAAAATTTTCTCTGAAATTCAATTATTTTCTAAAGTAATAAAATTCTTCCCAGAAATTTAATTATTTTCAAATTTTTTAAAATATTTCTCCTTTTAATTTGCAATATATTCATAAATAATGAAATTCATCCTGGAAATTTAATTATTTTCAAAAGTTCTGATACAAAGTTTTGCAAAATTCAATTACCTTGAAATGTAAGAAAATTTTGTTGAAAAATTCAATAATTTTCAAAATTTTTTTTTTTTTAATTCTCTTTAAAATTTCAATTATCTTTGTGAAAAACAATATTCTTCTGCAAAATTCAATTACTTACTAAAAATTTATCAATTTTTTCACAATAATTCAATTGTTTTCATAAAAAACGATGAAATTTTTTTTTTTATTAAGTCTTATAATGTAAAATAATGATTTTATCACTCGGTCATGTTTTATAACAATTTTTTATAAGTTGTTTAATAATTTTCTACTAGGAATTAGTAAAAAAAACTACTAAAAATTAGTAAAAAATGTTACTAATTTAAATTAGTAAACGATTCCGCACTAATTCAGATAAGGAGAGTAAATTTATATTTAAATTGTTGCTCAATTTGACCACTAAGTATTCTATAAATTACAAAAAAATTTTTAGTTTTAAATCGAGTAATCCGAAAAAATTGATCTGATTCGTCTGACTGTTATTGATTTGCACTACTGATAAAAGCGTTTAAATAATTTAAAATGTCTGACTTTCATTGACTTGAACTACTGGTACTAAAATTAAAAAAATTAAATTACCTGACTATAATTAAGTTAAACTACGGGAATTATAGTTTAAATAATTTTAAGAGTCTGACTATCATTCACTTAAACTACTGATAAACTACTTATAGACTACTGATACCATAATGTAATCAATTTTTTTTGCCTATTTGACTTAAATTGACTTCTTCTACTGGTAACACAATTATGAGCGATGTTTGACTAAAATAGACTTTTACTACTCTTAACGTAAAATTGAAATCGTCTAATCAAGTACTGATTCTATTATTTAAAACATAGCAAATGTTTTTAACATTTTTATTTATATTGTTATTATTATTATTATTATTATTATTATTATTATCATTATCATTATTATTATTATTATTATTATTATTACTATCATTATTATTATTATTATTATTATTATTATTCGTCACAATTATTATTATTATTATTATTATTATTAATATTATTATTATTCAATTAAACATGTATTTTAATCATTATTTTTAGCGTATTAATAACATTTCTCCAGAATCAATTGATTTGCAACAAATTGCAGCAAAGTACAATTAAGACATAATTGATAGAAATTAATTCATTAATTTCCAATAGTATATTTAGAAATTGGATAATTGTAATTACATATGCGCATAAATAACTGTATTTAATGAAAGGAATCAAGCGACGCACTAATATAAGCACAGCGCACAAACACTCTTGTATGCATATATATATTTATATATATACATACATACAGCTTTCGTGTATCCAGTTTCCATTTAATCCGAATTTAACCAATTCCAAAATCCGTAATCAATATCTCAAGCATCCAAGCTGCATATATACCAAAACCGCAACATTAATTTTTCTCTTTCTCTCTCTCTTGAAATTGTAACTTTTATGGAAAGCCAACACACCAGAAAAAAAGCTGCTGACCACCACTATAAACTTCAATTGAGTTTGAAAGCTTTTATATCAACTGTGTCAGCTTCGAATCATAAAAGTAACTTTATTTCTTAACAAAAAGTGCAACAATTTTAACAAGTGTAGAGATATATAAACAATTTATCATCTTTTTATTGCCACACTTGTCGACATTTTCATTTTATCAATTTCTTTTTCTTCTTTTTTCTTTTGCAAAAACATAAGAGGCATTTTTCAAAGAAATATTTTCGAAAAAACAAATCGATTGTTTTTAAAGAAATATTTAAATAATTAAAAAAATACTATCCGTTGTATTTCTAATCATTTCAAACTTGTATATTTTTAAAGCTTGTTTCGATTTTCAATTAGATCAAATTTAAAACAAAATGTCAAATTCAATATTGCCTCTAAACTAACTGGGGCAATATTAAAGCAACTTTTCGCCAACAATATTGATCTAAAGTTTCAGGAATATTTTTTCCGAAAATTTGTATATCGAACATATAGGACAATATTTGCAGTATCAATAAATTTGTATCGTAATGTCGTAAAATTTATTAGTGAAAATTTCCAAAGTTAATATAGAAAATAGTTTTTCTTGATACAATATTTTGATATTAAATAATGTTGAAATAAATATATTTTTAAATCAAAACATTGTAGCAAGAAAAATAAGTTAAATAAATATACTCTCTTAATCTTAATCACTTAAAATTTAGACTCAAATAATTGTCTGACTAGAAGAGACATTACCTACTACAATAATACAATTTTTACAAATATTCAAATTAATGGGTTTAATTCTGTCTGACTAAAATTATTTTGAACTACTATTGAAATCATTTAAATAAATTTTAAGTGTCTGACAATTATTGACTCAAACTACTCATTATAATAATTTAAAACATTGTCTGACAAAATTTGACTTTTGCTACTAGTATTAAAAAAAGAATGAAGAATGTCTGAATAAAATCTATTGTTACAACAAACATGACAAATTTATAAAAATAATTAACGAAGGTTGGCTAATAAAAATGCTTCCTGTCACTTTAAATTCAGTAAGAAAATTATTTAATCTAAATTAACATAAAATTTTACAATTTTAAACAATTTTCTTACCAAAACTGATATTCACTACTAACTTTATAATAAATAAATTAAAATTCTGTCTAATTAAAACCAAAATTTACTACTAATCCTAGTGTTAGTAGTTATTTTAAAAATACGCCTAACCTTAAGTTTACTTTTTAAATAAAAAATTCCACTTTAACTTCTGTCAAAGGGCTCGGATCGTCTTTAAAACTAAAAAAGTCACTTGAGTCGCATAAATTTACAACAAAAGTCACGAAAAGTCGCTTGAAATTTACGAAAAAGTCGTAAAAAGTCGCATGAAATTTTAGAAAAAAAAGACAAAAAGGAAACACGAAATTGTCAAAATTGTAAAAAAAATCACATTTCTCGACAACAGATACATAAATATCAAATAATCCGTAATAAAATTTTTAAAAATTTTATAAAATTCATAGCAAAAATTTAATTAGGTATTTTTAATATTTTTTTAAAATTCTCTTTAAAATGTCAATTAGTTTTATAAATAATAAAATTCTTCTTATAAATTCAATTATTTATCAAAAATTTTAATAAATTTCTTGTCAAAATTTTAATTATCTTTATAAATAATAAAATTCGTCCTTGAAATTCAATTATTTTAAAAGTAATAAAACTCTTCGCAGAAATTCAATTATGATCAATTTTTTTTTAATTTTTCATCAAAATTTTATAAATAATAAAATTCATCATTAAAATTTAATTATTTTCAAAACTTCTGGTACAATGTTTTGCAAAATTCAATTATCTTCGAAAGTAAGAAAATTCTTTAGAAAAATTCAATTATTTTCAAATTTTTTTCTTAAATTCTCAAAATTTCAATTATGTTTATAAATATCAAAATTCTTCTTCAAAATTCAATTACTTTTAAATATTTCTAGAAAAAATCTGTTCAAAATTTCAATTATCTTTGTGAATAATAAAATTCTTCCCTGAAATTCAATTATTTGCAAAAAAATTTTTAAAAAAATTCTTCACTTTCAATTTCTCCTCAAAATTTGGAATATCTCCATAAAGAATAAAATTAATTTTGGATATTTAATTATTTTCCAAAATCCTGATAAAATTCTTTGCAAAATTTAATGAACTTAAAAAATTAGAAAATTCATTGCAGAAATTCAATTATTTTCAAATTTTTTTAAATTTTCCACACAATTTCAACTATTTTTTAAGATATCAAAATTCTTCTGCAAAATTCAATTAATTTCAAATATTTGTAGAAAAAATATGTTCAAATGTGTGAATAATAAAATTCTTCCCTGAAATTTAATTATTTACAAAGAATTTTAATAAAATTCTTCTCTAAAATTCAATTATTTTCAAAAGTAATAAAATTCTTTGCAGAAATTCAATTATTTTCAAAAAATTTTTTAAATTTCTCCTCAAAATTTGTAATATCTCCATAAAGAATAAAATTCACGCCGGAAATTTAATTATTTTCAAAAGTTCTGATAAAATTTTTGCAAAATTTAATTATCTTCAAAAGTAAGAAAAGTCTTTAAAAAAATTCAATTATTTTCAAATTATTTTTTAAATTCTCAAAATTTCAATTATGTTTATAAATATCAAAATTCTTCTGCAAAATTTAATTACTTTTAAATATTTCTAGAAAAAATCTGTTTAAAATTTCAATTATCTTTGTGAATAATATAATTCTTCCCCGAAATTCAATTATTTACAAAGAATTTTAATAAAATTCTTCTCTGAAATTCAATTATTTCCAAAAGTAATAAAATTCTTCGCAGAAATTCAATTATGATCAAATTTTTTTTTAAATTTCTCCCTATAATTTGTAATATCTTCATAAAAAATAAAATTCATTCTGGAAATTTGATTATTTTCAAATGTTCTGATATAATGTTTTGCAAAATTCAATTACCTTAAAATGTAAGAAAATTTTGTTGAAAAATTCAATTATTTTCAAAAAATTTTTTTAAATTCTCTTAAAATTTCAATTATCTTTGTAAATATAAATATTCTTCTGCAAAATTCAATTACTTACTAAAGTTTTATAAATTTTTTCCCAACAATTTAATTATCTTCATAAAAAATGATGAAATTTCTGTTTATAAAGTCTTATAATATAAAAGAATGATTTTATCACTCGGTCATCTTTAATTATTATATAACATAAAAATCTTCGAGTCGAAGATTCGGAGTGATCGATGTCTTTTTGTTTTATAACAATTTTTTATAAGTTGTTTAATTTCAAAAAGGTTTGAATTTGAATCTTTTGAAGAATTTTAATTTCTATGGAAAAATAATAATTTAATATTTATTTATAAAAGAAGTTATTGATGTTTTCGAAAAATTTGTAAATAAATGTAACAGAACATTTTTTTGACTCAAACTTTTTCCTTTAAATTAAAAAAATTTTTTACTTCCATTCGTATTTTAGTAAAATGAAAATCTCGAAAAAAGTCACATTTCCTTAGAAAAGTCGAAAAAGTCGCACAATCCGAGCCCTGCTGCCAGAAAAATAAATTGACATTTCCCTGACGAAACCTTTCACTAATTCATTTTAGTTAAAAATTTAATTGACCCAAATTTAGAGAGTAACAAAATATCGATTCAATTACTTCCAACAGTATCAATTCGAAAACTGCAAAGTTCTATTTTTCGAAAAGAAAAAATTTTTTAAATTTAAAAAAAAACTCTCTGCACTACCCAAAGAGAAAATATTTCGAAACAAGTTTAAAATTTCAATCCAATCATTTTTTTCTCTAAAGCAAAATGACATATATCGAGTAAAGACATAAATAATAAATAAATAAGGAAGAAAATAATGAAATTTCTGTTGCAATTAAAATAATGTCAAATCTCTCATTAGAATGTGAGAATAATTAATCCTGTCCTCTCGCCCTTTCACGTTTCGCATGACACAATACCCAGCACTCAAAACTCTCACTAGCATTATTCACTACTCTTGGATGTCGGCATTATTATTTTGTCGTCTGGGCACTGATTTTCACGGAAGCTCGCACTCTATCACGTCGGCTAATTGGTAAAAATGTCCGCACAGCACTAATATGTCACGCTATCGATTATTTTTTATTCTTTTTTTTTTATTATTCTTATTATTAAATTTATCACCTGGCACATATATTTCTATTAATTTGTTCCGTTACACGTGAGCTACACGTGTACACGGTACAAGGCACATATTTTTGTTTGCACAGTACTAAAAAAACGAGAAAAAAAATCCCACCTACATATTTCATCAACGAATATGTCAATATTTCGCTGAAATTTATCGATTTCCGTTAAATTCTAAATTCTCAATTTAAATATAAAAACTAACCTTTTCCACTGAATTTTAATTAAATTAATTGAAATAATTTTCAAATAAAATTTTTTTAGAATTTCAAAATTAAATTTTTCAAAGGAAGAACATTTTAAAAATTTGAATAAAATATTTTCTATTTTCGTGAATGGTCTCCAAAGAAAGATTCAATCTCCAAAAAAAAGAGGAGGAAAAAAAAGTTGCCGCTTTGCATAACGATCTTACTTTCCATTATTTTTTGTGGTGAGCTTCAACTCGAAATTCTCGTAAATTAAATTTGTTAAGCTTTATCTATTTAAATTACTTGAAGACTATGAGACTTTCTATTTTGTTTTTTTATACGAAAAATAACCCCTTTTAAAAATAGAAAAAAAGCGCACCTATTTATTTATTGCCTTATAGCACTTTTCTCCTGATAACAAAAATTTGAAAAGATCAGATAAAAAAATGTTTTATAAAGAAAATAATCCAAATTGTATTTCAATTAACGTCACTTCATTTCAAGATCGCGTTAAGATTCGCCGACACTTTGACATTTCATTTAGAGTCACAACATTTTCGCTCTAGATTTTCTACTTTTCTACTAATTGCACTCTCTGATCTTTTCAAAGTAGTTTTACTCGTATAAGATAAAAATAAAAGTTCTAATGAAGAAAGGGAAGAAGGGTAGAGTAGAAAAAAAAAATATTTTTTAACTTTTTTCCCCTCTCCCTTCTCTCATATAGTACCACCTAGATGGGTGATGGAACCACAAGATGTTCATGCACCGGAAGGCATGTCACGATTGATGTTGCACTGCCACGCTGACGGTTTTCCACCACCAACGGTAACATGGCGAAGGGGAGCGGGCAAAGGACCGGGAAATTATCACGACATCTTGAATCATGAGCACACTCAAGACCTCAGAATGCATTCAAATGGCTCTTTAGTTTTTGGAAGAGTACAAGAGGGCCATGAGGGATATTATCTTTGCGAGGCTGTTAATGGCATTGGAGCTGGTTTGAGCAAATTAGTTCATCTCACCGTCAACGGTAGGCGCATGAATTTTTTAACTTAGAAACACATTTTTCTTTCTTACAGAATTAAATTCTGAACTTTAAAATTTTTAATTTCTAAAATTAATACAGTACCGTCCGAAATTGTCAGTCCTCCCATTTTTGAAGGAAAGAAAAAAAATTTTTTAATATAAAGTTCATAAAAACTAAAAATTTTTTTGGTTCATAGTCAATCCATTACATTTTGACTAAAGTACTTACCGACTAATTTTCAAAAATTGTAATATTTTGCAGGAATGATTTTAAAGATATTAGGATTACCGAACAAAACGAACTTTTAAAATATTTTTTATATTTGTTGTAAAATAAGCATCTAAAGTATATGAAGTCGTAAAAACTGTCACATTTTCATCTATTAGAAAATATTAAAAAAAACACATAATTTTTTACAAAAACGTAAAAAAATTTAGATTTTACCAAGAATGAATTATTTTATTAACATAAATAGGTAAAAACAATTATTAATCAGAAATATTAAATAAAAAATGATTTTAAAGTTCACCTGGTAAATAACCTATTTTTTCAAATTTCATTCACTAAATGTGAGAAATAGAAATCATTAAATTGAATAAAACCTTATGAAATATAAAGTACCACTGATTAACTTTTAGTTTTTCTCAACACTTTCTTCCTTTTTTCTTCATAAATGTTAAAAAATAAGCAATTAAAACTGTCACTTTGCTTATTTTCACGATTTTAAAATGTAAATAACTTCTGCCCAGAAAAATGTAAAATTACGAAAATTAGTCAATAATTAATTGATCACTAGATTCACTCACTGGAAAAAATTTTCTTTGGTCCCGAAGCTATTTTTTGAAATAATTAACTTTAAACTTTTCACTATTTCTATCAGGTTAATACATGTAATTTTCTTAAAACTGAAGTTGGTTAAAAACGATTAAACAAGAAGAGCTAACTTCGTCATTTAAAAAATACATGTGTTAACCTGACAAAAATAGTAAAAAGTTTAAAGTTAATTAATTCGGAAAATAGCTTCGGGACAAAAGAAAATCTTTGTCAAGTGAGTTTATCTAATGATCAATTAATTATTGCCCAATTTTCGTAATTTTACATTTTTCTGGGCAGAAGTTATTTACATTTTAAAATCGTGAAAATAAGCAAAGTGCCAGTTTTAATTGCTTATTTTTTAACATTTATGAAGAAAAAAGGAAGAAAGTGTTAAGAAAAACAAAAAGTTAATCACAGGTACTTTATATTTCATAAGGTTTTATTCAATTTAATGATTTCTATTTCTCACATTTAGTGAATGAAATTTGCAAAAATAGGTTATTTACCAGGTGAAATTTAAAATCATTTTTTATTTAATATTTCTTATTAATAATTGTTTCTACCAATTTTTAATAATAAAATAATTCATTCTTAGTAAAATCTAATTTTTTTTTACGTTTTTATAATAAATTATGTGTTTTCTTTAATATTTTCTAATAGATGAAAATGTGACAGTTTTTACGACTTCATATACTTTAGATGCTTATTTTACAATAAATATAAAAAATATTTAAAAAATTCGTTTTGTTTAGTAATTCTAATATTTTTAAAGTCATTCCTACAAAATATTATAATTTTTTTAAATTAGTCGGCAACGATTTTAGTTGAAATATAATGGAATGACTCTTCATATTTTGAAAGACGATAAAATGTTGAAAAGAATAAGATCTTATAGAAGTCATTTGGCCAAAATTTTTAGAAGATATTCTTAAAAATCGTAATTTCCAATGTTTTACAAAAATTTGAATAACTTCTAAAATAATAAACCCTTTTTAATAATCTTAGGCTTATTTTAAAGCTGATATTCTACGGAATAAGAATTACTTATAGGCATTATCCAGTAATTTTTTTTCTTAGAATGACGTCAAAGTTGGACAAAAAAATGCAAAAAATTTGAAATAATATTATTAAAAGAAAAATAATTATTAAAAAGCGTTTATTATTTTAGAAGTTATTCAAATTTTTGTAAATCATTGAAAATTACGGTTTTTTAAGAATATCTTCTACAAATTTTGGCCAAATGACTTCTGTGAGGTCTTATTCTTTTCAAAATTTTATCGTCTTTAAAATATAAATAAAAAAAATTTGAGTTTTCATAAGTTTTATGTTTAAAAATTGTTTTCATTCCTTCAGCAATAGGTGGACTGACAATTTTGGCCGGTACTGTACTTAAAAATTAATTTACAAGAAATTTAGCTTTTAATTTTAACCAAGAGTTTAACTTCTTCATCTACTGGTTTTAATTTAAGAATAAAATTACATTTAAATCATTTGAGGGACTTTTTTACTCTTGGTTCTAGTTGTTTATCATGTCTGACTATTACTGATTTAAACTACTTATATGTGTGATTTTTCTGAAAGTGACATTTTTGATGTCTCGATTAATTTAAAAGTATCAAATGGCAACGAATTGATACCAAAAATGTCGATCAAATAAAAAATTGATACAGACTTTTGGCATCAATTTGATCCACTTTAGTTTCAATTTATTACTTTCAAGAAAACTGTATACTCTTTAATAATTATTAACAATTTCTGTAAGAAAACCACATTTTTATCGTTTTTTTTCAAACTTCCGTAAGAAAACTAAATATTTATGGTTTTTTTCAAACTTCTGCAAGAAAACTAAATTTCTATCGTTTTTTTCAAACTTCAGTAACAAAACTCAATTTTTATCGTTTTTTTAAACTTCTGTAAGAAAAAAAAAAATTTTTATCGTTTTTTCAAACTCTCAGAAATTTTTCAAAAATAGTGTCAGAAAGTACAATGTTTTTTCTATCATTATGTGCATTTTAAAAATTTTCAGACTTTACTTTTATTTTTAATAAAAATATTTAAACTTTGTCTTCAGTTTTAGGTTAAAATTACTTCACAATGATTACTGATATTTTATAAATTAAAAATATCTTAAACAAAATTTTAATGCACATTAAAATACAGCTGAGAATCTGACGTTTAATTTTCCTATACTTTATCTATAACAAGGAAAAAAATTATTGCTGTTATAAATAATCGAAATTTACATTTTGCTCAGAGTAAAAATTCAATTCCATCTTCGAAGCGTTCTTTTTAAAAAAAAACTGAATGTAGAAGTAAGTTTAGCAGATTATTTTCATGGAAAGCACACTCTAAATAGTTTAATAAATTTTTATTTTACTGTTTTCTTAATTCTTAACGATTTTTATATTTTTACTACTGATTTTTCTTCATTTCAATTCAATTTAAGATAATTTTACTATTTTTTTAATTGGTCAAGATCTATTTATCCTTAAATTTATTTCTAAATTGAATATTACGAAAAAAATCGACTTGATGCTGTCTGACTATAATTGATTCGAACTACTAATAAAATCGTTTAAATAATTTTAAATGTCTGACTATAATTGACAGGAACTACTGATACTACAATACTACAATTTAAATAAATTTTAAACCTTTTTTTTATTAAAACTCACTTTTACTACTGAAATAGAAAGAAACAGCAATTTTCTCAATATAATTGACTTGCACTACTGCTACCAACGTTAAAAAATTTAAATTGTTTGATCTAAAGTCCAACGTTACTGTTTACCACCGTTGGAAATAATTGAATGGTCTGACCATCATTGACTTGAACTGCTGATGAAACAATTTAAATAACTTAAAATGTCTAACATTCATTGACTTGAACTACTCATGTGTTAATTCAAATAATATTTAAAATGTCTTAGTACAATTGATTTAAACAATTAATATCCTAATTCGAATAAATTTTAAAGTTCGATTACTAAAATCAACTTTTACTACTGAAACCAAAAAGAAGGCAGTAATTGACTGACTAAAATCTGACTATCATTGTCTTGAGCTACTGATACCACGGTTTTGAATAATTTAAAAATATATATCATTGAGAAAAAACGACTGTTACAAGAATTTAAATAATTTAAAATGCCTGACAAATATTCACTGGGACTTCTAATTCAACAATTTAAATCATTTAAAAGGTCTGACAACTATTGACTTGAACGACTAATTTAAAAATTTTAATAATTTAAAATTATTGACACTTATTGACTTTAACTAGTGATGCAACAATTTTAATTTAAAAAGTCTGACTATTATTAACTTGTACTACTGATAAAGGTATTAAAAAAATAAATTTTAATGAGTAATTGAATAACCTGAAAATCATTGACTAGAACTACTGATACTGCAGTTAAAATAAGATTTTAGCGTTAATTAATTAATATTTACTGTTACTACTGACGACAATAATAAAAATGATTAAACAAGTTTCGCTAAAATAACTACAGGGTAAACAAATATTTAATTTTATTTTTCCCTGATTTCCAGACAAAATTTTCACTTTTTCCCTGACCCTAAAGAATATTCTGATTCACTCTAAAAATTATTAGATAATCAAAAAAAATGTTGTATTACATTTATTTATAAATTTCATGAATTGTAAAATTATACAAAAACGTCAATAACTTCTTTTTAAATAAATATTACTTTCATAAATAATAATAAATCGATTATCCGTTAATTCATTTTTAAAACAATTTTTATTAGAAAATTCTAGAAAAATTCAATTATTTAAATTAAAAAATAAATAATTTATTAAATAATAAAATAATAATAATAATAATAATAACAATAATTTTTCTTTGTTAAAATTTAGTTCTCATAAAGAATTTTATTATTAAAAGTCTGTGATGAGTTCTATTACTTAAGAAAATAATTTAAATTTTCTTAAAATTTCCATAAAATAATTGAATTTTGAAGAAGAATGTTATTATTTATAAAGTTGCTTGGAATTTTAACAAGAATTTTTTTTTTAATTTTCGAACACAATTGGATTTCTTCGAAGAATTTTATTACCTTTTAAAAATAATTTAATTTTTCCAACGAATTTTATTCAAATTTTTAAAAATAACTGTTTATGTGAAGAATTTTATTATTCATATAAATAATTGAATTCTTACAAAGAATTTTATTCCAGTTTATAAAAATAATTGAATTTCGGTGAAGAATTTTTTAAATAATTTATATCTTTCGAAAAATTTTATGAAATTTTGTCTTTTAAATAATTTAATTCCTGTGAAAATTTTATTACTTATGAAAATAATGGAATTATTTTGAATTAATTCATTAAAATTGAATTCCTACAAAATTTTGCCAAGAATTTTATTACAATTTTTAAATATAATTGAATTTAGATGAAGAATTTTTTTATTTATAAATATAATTGAAATTTTGAAAATATTTTTTTTGATTTTTGAGAATAATTGAATTTTTGCGAAGAATTTTATTAATTTTGGAAATAATTTAATTCTTCCAATAAATTTTATTCAAGTTTATATATATAATTGAATTCATACAACGAATTTTATTCAAGTTTATAAAAGTAATTAAATTTCGGTGAAGAATTTTATTACTTATAAAAATATTTTTTCATAATTGATATTTTTCGAACAATTTTATAAATTTTGTATTTTTAGTAATTGAATTCCTGTGAAGAATTGTATTACTACTTATGAAAATAATTGAATTATTTTGAAGAAATTTATTAAAAATTGAATAATTGAATTCTTGTGGAATTTTGTCAAGAATTTTATTACAAAATTTTTAAAATAATTGAATTTTAATTTTAATTTTAATTTAATTTAATTTTAATTTTTATAAAAATAATTGTAATTTTGATGAGAATTGTTTTTAAATTTTTGAACATAATTGAAATTATGCGAAGAATTTTCGTAACTTTTGAAAATAATTGAATTTCTTTAATCATTTGTAACTTTCCAAAATCTAAATTTTTTAGTATTTTTAACTAAAAATCTTTTATCAATCTAGTATTGATGAAAATTGTAAAAATTATTCATAAAATAATTTATAAGTCATAATTTATGATAGTTATTATTAATTTCATTTAATTATTATTTATTCTTATTATTTATTATCATTATTTATTTATTATTAATTATTAATTTTATGATAGTTTTTGAAAATTTTAGTTTTTTAAAAAGAAATTATTCTCAGAAATAGAAAAAATTGAAGGTTTTTTATTTAAATTTGTGGTAATTTCATAGTTTACGAGGCAAAAGAGAAAAAAAATTCAGTTTTCTCATAAATTTTAAAAATCAATTTTTCCAGTACTTTTAGTAAAAATCCCAGACTTCCCTGACCAATTTTACTTTCCCTGACCTGTGACAAGCCTGAACTATTATTTGTACCCAAGAAGAAGAAAAATTTTTCTAAAAAGTAATTTGATAAAAATGTTTTCCAAGTATTAAAATACGAATATAAATAATACCCAATAATAGTAAATACTTTCTCAATAGCATAAAATATTACAAAGAAAAAATGTTAAAGAAGGACGAAATTTACATTCATTCCAATTTACAAAAATAACTTTACAACAATATCAAAGAATAAGTTCCGTATCGAATTTTAAAATTGAAAACTCGGAAACATTGTATACGCATATATAAACACTTTCTAAAAGTTACCTTCTGATAGATCTTTATCGTTTCAACTTCTCGAAATCTACTTAAAGTCTCAAAGAGTAACGAGTATTAAAAAAAATGAAGAATAAAGAAAAAAAAACAGTTTTCAACTTTTCTCTTTCTCTCCCTCTCTTTGAAAGATCGAGACAATTATCATACAAAATTATTTTAATATAGTCGTATCAAAATTCATGGCATAAGTTTTAAGCAATATTGGTTTGCAGCACCGGCGCATTTTAAAGAGAAGCATAAGAATCAGACGGCACGCTTTGGGTCAAACGCTTCATTGAGATGCGACGCAAAGGGTGATCATCCACTAAAAATCGTCTGGCGAAAAGCTGGTTCTCTCCTTGATCCGTCTGTCTCGGATTACCGCTACACGGTAAAGGAGCTCAACACAACGGACGGCGCAGTGAGCATTCTTGAACTTATCGGCACAACACGAGAAGATAGCGGTCGATATTTTTGCATGGCATCAAATGCTTACGGCCGAGACGAAATGACGATGCATCTTTACATTCAAGGTACACAACTACTACCTCTCACTCGCATCCTCTCGACGATTTCTTTTTTCATTCTTTTTTTTCTCTTTTTGTTTTCCCTCATGCATTTTAATATCACACGACGACGACAAGTTCACCAAACAAATTTTAATATCCATGACGATGAAAATAAATAAAAAAAAAAAATGCTTGAAGGAAATTACTTCAAATACAAGTTGTTCTATTTTTGAAGTAAATTATTTTGAGCAAAGATTGTAAAATTTTTACTAAAACAAAGTAATTTTTTAATGTTATACATTTTTGATATTTTGACAAAATTTTATTTTTACTACTTACGCCACACTGACAAGCATTTTAACTCATGCAATTTCACTTAACTTTCATTCAAAATTTATTTTCATTCACTTTCACTTCACTTTCACTAAACTTTCACTTCACTTTCACTTCACTTTCACTTCACTTTCACTTCACTTTCACTTCACTTTCACTTCACTTTCACTTCACTTTCACTTCACTTTCACTTCTCTTTTACTTATACTCCAAAATTTTTTCACTTTACATTCACTCTATTTTCATTTCCCTTTCACTCCACTTTCAACTTCACTCAAAATTTTTTTTCACTGCATTTTCACTCCAGTTTTACTTTTACTCCAAAATTTTTTCAATGCATTTTCCCTCCACTTTCACTACAGTTTCACTTTTACTCCAAAATTTGTATCTCTTCACATTCACTTTATTTTTATTTCTTTTTTACTCTACTTTCAATTTCACTTAAAATTTTTTTTTCACTACATTTTAACTTCAGTCTCACTTTTACTGCAAAATTTGTATCCCTTCACTTTCACTTTTACATTGAAATTTTTTTCACTTCACATTCACTCCATTTTCGTTTCATTTTCACTTAAAATTTTATTTCACTGCATTTTCATTTCACTTTCACTTCACTTTCACTCAAAATTTGTTTTCACTCCACTTTTATTTCACTTTTACTAAAAATTTATTTTCACTCTACTTTCACTTCACTTTTACTCAAAATTTATTTTTACTCCAATTTCATATTCAGTCAAAATTTATTTTTACTAAATTTTCACTTCATTTTTACTGCAGGTTCACTTTCACCGAAAATTTATTTTCACGTAATTTTTACTTTACTTTCACTCCACGTTCACTTCACTTTTATTCCACTTCGACTTTCATTTTACTAACAATTTATTTTCACTTCACTTTTGCTGAAAAAATTTTTTCTCGGCATTTTCAATTCACTTTAACTCCACTTTCACTTAAAAAATTTTTTTCACTGCATTTTCAATTCACTTTCACTCAAAATTTGTTTTCACTCCACTTTTACTTCACTTTTGCTCAAAACTTATCTTCACTCCACTTTCACTTCACTTTTACTCAAAATATATTTTTACTCCACTTTCATATTCAATCAAAATTTATTTTCACTAAATTTTCACATCATTTTTACTCCAGGTTCACTTTCACCGAAAATTTATTTTTACGTCATTTTTACTTTACTTTCACTCTACATTCACTTCACTTTTATTCCACTTCGACTTTTATTTAACTAACAATTTATTTTCACTTCACTTTTACTAAAGAAAAATTTTCTCTGCATTTTCAATTCACTTTAACTCCAGTTTCACTCAAAATTTGTTTTCACTCCACATTTACTTGACTTTTACTCAAAACTTATTTTCACTCCACTTTCACATCACTTTTATTCAAAATTTATTATTCCTCCACTTTTAGAATACTTTCACTTCCAATCAAATTTTTTTTTTAATTATTTTTTTTCAATACAAAGTTAAAGTACATAACGTTAACCAACGAAAAAGTGAAGTGTAAATTAGGTGAAATTAAATTTTGAGTGAATAGGAATGTGGAATGAAAGTGAACTGAAAATAAATTGTTAGTTAAAATAAAATTTAAATTGGAATAAAAGTTAAGTTTAAATAAATTTTGAGTTAAAATGAAAGTTAAAGTGAAACAAAAGTAAAGTGAAAATTGAGTGAAAATAAATTTTGGGAGACAGTGAAGTAAAAATGAAGTTAAAATAAATTTTGACTGAGTATGAAAGTGGAGTGAAAGTTAGATAAAAATATATTTTAAGTTAAAATGAAAGTGAAAGTAAAGTGAAAATAAATGTTGAGTTAAAATGAATGTGAAGTGAACGTGGAGTGAAAGTAAAGTGAAAATGAGTTGAAATTTGAGTAAAAATATATTTTGGGTGAAAATGAAACTGAAGTGAAAATAAATTTTGAGTTTAAATTTAGTGAAAATAAACTTTGACTGAGAATAAAAGTGGAGTAAAAGTGAAGTGAAAATACATTTTAAGTTAAAATGAAACTGAAAGTGTAGTAAAAATAAATTTTGAGTTAATATGAATATTAAAGTGGATTGAAAGTATAGTGAAAATTGAGTGAAAATAATTTTTTGATGAAACTCAAACTGGAGTAAAAATGAAGTGAAAATAAGTTTTGACTGAGCATGAAAGTGGAGTAAAAGTGAAGTGAAAATACATTATAAGTTAAAATGAAAGTGAAAGGAAGTGAAAATAATTTTTAAATTAAAAGGAAAGTGAAGTAAACGTAGAGTGAAAGTAAAGTGTAAATGGAGTGAAATAAATTTTGTATAAAAGTGAAAGAGGAGTAAAAATGGAGTAAAAATACATTTTAAGTTCAAATGAAACTGAAAGTGAAGTGAAAATAAATTTTCAGTTAAAATGAAAGTTAAAGTGAAATAAAAGTAAAGTGAAAATACATTTTGAGATAAAATGAAAGTGAAAGTAAAGTGAAAGTAAATTTTGAGTTAAAATGAAAGTGAAAGTGGAATGAAAGTGAAGTAAACATGAAGTGAAAGTAAATTGATTTAAAAACATTTGTCAACGCTTTACAGAACTACTTTAACAATTGACTGAGTAAACTTATTTTTACTACTAATTTCAGAAACAAAATTAAAATTCCGCCTGTCAAAAAACAAAACACTTCTATTTATTACTAATAATTATTCGAAGCAATGGAAAAGTGCTAAACCTTTAAATTAACGAAATATTCTTAAATAAAATATAAAGAACTTAAAAGAAAATAAATTATTTCCATAAATTAACATTTACCATAAAAATTAAAACAATAAATTTTATATTTTCGAACTATGTAATTTATTTTCTCGTCACGTGCCTCAGAACTAATAAAACAAAATCGTAACTTGAAAAGGAAATAAACAAATTTTGTTGATTCGAACGCAAAGAACTTTAGACACATCTGTCTGACTAAATTTACTTTTACTACTGACATGAAAATAAATTGGAAATTTGTCTGACTAAACCTATCTTTTACTACTTGTAGTAAAATTCTATTAATTCTAACAGCTTTCTGCATTAAACGAATCTATTTTCCTTTGACGTTTGCCATAAAATTCACCAATAAAAATGAATAAAATCAATGTTTATCTTAAAAAAAACAATTTCAATACATTTTGAAAAAAATTTCAACGGTTATATTAAATGTTTAAAAATAGTTATAATTAAAAAAGACGAACCGTTAAGTTGTTTTCCTTTGCATGATTGATAATTTCTCCAAATATCTGTAAACAAAAAACAAATATGTTTAAAAATTGTTTAAATGTACAAATGGTTGTAAAATAACATTTGGTCTTTATAAATAAATATTTTTCGTGCCCGAACGCCAAAAAATGTAATAAATTCTTGTTTTTTTTTGTTCAAGAAATAAATCAATATAAATTAATTTATTTAGACTTAGCACTCCATATTTCTACGAAGTGCTTTACATTAAAATGATAAAAACGGTACGTAAAATATAAAAGCATAAACCATGAGTCATACATTTCCAAATTACAATAAAATCATCCACATCTTTTAGAAATTCTGGTTTAACAGTTAAAAAATTCTTTTCATAACAATTAAAAAATTCTTTTCATAAAAATAAATTATTTTGAAAATAAAAAAATTGAATAAAAATACCAAAAATCGAAATTCTGGAAATAATAATATGTCTTTATTAATTTGCAGAGCCTCCGGACTTTCCGAAAAATTTACGAGTTATCGACAAAGGCAGTAGATTCATTAAGCTCGGATGGACCACCAGCCAAGATGGCAATAGTCCAATTACAAAGTACATCATTGAATATAAAATTGAGACTGGTAAATATAATTCAACTAAATTAAATTCGTTTAGAATTTTTTTTTATTTTTTTTTTTTTTTTTGCTTTTAAAGGAGAGAATTTATTTTCACATATTTTATTCGAATTACATTTCTATATATATTTGTAAAGCAATAAATTCTCTTTTATTACTTTCAGATGTATGGCACGATCATACTTTTCACACAAACGTTCCTGGGAACGAAGCTCAAGGACATATAAATAGTTTACGACCAGCGGTTACTTATCAGTTTAGGGTATTTGCTGAAAACGATCTCGGAAGAAGTCAAGCGAGCGATGTGCGTTTATCAAAAATTTACACGCAATTAATGAACTCCAATTTTATTCCAGTCAATCATTATCCATTACTTAGCAACTTTTTATATCAACTCAATTTTATTATTATTAGTTTATTATTATTTTTTATTATTATTATTTTTTATTTTTTATTATTATTATACTGAAAAAAAATTTATTTGATTCAAATAACCAATTATTTGTCTATAATCAAATAAATATTTATTTGAATCAAATATTTCAGTATTTGAAGCAAATACTAATTAATTGATTCAAATAAAAATTATTTGATTCAAGTAAATTTTTATTCGATTATAGACAAATAATCGGTTATTTGAATCAAATAATTTTTTTTTCAGTGTATAAACCAAAAAAACCAAAATAAAATTATTATAAACCAAAAAATGTTGTATTAAAATGATCCCAAAGTTTTAAACATTCAAATGATCGAAATATTTTTTATTGGAGATATTTTAATAAATTACTAGTCTTAAAAAAATGTTTAAACTAAAATTTTACCTTTTAAAATTCAGTGAAGTAAAGTAATTGCAATAAAAATTTAATTATTTAAAGAAATAAATAAGTTTCGTTCATTTGAACATTCAGAACTTTAGGGTCATGTATTAAACCTAAATGTTGTATTAAATTAAATACAAATTTTTGGTTTACTTCGAGTTTTTTTTTAATTTAAACGTTTTCGAATAATTTTTTTCACTGCGTAACATTTTTGTTTGAAATCGACAGGTGCTGGATGCAACGACAGAGGGAGAAAAACCTGGCGGTCCTGCAAGGAATCTAAAAGTTGATCCCGTTAGTTCGACTGAAGTTAAAGTCACTTGGGATCCTCCTGATCATGATTTATGGAATGGAGAAATATTGGGTTATCACGTGGGATTTAAGGAGAACAGGTATGAATCAAAAAAAGAAAATTCAGATGCAAAAAACAAAAAAAGAAAAGATTTGCTTTTTGTTTTTCTATTCGAAAATTCATGAAACGTTTTTAGATTGTCAGCGGAGCAATATAAATACCGAACAGTCGAGGGTCGAATATCATCAGCAAGTCTAGCATTAGGATTAGCTAGAACTTCAATGCCCAGTCGGTCGTGTCACTTGCCAGGTCTTAAAAAATTCACTCGCTACAGCATTGTTGTTCAAGCTTTCAATGCCCTTGGGCCAGGACCACTTTCACCGGAAGTCGTTGCCACGACACTTGAAGATGGTACAGTGACAATTCCCTCTTGGGTTTTATTATCTACACTTGTGTTTCAAAATTTAATTTAAATTTATAATAGCATTTTATTACAATTTTAGGATTTATAATCAATAAAGCCGTCACTTACACATTTAAAGCATTCTAAACTATTTCAAAACATAAATTGTCTTACTGTTATTAACTAGAACTTCCGATACCGCTGTTTTTTTTAATTAAATTGTCTGACTATTATTAACTAGAACTTCTGATAACACTGTTTTACGAAGTTGAAAACCTAAATGTTTATCAACAAAAAACATTTTTTTATGCAATAACTGAGTTGCCACAGGTCAGGGAATTCAGGGAAAAGTCAGGGAAAGTAAAATTGGTCAAGAAAGTCAGAAAAAAGTCAGGGATTTTTAGTAAAAGTACTGAGAAAAATCGAATTTCAAAAATTCATGAAAAAAATTTTAAATTTTGATGTTTTTTTTGTTTGACTCGTAAACTATAAAAATAACCACGAATTTTAATACAAAACCTTGAATTTTTTCTATTTAAGACAATAATTTATTTTTAAATAACTCAATTTTTAAAGAACTATCATAAAATTATGACTAATAAATTATGTAATGAATAATTTTTACAATTTTCATAAATACTCGATTGATAAAAGAATTTTAGTTAAAAATACTAAAAAAATTTAATTTTAGAAAAGTTACAAATAATTACAGAAATTCAATTATATTCAAAAGTAATAAAAATTTTCGCAGAAATTCAATTATATTCAAAAATTAGAAAAATTCTGGACATTTAGTGTTGCATTCGAGCGAGAAATCGCTCGAAACGAACGAGAAATCTCGTGAAAAAGACAATGAAAACAATTGAATGTGATTTAACATTCAATTATTTTCTTTTTCTTCTTCACGAGATTTCTCGTTCTTTTCGAGCGATTTCTCGCTCGAATGCAACACTATGGACATTTCAATTATATATTTAAAAATAAAAAAATTCTTCTCTAAAATTCTATTATGTTCAAAAATTTTTTAAAAATTCTTCTCCAAAATTTCAATTATCTTTTTAAATAATACAATTCTTCTTCTTCGAAATTAAATTATTTTGAAAAACTTTAATAAAATTCTTGGAAAAATTTCACGGGAATTTTAATTATTTAATATAATAATTTTCAAATAAGTTTTCGAAAAATGTCAATTATTTAAAAAGAATTTGATAAAATTCGTCGCTAGAGTTCTATTAAAAAAAGTCTAACAAAGTTCTTTTTAAGAATTCAATTATTTTTAGAAATAGTAAAATTCTTCACCAAAATTCAATTATTTTAGAAAAATTTTAATAACATTTTTGGAAATTTTTTAAAATTATTTTTATGAATAATAAAACTCATCACAAGATTTTAATTAATTTTGGATACAATATTTTAATCAAATTCCTCGTAAAATATAATTATTCTAAAAAATTTAATTAAAATTTGCCAAAAGAATTCAATTATTTAAAAATATGTTGAAAAAATTCTTTATGAGAATTCAATTTTAACAAACATTCAATTATTTAATAAATTATTTATTTTTCAATTTAAATAATTGAATTTTTCTAGAATTTTCTAATAAAAATTGATTAAAAAATGAAATTACCGAATAATCGAATTATTGTTTATGAAAATAATTAAATTATTGCAACGAATTTAATTACAATTTTTTCAAATAATTGAACTTTTTAAGAAAATTTACTACTTTTAAAAAATACTAGATTGATAAAAGAATTTTAGTTAAAAGTACGAAAAAAAATTTAATTTTAGAAAAGTTATAAATAAATACAGAAATTTAATTATTTTCAAAAGTAATAGGATTTTTCGCAGAAATTCAATTATATTTACAAATTTTTAAAATTCTAGTCATTTCAATTATGTCTATTTAAAATTTTTTTAAAATTTCTCGTCAAAATTTTTAATTTTCTTTATAAATAATACAATTCTTATTCTTCGAAATTAAATTATTTTTAATAACTTTAATAAAAGTCTAGGAACAATTTCACAGGAATTCAATTATTTAATATAAAAAATTACAAATAATTCTTTTAAGTTTAGTTTTAGTTCTTTTTAAGAATTCAATTATTTTTAGAAATACTATAATTCTTCACTGAAATTCAATTATTTTAGAAAAAGTTTAATAACATTTTTGGAAATTTCTTAAAATTATTTTTATGAATAATAAAACTCATCGCAAGATTTTAATTAATTTTAGATACAATATTTTAATCAAATTCCTCGTAAAATGTAATTAATTTTAAAAATTTAATTAATATTTGTCAAAAGAATTCAATTACTTAAAAATTTGTTGACAAAATTCTTTATGAGAATTCAATTCTAACAAACATTAAATTATTGAATAAATGATTTATTTTTCAATTGGAATAATTGAATTTTTCTAGAATTTTATAATAAAAATTGATTAAAAAATTAAAAGTACCGAATAATCGATTTATTGTTTATGAAAATAATTAAATTATTGCAAAGAATTTCATTATATTTTTTTCAAATAATTGAATTTTTTGAGAAAATTTACTACTTTTAAAAATAATTGAATTCTTGCGGAGGATTTTATTAGGATTTTTGTTAATAATTAAATTTTTGTAGAAAAATTGCATGGTTATTTAAATTATAACAAAACGTGAAGAAGCCTTCTTTATGTTTTGTAATAATATTCTTATAAATTGTTGAGTTTCAAAAAGGTTTGAATTTGAATGTTCTGAAGAATTTTAATTCCTGTGGAAAAGTAATAATTAAATACTTATTTAAAAATTTAGTTATTGATGTCTTTGAATAATTTTACAATTAATGAAATTTGTAAATAAATTTAATGGAACATTTTTTTGCGTATTTAATTTGAATATTTTTTATGGTCAGGGAAAAAGTGAGAATTTTGTCTGGAAATCAGGAAAAAATAAAATTAAATATTTGTGGCAATCCTGAATAAAATAAAATTTGTAGTTTAATATTTTATTTTACAACAATTATATCATGAAAACATAAACTTCAATATTTTGCTTCAATTGAGAAAATATATATTTTAATATATAAATAATATTGATGCATTATTTTTAATTAATTTACTTAGTGAACAATTTTTTTTCGTTGATCAACGTTGTGGACTTTAACTTGGTCAGTTTTTATAATTTAAAATATCTGAGTATTATTGGCTCAAACTTCTGATAATATCGTTTAAAAAAATTAAATAGTTTATCAATCATTGACTTGAATTACTGGTACCACAGTTAAAAGAATT
Source organism: Leptopilina drosophilae (assembly GCA_032873175.1). NCBI lineage: Eukaryota > Metazoa > Arthropoda > Insecta > Hymenoptera > Figitidae > Leptopilina > Leptopilina drosophilae. Next base: position 43,612,849 of record CM065480.1, on the reverse strand, counting down.
AAATTTCCAAACATTATTGACTTGAACTGTTGATCCTATCATTTTAACAAGCTAACTTCACTTTTTATTACTAAAACATCATTAAAATTAAAAATTTGCCTCTCGAGGTTCAAAAATCAAGTAAAAAACGTTTCTCTTTTATTTGTAGATCACTTTTTGACTAAAACGGTCAGGTTTTAGTCAAAAAGGGATCTACAAATAAAACATTCAGTGATGAAAAATTAAATTCCAACCCTAATTTTAATTTTTCTCTTTCCCAGTTCCAAGCAGTCCACCACAAGACATTCGCTGCACCGCCCTCTCCTCCCAATCACTACAAGTATCCTGGGACTCACCGCCAGACTCGAGTCTAAACGGTGTCCTCAAGGGCTACAAAGTAATGTGGGAGAATATGGATCTCCTTACGGAGACAACAAGATCGGAAACAAAATTAACAACAGCTTTAACGGTGGTGATTAACAATTTGGAGAAATACGCAAATTATTCAGTGCAGGTGTCGGGTTATACGAGAGCCGGTGATGGCGTTGCATCGAGTCCCATTTATTGCGTGACAGAGGAGGATCTACCGGAAGTGCCTGCGGGCATAAAAGCCGTCGCCAGCTCGAGCAATTCGATCATAGTCTCTTGGCAACCACCGCTTAGAAGCAATGGCGTCATTACATCGTACAGTGTACATGTTCATGGACCGGAAGGAAAATGGTTGCGTCGTGCTTTACCATCGCATCAAACCAGCTACCAGGCGGAGAATCTCACCAAGAGAATTCAATATGAGTGCAGCATCGCCGCTATAACTTCGGTTGGCGAGGGACCACGAACGCCATCCGTCACCGTTTCACCTTCCAGTGAAGGTAGTGAGAAGCAATTAATTTTTTACATTCACCTCTTTCGATTTTAAACTATTTTTTATCCTTCCTTTTTTGTTTCCAAATTTTTTTTTTTCGCAGGGACATTTGCACGAAAAAAACCTTTAACTGGAACAGCGATAACTTTCGCTTAAATAGCGAAAGTATTCGTTAAAAAAGCGAAAGACTTCGTTGCAATAACTAAAAATTTCGCTAATATATGGGTGAATCTTATGAAAGTGATATTTTCGATGTCTCGATTAATTTTACAAAATCTACTCTTTAATAATTATTATCAATTTCCATAGTGAAAATTTAGCACTTATTTGTCATTTTTAAAAGAAAATTAAATAATTTTATTCAACTTAATTTACGTAATAACTAAATTACTTTCATCTCCGAAGCCTTTTCAACATGTCTCCAATAGGATTTCTACAATAAAATTAAATTTTCATGGTTTGTTTCAAATTCTCAGAAATTTTTTAAAAATATTGCCAGAAAGTACAATGTTTTTTCTATCATTATGTGCATTTTAAAAATTTGTAGACCTCACTTTTATTTTTGATAAAAATGTTTAAACTTTGTCTTCAGTTTTAGGTTAAAATTACTTTACAATGATTACTGACATTTTATACTTTAAAAATATCTTAAACAAAATTTTAATGCACATTAAAATAAAGCTGAGAATCTGACGTTAAATTTTCCTATATTTTATCTACAAAAAGGAGAAAAATTATTGCTGTTATAAATAATCGAAATTTACATTTTTCTCCGAGTAAAAATTAATTTTATCTCCGAAGCCTTCCTTTTTGATAAATAACCGAATGTAGAAGTAAATTTAACAGAATATTTCGATAGTAATATAAAATGAGGGTGTGAAATTCGTATGTTTTACTAAAAAAACATATTTTAATTGCGCCCTAATGTATACAAATATGAAAGAAAATTTATTTTTCATCTCCGAAGCTTTTCATCTCCGAAGCCTTTTCCTTGAAATATGCTAGTTTTTCTTTTGTTTTTAGTATTTACCTGCATTGCTTTGAAAAAATTAACCCAAATTACCATTAAATCAAATACTTTAAATACATTTATATTTTCATCTAATTGAATATATTTGGTATTAAAATATACAAATTATTAATTTTTAAGCAGTGTAATTTTATTTTCGATTTCGTGAACGCGATATTAGCGTGAATTTTTAATAGAAAAGCTCGCCAATTAAATAAAATTAATTTAATGGAGCAACAATAGTATTTTTCAAATGAAAAATTTTAATATTTTTAAGAATTAATTTTACGCAACCTAAAAATCTTACTCTTGAGTATGAAATTAAGTAGTTTTATAATAGAAAAACCATTTAATTGAAGAAAAAAATTAATTGAAAAACTGAAATTTAAAAGTGTCACTTTCAGAAAATTCACCCATATAGTAAAATTTGTATTTGTTCCAGGTAAAGATTTTTTCGTGTGGGGTAAATGTAAATAGAATATCTATTTTTTTATGAAAAACATTATTATTATTATTATTAATATTATTATTATTATTATTATTATTATTATTATTATTATTATTATTATTATTATTATTATTATTTTTCTTTGTTAAAAGGTAAAACAAACAGATTTCTTTTCCATGAACTTGTTACTTTACTTCCCTAGAAAAATTTTATGAGGTCCAAAAAATATTGATGCACCTGAATCGCCTAAGACTGACTGTTGACATTTACCCTGAGATTTTTTAATTTTCCTAAAATTCGCGGTAAATGTAAACCCCACTGAAGTTAAACGAGGTTTAAGAAACAAGTTATTTCAAGTATAACTACTATTTTAACTTTTTAAGGGATAGAAAAACTAAAAAGAATTCTTCGTAGATGTATAGAAAAATCAATCAGTTGACTGATAATGTATCACATAAAATAAACAATCAACCATTACAAAATTAGTAAAGTAAAAATTTGAACAACTTTAATAAATTTTAACAGATTTTCATTCAACTTGAAAAAAAAAGTTTTCAAGGTTGCTGAATAATAATCTAAAATTGAATTCTTAAATTTCAAAATGGTGGATCCAATATGGCGGAGATATGGCAAGAAAATAAAAGTTCCTCAAGAAAATGAATATGTTTCTAACACTGTTAACTTAAAACAATCAAACTCCAACGAATGGAAACAAAAAATTTCAATCAAATCAAAAATTGATCCAAATTTTCGACATCAATTTTATCCATTTTAGTATCAATTTGATGCTTTTAAGAAAATTGTAAAAGTTCCAAAGTTCAAATCAAAGAAAAAAAATTTAATTCTGCTTTCAATTTCCATTAATTTAAAGAAAATTACTTTGTACAATAAAATGAATTCAATCAGACGAAGAACTGGAAAAAATTAAATTTTTAGAATCCATAATAATATTCTTAATTTTAGTGTCTTTTTTAAAATAATTTCTTTTTAAATAATTTAATTCTTAAACAAACATCGTGAACTTATTACTTATCAATTATTTAATGAGTAATTTTACTTCACTATTTCAAAATTAATTCCATTTGAAAAGAGTTTCGTTTAAAATTCTTATAAATAAATAGATGAACTTAAAAGGTTTCAATTTGATATTTTAGAAAATTCAAGTTTTCAATTAATTTAATTAGAAATTTAAAAAAACTTGGATTTTTGCAAAATGTTAATAATTCAAATTCTTCTTCAAATTAGTTACATTTGTCAATATAAATTTAATAAATTATTAAAAAATAATTATAAATTTAAAGAAAACATTTAGTTAGAAACAGGTTAAAAAATTGAATTTCGGAGAAGTTACAAATTATTGCAGAAAATTAATTATTTTTAAAAGTAATAAAATTCTTCTAACAAAAGTTCAATTATGTTTTAAAATTTAATGAAAAATTTTCGTCAAAAATGCAATTATCTTGACAAATAACAAATTTTTTCTCTAAAATTCAATTATTTAAAAAAATTTTCCACATTTCAATAATTTTTAATATAAGCACTATTTTAATAAATTTACCAAAAGAATTCAATTATTTAAAAAAAAAATTAATGTAAAAATTGTAAAAAAATTTTAATAAAATTTAATTACGTACTCAAATATTAAATTATTTTCATAAAAAATATAAATTTCACAGAAATTCAATTACTAGGTTTTTTTATAAATTCTTCGCAATGATTTAATTAAATTCATATAAATAACAAATTTAAATCACAAGAATTTAAGTATTTATTATTCATTCCAGAAATTTAATTATTTACAAAAATTTTAAAAAAATTCTCGTTAACATTTAAATTATTTTTTATAGATTGCAAAATTTTTCTCTACAATTACATTTACATTCAACCCAAATGACCCTATTTTTTTGTTTTTTTTTATTTTTTCCTTTTTTTGTTTTTTTAATATTATTTTTTTTTATTTTTTTTATTTTTTTTATTTTGTAAAATTATTGTCTGGAATAATGATATTCACTAAATATTTTTTACATAGAAAATTAATTTTTTTTCAGTTCGAGCCGCTGTATTCTCGTTTGGAACAACTTTAGTCGTGCCTTGGAAGCAGGACGTGACATTACCATGCCAGAGTGTTGGAAAACCGGAACCGTCAATAATCTGGAAGCAATGGGGAGAGATGGTTAAAGCATCCACGAGGATCTCAATGCAGCCCGATGGTTCGTTACAGATAACCGATCTTCATCGGGAAGATAGCGGAAATTACACCTGTCTCGTTGAAAATCGACACGGTTCTGATCAAATCACGCATCGTTTAACCGTCCAAGGTTTGTCACTCATGAAAAAAAAATTTTAATTTCCCTAGCAAAAAAAAATCAATCTCTTCTTTAAATGTACCCATACTTCCTCTCTATCACTTCCATCCATCACTAGACAAATGCAGTCAGCTCTCGCTAAATAATAATTTTTCGTCTAATTGATTAATTTTGATAAATTAAAAATATAATCTTTTCAATATATTGAAGTTTCAGGTCCATCCTGAAATTTACTTTCTATATTTATGTATCAATTTGAATTTTCACTTAAACTGATGCTGGTGCAAATAATTGAAAAATTAAAAATATCTGACTATTAACAGGGTTGCCACAAATATTTAATTTTATTTTTCCCTGACTTTTCACTGATTTCCACTCTCTAAATTTGAATCAGTTAAAAATAACTGATTTAAAAGCAAAAAGTAAGTCACTAATTCAAATAGTTATATTTCTACTGATGATTTGTTAAAAATAACTGATTGTCAGTTAAAAATAACTGATTGTCAGTTAAAAATAACTGATGTTTCAGTAAATTTTTTTGACTGATTCAATTATTCAAGTTTAACTAATTTTTCAGTTATTTTTTACTGTAAATCAGTTATTTTTTAACTGAAAATCAGTTGTTTTTAACTGATTTATAAGCAAAAAGTCAGTCACTGATTGTCAGTTAAAACCATGATTTTTAACTGATTCAAATTAAGAGAGCAGACAAAATTCTCACTTTTTACCTGACCACAAAAAATATTCTGATTACATACTCAAAAAAATGTTCTATAAAATTTATTTACAAATTTCATTAATTGTAAAATTATTCAAAAACATCAATAACTAAATTTCTAAATAAATATTTAATTATTACTTTTCCACAGGAATTAAAATTCTTCAGAACATTCAAATTCAAACCTTTTTGAAACTCAACAATTTATAAAAATATTATTACAAAACATAAAGAATTCTTAATGTTTTGTTATAATTTAAATAATCATGAAATTTTTCAAAAAAAAATTAATTATTTACAAAAAACCTAATAAAATCTTTCGCGAGAATTCAATTATTTTTAAAAGTAGTAAATTTTATCAAAAAATTTAATTATTTGAAAAAAATGTAATAAAATTCGTTGCAATAATTCAATTATTTTCATAAACAATAAATCGATTATTCGGTAATTTCATTTTTTAAGTCAATTTTTATTAGAAAATTCTAGAAAAATTCATTTATTTAAATTGAAAAATAAATAGTTCATTGAATAATTGAATGTTTGTTAAAATTGAATTCTCATAAAGAACATTATAAACAAATTTTTAAATAATTGAATTCTTTTGACAAATTTTAATTACTGTTTTAAGAATAATTACCTTTTTCGAGGAATTTGGTTAAAATATTGTATCCAAAATTAATTAAAATCTTGCGATGAGTTTTATTATTCATAAAAATAATTTTAAAAAATTTCCAAAAATGTTATTAAAATTTTTCTAAAATAATTGAATTTCGGTGAAGAATTTTAGTATTTCTAAAAATAATTGAATTCTTAAAAAGAACTAAAACTAAAACTAAGCTTAAAAGAATTATTTGTAATTTTTTATATTAAATAATTGAATTCCTGTGAAATTGTTCCTCGACTTTTATTAAAGTTATTAAAAATAATTTAATTTCGAAGATTAAGAATTGTATTATTTATAAAGAAAATTAAAACTTTTGACGAGAAATTTTAAAAAAATTTTAAATAGATATAATTGAAATGACTAGAATTTTAAAAATTTGTAAATATAATTGAATTTCTGCGAAAAATCCTATTACTTTTGAAAATAATTGAATTTCTGTATTTCTTTAAAACTTTTCTAAAATTAAATTTTTTTCGTATTTTTAACTAAAATTCTTATATCAATCAATCTAGTATTTTTTAATAGTAGTAAATTTTCTCAAAAAATTCAATTATTTGAAAAAATTGTAATAAAATTCGTTGCAATAATTCAATTAATTTCATAAACAATAAATCGATTATTCGGTAATTTCATTTTTTAATCTATTTTTATTAGAAAATTCTAGAAAAATCCACATATTTAAATTGAAAAAAAAATAATTTATTGAATAATTGAATGTTTGTTATAATTGAATTCTCATAAAGAATTTTGTCAACAAATTTTTAAATAATTGAATTCTTTTGACAAATTTTAATAAAATTTTTAAGAATATTTACATTTTTAGAGGAATTTGATTAAAATATTGTATCCAAAATTAATTAAAATCTTGTGATGAGTTTTATTATTCATAAAAATAATTTTAAAAAATTTCCAAAAATGTTATTAAAATTTTTTTAAATTAATTGAATTTCGGTGAAGAATTTTAGTTTTTCTAAAAATAATTGAATTCTTAAAAAGAACTAAAACTAAAACTGAAACTAAACTTAAAAGAATTATTTGTAATTTTTTATATTAAATAATTGAATTCCTGTGAAATTGTTCCTAGACTTTTATTAAAGTTATTAAAAATAATTTAATTTCGAAGAATAAGAATTGTATTATTTATAAAGAAAATTAAAAATTTTGACGAGAAATTTAAAAAAATTTTTAAATATAATTGAAATGACTAGAATTTAAAAAATTTTTAAATATAATTGAATTTCTGCGAAAAATCCTATTACTTTTGAAAATAATTAAATTTTTGTATTTATTTATAACTTTTCTAAAATTAAATTTTTTTCGTATTTTTAACTAAAATTCTTTTATCAATCAATCTAGTATTTTTTCAAAGTAGTAAATTTTCTTAAAAAATTCCATTATTTGAAAAAATTGTAATAAAATTCGTTGCAATAATTCAATTATTTTCATAAACAATAAATCGATTATTCGGTAATTTAATTTTTTAATCAATTTTTATTAAAAAATTCTAGAAAAATTCAATTATTTAAATTGAAAAATAAATAATTTAATGAATAATTGAACGTTTGTTAAAACTGAAGTCTCATAAAGAATTTTATTAACAAATTTTTAAATAATTCAATTCTTTTGACAAATTTTAATAAAATTTTTAAGAATAATTACATTTTTCGAAGAATTTGAATAAAATATTGAATCCAAAATTAATTAAAAACTTGTGATGAGTTCTATTATTCATAAAAATAATTTTAAAAAATTTCCAAAAATGTTATTAAAACTTTTCTAAAATAATTGAATTTAGGTGAAGAATTTTAGTATTTCTAAAAATAATTGAATTCTTAAAAAGAACTTTGTTAAATTTTTTTTAATAACTGAACTCTTGCGACGAATTTTATAAAATTCTTTTTAAATAATTGATATTTTTCGAAAAATTATTTGAAATTTTTAATATTAAATAATTGAATTCCTGTGAAATTTTTGCAAGAATTTTATTAAAGTTTTGTAAAAATAATTTAATTTTGAAGAAGAAGAATTTTATTATTTATAAAGATAATTGAAATTTTGACGAGACATTTAAAAAAAATTTTGAACATAATAGAATTTTTGAGAATTTTTTTATTTTAAAATATAATTGAAATGACTAGAATTTAAAAAATTTTTAAATATAATTGCATTTCTGCGAAAAATTTTATTACTTTTGAAAATAATTGAATTTCTGTAATTATTTATAACTTTTCTAAAATTAATTTTTTTTTAGTATTTTTAACTAAAATTCTTTTATCAATCTAGTATTTATGAAAATTGTAAAAATTATTCATTACATAATTTATTAGTCATAATTTTATGATAGTTCTTTAGAAATTAAGTTATTCAAAAATAAATTATTGTCTGAAATAGAAAAAATTCAAGGTTTTGTATTAAAATTCCTGGTTATTTTTATAGTTTACGCGGCAAACAAAAAAAACATAAAAATTTAGAGCTTTTTCATGAATTTTTGAAATTCGTTTTTTTCCAGTACTTTTACTAAAAATCCCTGACTTTTCCCTCACTTCCCTGACCAATTTTACTATCGCTGACTTCCCTGACCTGTGACAACCCTGATTAATGATTTTAACTACTGACACTACCAACTAATAATTTTAAATGTCTGGCTAAATTTATAAATTAAATAAAATGAATAATTCTATGAAAAGCTTAATTATTATCGCGAATTGACTGTATTTCCTGTTAATATTTTTCCTTTCCTTTTTTCATTTTCACTTTTCCCTTTAAAAATCCCCCCCCCCTTCTTCCTCTTAATAATAAAATTTCTTTTCTAACAACAAAATTCGCCATTCTTCCAGTTCCACCGGCTGCGCCACTTTTACACGCGACAAGCTCAACCAGTAATTCCATTAATGTACAGTGGAAAAATGGTGACGACGGTGGTGCGCCAATACGTGGCTATATTCTCCATTATAAACGTGAATTCGGCGAATGGGAGGAAGTTCGAGTATCGCATAAAATAAATAGTCACCTTTTGTCCCAGCTCTGGTGCGGGACGGATTATCAAATTTATCTTACAGCTTACAATAGAATTGGTATGGGCTCGCCGAGTGAAATAGTTAAATCAACGACTGAAGGTTCTAAGCCAGCAGATTCTCCTGCCAGTGGCGATAGATTTATAACCGTTAATGTTTCATGGATTATTCTTCATTTGCATATGTGGAACGATGGTGGTTGTCCGATAACATTTTTTGAACTCGAGTACAAAAGAAGCGGTGAAGAATTATGGACACTTGTTTCTAATAATATTGAGGTGAGTGCTACTATTTTTTTTTTCATTTCTCCTTTAATCAATTTTAATCAATTTAAAGTTAAAATTTTAAATCTATTAATCAATTTAAAGTTAAAATTTTAAATCTATTAATCAATTTAAAGATAAAATTTGAAATCTATTAATCAATTTAAAGATAAATTTTTAAATCTATTAATCAATTTAAGCTTGAGAATGATTTAATGAAAATTTAATTTCAATTTTTCAAAGCACAACTTTTCGTTGAATGCCAAATTGAGACAAAAAATGAAGCGATTTTTGGCTCAAATTTTTTTGTCTTGAATTCCTTAAAAAATAACGGTGGCAATTAATTTATGTCATTAATTTCATTAATCGAGAAAAATTACTAGTTTTGGTCTAATTTAATTTTTTGCTTTTAGGTACAAAAGTCTTATACTCTTAGCGAATTACAATCGGGTACAACTTACGAAGTTCGAGTAAGAGCGCACAATAATGCCGGCTCGTCGGTGGCTGAATATAAAATAACGACTTTACAACCTCACAGTAGTTCGACTGTACCTGCGATCGAAATCGATCATTTTATTCCTCAACATCCGCCAGTCTACTCAGACATGAAACTTATTTTGCCCCTAGTTTTAAGTTCATTTGCAGTTATTGCTGCAGCTGGAGCTGTATTTTACTGCTTCAGAAAACGTAAGTCTACTTCTCAGTAATCTATTATTCCTTCCCCTCTTTATTATTATAATTATTATTAATTAATTTATTTTTTCAATCATTAATAAAAAAATTATTATTATTTTTAAAAAAATTTACAGAAAATCATCGAAACATTCCGAAAAGTTATATAAAATTTAGAATCAAATAGAATTTTTATTTTCCACACATCATAAGTTATTTCTCAATGAATATTAAAATTATTATAATTATTCAAGAAAATAAAAGTTCGTCAAGAAAATGAATATGTTATGTGGCTAAAGTTTTGAACGTTCAAATGAACGAAATTTTTTTCAACTTAAATATTTTAGAAAATTACGAACTAAATACGAAAAATAATTAAATTTAAACAATATTTAGTTTAGAATTAATTTGCTTTAATCTGAAAACTAATTTTTTTTTAGTACAAATTAGAAGAATTAAAAAAAATATTGTAATTCATTTGAAAGTTCGAAACTTTAGGAACATAATTGCAACGAAATGAAACCAAAAATGTTAATCAAATAAAGAATTGATCCAAATTTTCGACATTAATTTTATCAATTTTAGTATCAATTTGATACTTTCAAGAAAATTGTAAAAGTTCCAAACGTTCAAATCAAAGAAAAAAAATCTAATTCTGCTTTCAATTTCTATTAATTTAAAGAAAATTATTTTGTACAATAAAATTAATTCTCCACAACATGTCTTCAGACGAAGTGCTGAATAAAAATTAAATTTTTAGATTCCATAAAAAAATTCTTCATGTTAATGTCCTATTTCAATAATTTTTTTTAATAATTTAATTCTTAAAGAAGCATCATAAAATTATTATTTTCATAATTTATTTACTCAGTAATTTTACTTAAATATTTCAAAATTAATTCCATTTTAAAGAATTTACGTTTAAAATGGTTATAAATAAATAGAAGATCTTCAAAGCTTTTAATTTGAAATTTTTGAAAAATTAAATTTACAATGAATTTAATTTGAAATTTTTAAAAACTTGGATTTTTGCAAAATGTTAATAATTTAATTTCTTCTTGAAATAAATAAAATTTGTCAATATAAATTTAATTAATTATTTAAAAATAATTATTAATTTATATAGAAAAAATTTAGGTAAAAACGATTTTAAAAAATTGAATTCTTAAAAAGTTACAACTATTGATTGCAGAAAATTAATTTTTTTTAAAAGTAATAAAATTCTTCAAACAAAAGTTCAATTATATTTTAAAATTTAAAGAAAAATTTTCGTCAAAAATACAATTATCTTAAGAAATAACAAATTTTTCCTTCAAAATTCAATTATTTTCAAAAATATTCCTTATTTCAATGATTTGTAATATAAGCACTATTTTAATAAAATTTCCCAAAATAATTCAATTATTCAAAAAAATGTAATAAAATTTTAATAAAATAAAATTTAACTGCATACTCAAACATTAAATTATTTTCATAAATAATTAAAATTTCACAGAAATTCAAATACTAGACATTTTTTTATACTTTTTTTAACAATGATTCAATTTAATTCATATAAATAACAAATGTTAATCACGCGAATTTAATTATTTATTATTAATTCGAGAAATTCAATTATTTTAAAAAACTAAAAAAAAAATTTCGTTAACATTTGAATTATTTTTTATAGATTGCAAAATTTTTCGCAACAATTCAATTTCCTTCCGGATTATTGTAAAATTCATTGTGAAAATCAATTATTTTCATATTAATAATAGATATTCATCAATTATATTGTCAAAATTAATAAAGTTCTTTGCTGAAATTCAAAAAATTTTTTTAAATTGTCGTCGATATTACAATTATTTTTATAAAATAACTAGAAAAATTCTTCGATAGAATTAAATTATTTTCGGAAATTTTTATAAAGTTCATTACAAAATTGCAATTATTTTCAACAAAATTTCTTGATTCTAATGATTTTTAATATTCAACTATTTAAATAAAATTTCCCAAAAGAATTCAATTATTTAAAAACGCTTTGACAAAGTTCTACACAAATATTCAATTATTTAAAAAAAAATAAAAATTCCACAGCAATTCAATATCATATTTATAAATTTAATCATTATTTTCACTTTTCTAATTATTTTCATAAATAATAAAATCATTCGGAGGAAGTCAATTATTGTCATAAATAAACTATTCATCACAAGAGTTCAACTATTTTCAAAAGTAATAAAATTCCATTGCTTTCAAAATTTTAATAAAGTTTATTACAAAATTTTAATTATTTTCAAAAAATTTTTCCTTATTCCAATAATTTCTATACCTATTAGTTTAATTAAATTTCCCAAAAGAATTAAATTGTTTTTAGAAAATAAAAAAATAATTTGGGAATAAAATTTCCCAAAAGAATTAAATTGTTTTTAAATAATTTAATCCTTTTGGTAAATTTTATTAAACTATTAGGTAATAAATTAAATAAATTTACTGTCAAAATTGTTTTTAAATAATTAAATTCTTTTGGGAAATTTTATTAAACTAATAGGTAAAAATTGTTGAAATTGTTGGAATAGGGAAAAGTTTTTGAAAGTAATTAAAATTTTGTAATAAACTTTATTAAATCTCAATTTTTTTAAATTTTCAAATTTTCTGATTACAAATATTATTTTTGTTACCTAAAAATTATGAAAATTACCTACATATTTTTGATTTGTCAAACATCTTATTTTCTAAAGAAAAATAAAAAAAAAAGCATACGCAAAAACTAACTTCAGAAATTGTGGGGACAGAAAACATGAAAGAATGAATGCGAAGATTATTATAGTTAATGATTTTAGAAGCGAATTAATAAAATAAACAGATTACAAGTTTAAATTCATTTGAACGTTAAAAATTTTTGGAAAAATATAAAAAAGTAACTTATGGTGTGTGAGCAAAGCAAAAAAGTTGTCTTCAGTGGAACATTAATTTATAAAATGAAATTTACTTGCCAGTACTATTTGCAAGTAATATTTGTAATGCAGGGCCTTTGATGGGTGATCTGGGAAGTCTTCATGATGCGCAAACAGCTGCTGCCTTAGATAATAAACAAAATATGGAGCAACGTGAACAATATTATGCGACTGTACGAAAACCCCTTCGATCACCAATTCATGAAATGGGTACTCTCGAAAGGATACCAGGTGAAAGTAATAATTAATTAATATATAAAGCTTTAATAGACTACGCAAAAAATAATTTTACCAAAAAAAGAAAAAAATCCACACAAGTCAAGTACAATTTTTCTATAAAATACTTCTAAAATTCGGCAATCAATAACAATAATTCAATATACATATTTTCAGTGTCAAAATTGTTCCAAAAACTATTTAAAACAAATATTTAAATTTTGTCCATTAAAATTCAATTTACAGAAAGTTTATTGCAAAATAAAGTTGTTTCTATCAAGAAACAACTGTATATTTATGTAAAATATAGAATATTTTGTAAGAAAGACAATTTTTTTCTCAAACGTGTTTTCTGAATAATGGCTAAATCGCGAAATATTTTTTCCAGGCAAAAATTTAAATTAATATCGACTGTGAATTAATTGCAGAGTACTCGGAGGATATTTATCCATACGCAACTTTCCAATTGAAGGAAAGTGTACCTGCAGGTGGCGACAGTCGATGTGACTCTGCTGCCCCTCTACAAACTTTTGTCTATCACGATCCTCGGTTATCAGCTGCTGATACACTACAATTACGAGAGGTAAAACTATCAATGTTTTTCACTCTTATCAGCAAGTGCTTGGAAGACTTTTGTAGTTGCACGTTTTTCACATCAAAATTTATGGCACATCATTTAAAGAAGAAGAAGAATTATTAAAAAAATCAACACTAATTTACACCATTAATCATTCGAGTAAATGGTGGTGTTTACCTTCAGTTTAATTTTTGAAATTTATCACTTTTTATTTTTTTATCCAATTCTTTATTTTCTTTATCCCTTTTTTGTTTTATCAAATTTCCATTTCTTCATTCAATTTTTATTTTTTATTAACCAACTTTTTACTACTCTTAACTAATTTTTTATTCTTCTTATCCAATTTTTTATTCTTCTTATCCAATTTTTTATTCTTTTTATCCAATTTTTTATTCCTCTTATCCAATTTTTTATTCCTTTCATTCAATTCTTTTATTCTTCTTATACAATTCTTTAATCTTTTTATTCTATTTCACAAGTTTCATCACAATTATTCTAAACACGATTCTGCTAATTACTATTCTACTAAAATCAACAAAAAAAAAAAAAAATTGGAAAATTACGAAAGAAGTTTGAGTTTCCAAAAAAATTTTTAAATAATACGCATAATTAATAATCAATTAATAATTAACATATATTTAATCAACGAAAAAAATTGAAAAATTTACATAAGAAATTTGAGTTTAAAAAAAAGTTTTTAAATAATACGCACAAATAATAATCAATTAATAATTAACTTACATTTTCAATTAATAATTGTCATATGGTCAAAAACGAAACTTTTGTAACGTAATAGTCTTTTTAAAATGTTTATAACTTTTAAACAATAAATTCTAAAAATTTTATATTCCTATGCAAAATTAATAAAAAAATACACTTTAAGATGCAAATATAGAAATTTTTCAATTCCTTGCTATTTAAAAGTTATGGATAAAACAAAAAGGCTGTTACGTTATATGCTTCGCGTTTTTGACCATATAAGAATATCAAAAATTATTATTAATTTTCGTTATATAAATAATAAGTTATGTAAATTTTAATAATTACATAAATAATAATATAAGTAATAATATTTTTATAAATAGTAATAAAAACAATAAAAAAATAGTAAACAAAATAATAATAATAATATTAATCCCAAAAACAAGGTTAAATAATATTTAATTTAATTAATTAAATTAGTGAACGTTTTGAACTGAATGAAAACTAAATAAACATATTTTGCACAAAAATTAGATGCATGCTAACAATTTATTTTTGTAAATTAACAAAAGATTTACAGCTTTGATTTATTAAGTTTTGCTAAACGCAATACTGCAAAAAGCCTATAAATTCTCAAGAATTTTTCAACAAAAATTTAATTACTCAAGAAATTAAAATTTTTTTTCTACATTTGAATAATACAAAATTTTTAAAAAAAACTTTTAAAGTTAATAGTGATTTTATTTTTCAGTATTTACTAAAGATATTATTATTATTATTATTATTATTCAGTCACAAAGACAGTAAACAACGTTATCTTCAATAAATATTTTTTTAATCTGTCTAGACCTTCAATTAAAAACTCGCTGCAAACATTATTTAAAAAAAAAAGAATTACAAAAAATATTTTTAAGCAAATTTTTAATATCTTTATCATTATTATCATTTAATTACTATTCTTCGATATATTCTATTAGTTTAATATTATTCTTATTTCTTTCTCGTAGAAGCGGTGTTTATAATAACATTGTCATTATAATTAATATTTATAATTATTTTAATAGTTTTTATTGTTTGTTTATTATAGTCATTATTGTTTTTATTTTCTAATATAAACAGAAAATTATTTTTACTTTTAATATTATTATTATTATTATTATTATTATTGTTATTATTATTATTATTATTATTATTATTATTATTAATATTAATATTATTATTATTATTATTATTATTATTATTATTATTATTATTATTATTATTATTATTATTATTATTATTATTATTGTTATTGTTATTGTTATTATTATTACTATTATTATTACAAAGAAGATATTTGCAGCAAAGAAAAAATTTTTTATTTTATAAATAAATAAAGGCTAATATTTTTCATTTAAAAAAAATCTCCTAGATATACACTAAAAAAAATTTATTTGATTCAAATAACCGATTATTTGACTATTATCAAATAAATATTTACTTGAATCAAATAATTTTTATTTGAATCAATTAAATAGTATTTGCTTCAAATACTAAAATATTTGATTCAAATACAATTTATTTGATTCAAGTAAATATTTATTTGATAATAGTCAAATAATCAGTTATTTGAATCAAATAAATCTTTTTTTCAGTGTAGGTTCCAAAATTCGAGATTTAAAACTTTGTAATTTACTTAAGAAAAAAAATACAGAAAATTTACGGCAGACAGAAATTATTTATCAGTAAAAAAAAATAATTTTAATAAGTAAAAAATCTAATTAATAAAAGTTTAAGTTTGTTGATGAAAAATTATTTTGAATGTAACCTAAAGAGAATTTTAAGGCTTTATTCAAAAAGGATAAAATTTCCTTCTGCCTTCGGGTGCAGAAACTATATCAACGGATCCGAATCTCAATCAAATCAAGGTAACTATTTTCAAAAAAAAAAAAAAATCCAAAGTTACAATAAAAAAATTCGTTCGCACCTGAAATATCGAACGAACAGGATTTTTAAAGTTCTTCACGTGAAAACAAAATAAATGATTCCTTCAGGTATGTACATAACCGTCGCGAAACGATCATTCGTGTCATTTCAAAACAAAATAATTATTACTCCCATCAAATATTCTATCTATATATTATACATAGTTCTCATTATTATATTCTATCATTTACACAAATTATAAATATAGTTCGCTGTTTTTTGCGAGTAGAGAAAATTAAATTACGACTCTTAATTTCTTATATATATACTATATATACAGTAGCATTGCAACCAATCATTGCGCGACTGCTGGTCCCTCCTGCTTCCTTTTCGCAAATATATTCATTTACGACTGCATTTACAGTGAACTTTCAAACACACGCCCTGAGAATATTTTATTCTCAATTTAAGAATATCATCTCACTTCTATTTGGGGATCAAATTTTGCACGCAATTCAAAAAAAAATTTTCTGTCCTCTAAATAAAAGTCGAAACAATTCTTAAAATTCAGAATAGTATTTTTAGTCAGTGGAAAAATTTAATTAATTGAAGGATTAATTAAGGCTTTTGGAGAGTGGGGGATTTTTTTTCATTCTCTCTCAGCTCAAAAAAGGGTTTAGACTTGTTCCTTGAGGTCGATTATGAAATTTCATTTCTACTTAGACTTTCACTTTTAGTTTCACATTTACTATAATTTCAATAAGTTTTTAATTTAAATTTAACATCAATTTTGATAGAATTTCAATTTTACTTTCATTCTCAATTTGGATGAAATATTTTATTTTCAATTTTGTATTTTTTGTATTTGTATTTCGTTTTATTTTGTATTTCGTTTTCATTTAATGACTACCAAAATTTTGAACGTTCAAACGAACGAAATATTTTTTATTGAAGATAGTTTAATAAATTATAAATCATAAAAAAATTTAAAAACTAAAATTTTACGTTTATAAACTCAGTAATTAATTTTTATGGATAGTGAAGTAAAATAATTGCAATCAAAATTTAATTTTTAGTAGAAATAAATAAATTTCGTTCATTTGAACGTTCAGAACTTTAAGATCTTTTCATTTACGTAGGTTTTTATTGTCACCTTCATTTTTACTTTCATAGAATTTAATTTCAATTTTGAATTCGAATTAATAAATTTTTCTTTTCATTTTACTTTGATAAATTTTCGTATTCAAATTCATTTTCACTTACGTAGGTTTTTATTTTCACTTTCTTTTTCAATTTGATAGAATTTTACTTTTAATTTTGAATTCAAGTTAATAAATTTTCATTCTCATATTTACTTTCATAAACTTTCGTATTTAATTTCATTTTCACTTTCGTTTTTTCTACTTCGGAAGATTTTTATTTTCCCCTTTTATTTTCACTTTCATAGATTTTTATTTTCCCTTTTATTTTCACTTTCATTGATTTCTATTTGCTCCTTTACTTTCACTTTGAAAAACTTCAATTTTTCCTTTCGTTTAAACTTTGATAATTTTTTACCGTAAGTAAAAATCAAAGAGAAAATTGAAATTTTCAAAGTCAAAATGAAGGAAAAAATAAATATTTGTTAAAGTGGAAATAAAAATTGGTAAAAGTGGAATTGAGAGTGGAAACAAAAACCTCTTGAAGTGAAAGTGAAAACGAAAATAAAAATCTATCAAAGTTAAAATGAAAATGAAAACGAAAGTCATTCAAAGTTAGAGTGAAAATGAAAATTCAAATCAAAGTGAAAATGAAAATGAAAGTCAAAATAAAAAATGAAGGTCAAAATAAAAAATGAAAGTCAAA
The DNA here is from genome assembly GCA_032873175.1 of Leptopilina drosophilae. Classification (NCBI taxonomy): domain Eukaryota; kingdom Metazoa; phylum Arthropoda; class Insecta; order Hymenoptera; family Figitidae; genus Leptopilina; species Leptopilina drosophilae. The sequence continues at coordinate 43,594,733 of CM065480.1, read as the reverse complement.
GTAAAAATGAAAATAAAAGTCAGAGTAAACATGAAAATTAAGGTCACAGTAAAAAATAAAAATAAAAGCCAAAGTAGAGAATGAAAATAAAAGTCAAAGTAAAAATCAAAATAAAAATTAAAGTAAAAAAAATGGAAATGAAAGTCAAATTCAAAGTAAAAATGAAATTCAAAATCAAAGAAAAATTAAAGTAAAAAAATTTGAATGAAAGTCAAGTTCAAAGTAAAAATGAAATTCAAAATCAAAGTAAAAGTTAAAATAAAAAAATAAAAATGAAAGTCAAGTTAAAAGTAAAAATGAAATTCAAAATCAAATTAAAAGTAAAAATGAAAATGAAAGTCAAGTTCAAAATTAAAGTAATAAAAACGAAAATTAAATTAAATTCAAAGTAAAAATCAAAATAAAAATTAAAGTAAAAAAATGAAAAATAAATTAAATTCAAAGTAAAAATGAAAATGAAAGTCAAGTTCAAAGTAAAAATGAAATTCAAAATTCAAAGTAAAAATCAAAATCCAAGTAAAAAAATGAAAAATAAATTAAATTCAAAGTAAAAATGAAAATGAAAGTCAAGTTAAAAGTAAAAATGAAATTCAAAATCAAAGTAAAAGTTAAAGTAAAAATGAAAATGAAAGTCAAGTTCAAAGTAAAAATGAAATTCAAAATCAAAATTAAAGTAATAAAAATGAAAATTAAATTAAATTAAAAATTCAAAGTAAAAATCAAAATCCAAGTAAAAAAATGAAAAATAAATTAAATTCAAAGTAAAAATGTAAATGAAAGTCAAGTTAAAAGTAAAAATGAAATTCAAAATCAAAGTAAAAGTTAAAGTAAAGATGAAAATGAAAGTCAAGTTCAAAGTAAAAATGAAAATCAAAATCAAAGTAATAAAAATGAAAATTAAATTAAATTCAAAGTAAAAATTAAAATCAAAATCCAAGCAAAAAAATGAAAAATAAATTAAATTCAATATAAAAATGAAAATGAAAGTCAAAGTGGAAATAAAAATGAAAGTAAAAATGAAAACCACCAAAAGCTGTAAAGAAACCTTCCGACTAATTAAAATCACAAAGCTCAGTGTAAACGCAGTCTATTAGCAAATAACTGTTACTCAATCAGTCATAATTCGAATACGTTCATCAATCAATCAATAAATTCCGTCTGATTGCAGTCGGATTGCAACCGGTACACTAAGGTGCGCGGGGGCCGTTCGTCCTCAGCACCGTTGCATAAATCGCACAAGACCCATCAGGGAAAGTCCGAGTCGGAGGAGTACGACACCCTGGGCTCGGACAGCGACACGGAAGTCGGGACCAGCAGCCGAACTGAGTCTTCCAATCACCTCGTCGATTCGCATCTTTCAAACTCCGTAGCTGCGGCTGACGCGCGTGTTCACAGTAAAATTTTCCATTCTCTTTTGTTCTCCAAAATTTTTTTCCAAACCCCAAACGGAGAAAAATGGACACGAAAATGAAAAAAAAATTTTCAACTTTAATTGAAACAAAAAAAAATTTATTTGATTCGAGCCTGAGAATAATGAGAACATTAAATAGATGCTACTATATAATAATTAAAAAAAATTCTGTTAGTCTCTTGAAACGAAAATTTCTGGTTGCAATCAAAAGAATCTTTTTCCGGAAAGAAAAAAGATACTTAGAGAGGAATTTTAATTTAAAAAAAATTCTCAAACTTAAATTAAACCTAATATAATTTGAGTTAAATGAAAATACCTTCAGTGTAATTCCGGCATTTTTTGCAAAAAAATAAAATTCAAATTATTACACTGTCGGAATCCATAGGTAATTTTATCGTTGTTACTTTTACACGGAGACAAATATAAAGTAACTTTTACTACTTTTATACAAAAACATTTCTGGTAACTTTTACTACTTTCGGAATAAATTTTACTAATTTTTTCCAACGAACACTTTGAACGTAATAAAATTTACCTCGAACGTAGCAAAATTTACAAAAAGAAGTAAAAAGTTACCAAAAATGTTTTACCGGAAATGTTATAAAAGTATAAAAAATTTTTTAAATAATTAAAAAAAAATCATGTTTACTATAAAAGTAGTAAAAGTTACTTTTTCTCCATGTATGATTCGGTGCCTGAAAATAATGAGAACATTAAATAGATCCTGAAGTATAATAATTAAATAACAATTCTATTTTTTGCTACTTTTTTGCCTTGCACATTAAAAAGTTCCATTTTTCTCCACAATAGTTTGCTAACATTTGTTTTTAAATTAAAAAAAAATTTAGTTAGAATTTTAAATTAATATTAATTAATACTAATTCATTTTCAACTAATAAATAATAATTGAATTTTAATTAATTCTTAATTTCCAAAAATAAAGAAATACGAAACATAGTAAATACAGTTTCCAGATTCAAAATTTAAAAACCTTTGTCGAAAATACTTTGGGAAGAAAAAAGTTCTTTTCAAATCCAGTTGAAGATAATTAAAAATAGATAAACAAAAAATAATCAATGATTACAAAAAATAATTATAGTACTCTCAAAATTCGAATTAGTTAAAAATAATTAATATTGTGATATTATTGCTGACTTTTTGCTTCAGCAATGATTAAAAAAATTTAATTGCTAATAAATAATTACCAAGTAGGTTAAATCAGACAGTAGTCGACTAGTTAAAACAATCTTTTTAAAGAATACTGTTTAAAAATCGCAATTAAAATTTCTTTAAAATTTTTCCAACGTGTGATTGTTTCTAATGGTCCTACAAAACTAGTATTCCAATCATGTTTTCAAAAAAAATTTCTTATTTATTAAAAACATTTGCAAATAAACAAGTAAAAATCCGACAGTAGTCGGCCACCTAAAGCAATCTTTTTTAATTAAAACTGTTTAAAATGTGCAATAATTATTTTTTTCAAATTTCATTCATGTGATATTGTTTCTTACGATCACTCAAAACTATTAAACCAGTAATGTTCATGAAAAAAAAAATTTTATTCGTTAAAAAAATTAGTAAATAAACAAGTAAGAATACGACAGTAATCTGCCACTTCAAAAGGCTTTCAAAAAATGTAGAAATTTTTTTTTCAATTACAAAGGTTTTGATGGAATTGAAAAATTTTATTTATTCGATGGAGATATAAATTTTCCCTCAGTGTAAAATACGAAAGCTTGCAAAATGAAAATGTAGACAAAGTGTAAAGAAGATTCTAATTTTCAATAAAAAAAATTTTTTAAACGACACGTAATTGTCCTACAATGGAAATAAAAAAATAAACCATCACAATCGATTTTTATGAAACAAAAAAAATTTTCTATTTCTAGACTTCCTGTACCATGGACCAGAATCTAGCACGTCTACAGAACCCTCACCGGTTTTTGAGAGAAAATCGTTTCCTGGAAGGGGACGACCCAAGTAAGTTGGACTATTAAATTTTTATAATTTTTTGTTTCAGCAAATTGTTATGAATTTTCTCCCCCAGTAATAATGATCCTCAAGTTTTGAGCATTCAAATGAACAAAATATTTTCTATTAAAGATATTTTAATAACTTACAAATCATAAAAAAATTTAAAAACTGAAATTTTACGTTTAGAAACTCAGTAATTTATTTTTTTAGAAAGTAACGCAAAATAATTGCAATAAAAATTTAATTTTTAGAAGAAATAAATAAATTTCGTTCATCTGAACGTTCAGAACTTTAGGCTCTTTAGTAATAAAGTTCCATTTTAATCAGACACTTCAAATCTATTCATAATTCATTAATACTAAAAATAAACAAAATTTTAATTTATTTATTCTAATTTTTAAATTTTAGTACTAAAAACAGTTCCTGTTAGTCTTCAAATTTTTACTTCAAAATAATGTCAATTTTTGTTTATTCTTATGCAATTTTTAATCAATTATTAAAATAATAAAATTTTACAATACTGCCTGACTGAAAATTATTTTAAGTACTGAACTAAGTTTTTATTTAATTTATTACTAATAATTTTATTCAATTCAAGTACAAAAATAATTTCAAATCATTTCGTATTAATATTTCGTTGGCAGTATTGTAAATTTTCAGAATTCAGTTCTTTTCAAAATTCAAATTCATTTTTTAATTCAAATTTTACATCATTTTTTATTTATGTTTAATTGATTTCACGAATAAGTAATTGATTTTTAATCAGCAGTATAATTTCTACTTAATCAGACTTTTACAGTTCTTATAAACTGAATATATCACGCTGAAAAAAACGATTTATTTAATTAAAAAAAAAATTTTCAAGTCAATTTTCGTTCGCCTTACAAAAATAATTGTAAATTTCATAAATCAGCAAAAAATAATTGTATTAAAAAAAAAAAATTCAGAGTTGCCACAAATATTTAATTTTATTTTTCTCTAATTCAATTTTTATTAGAAAATTCTAAAAAAAATTCAATTATTTAAATTGAAAAATAATAATTTATTGAATAATTGAATGTTTGTTAAAATTGAATTCTCATAAAGAATTTTGCCAACAAATTTTTAAATAATTGAATTCTTTTGACAAATTTTAATTACTGTTTTAAGAATAATTACATTTTACGAGGAATCTGATTAAAATATTGTATCCAAAATTAATTAAAATGTTGCTATGAGTTTTATTATTCATAAAAATAATTTTATAAAATTTCCGAAAATGTTATTAAAATTTTTCTAAAATAATTGAATTTCGGTGAAGAATTTTACTATTTCTAAAAATAATTGAATTATTAAAAAGAACTTTGTTAAATTTTTTTCAATAACTGAACTCTTGCGATGAATTTTATAAAATTCTTTTTAAGTAATTGATATTTTTCGAAAAATTATTTAAAACTTTTTATATTAAATAATTGAATTCCTGTGAAATGTTTCCAAGAAATTTATTAAAGTTTTTCAAAATAATTTAATTTCGAAGAAGAAGAATTGTATTATTTATAAAGATAATTGAAATTTTGACGAGAATTTTTAAAAAAAATTTTGAACATAATAGAATTTTGGAGAAGAATTTTTTTATTTTTAAATATATAATTGAAATGACCAGAATTTAAAAATTTTTTGAATATAACTGAATTTCTGCGAAAAATTTTATTACCATTGAAAATAATTGAATTTCTGTAATTATTTGTAACTTTTCTAAAATTAAATTTTTTTAGTATTTTTAACTAAAATTCTTTTATCAATCTAGTATTTATGAAAATTGTAAAAATTATTCATTACATAATTTATTAGTCATAATTTTATGACAGTTCTTTAAAAATTAAGTTATTTAAAAAGAAATTATTGTCTGAAATAGAAAAAATTCAAGGTTTTGTATTAAAATTCGTGGTTATTTTTATAGTTTACGAGGCAAACAAAAAAATCATTAAAATTTAGAGTTTTTTCATGAATTTTTGAAATTCGATTTTTCTCAGTACTTTTACTAAAAATTTCTGACTTTTTTTTGACTTCCCTGACCAATTTTACTTTCCCTGACCTGTGGCAACCCTGAAATTGTTTAAAATAATAATTTTGTCTTTTTAATAACAAAATCGTGAATTTTAGAACTTTGAAAATCGCAAAAGAGATTTTTACATAAAAATCTATAGTCAGGGCTCGAAACAGTGAAAGTATTTAAAAATACGGACTTTACGGACCAAAAATGAAAAATTATGCACCATTTACAGACCAATTACTGACAAAAATATATAAGAGAACATTTTACTTAAAACTATAAATTAGATTTTTTCATAACTAAAAAAAACATGAAGATGTCGATAACTCCGAGTCTTCATGTTTTATAATAAATTAAGATAGAGTGATAAAATCATTATCAATTCAATTATTATTTTCAAGAATTTTTAACTAAAATTCATCTTAAAATCGATTATTTTTAATAATTTTCGAAAAAGTTCTTTGACATTTTTCAAATCTATTTCTTTACAATATTCGATTTTTCAATTATTTGGAAATTCTTCAATTAAATATGTATTTGAAAATAAAAACTTCAAATAATATAAAAAAAAAATTCCCAATTAAAATTTCTCAAAAAAATTAATTCCACAGAATTGTTACTTAGTTAAAAATATGAAAAATTCAAATTTTCAAAAATTTGAATCTGAAACCATTTCAAAATTTAATTATTTCTAAAATTTTACGCTCTAATACTTTTAATATTCAATTATAATCTAAAATTTTAACTCAAATCCATTTTTAAATCAATTTTTATGAGAAAATTCTGCGAGAATTTCATTACTAAAGAACAAAAAAACAATTTATTGAATAATTACATGTTTCTTAAAATTGAATTCTTTTAAAGAATTGTATCAACCAATTTTCAAATAATTTGTATTCTTTTGCAAAATTTTATTAAAATAGATATTAAAAATAATTAAATTAGGGAAAATTTTTGAAAATAATTGAAATTTTGCCAAGAAATTTATTAAACTTTTGAAAAATAATTCAATTTTAGAGAAGAATTTTATAATTTATAAAGATAATTGATAATTTACGCAAAGAATTGCATTAAAAATTTTGAATGCAATAATTTTATTCTTTAAAGAAATTTAATCAAAAATTTATTAAAAATAATATTTAAATTCTAATAAATAAATTGTAGCAAAGGTTATTAAAATAATTAAATTTCTTTGATAAATTTTAATAAAATTTTTTAAGAATAATTACATTTTTCGAGGAATTCGATTAAAATTGTATTAAAAATAATTGAAATTCTGCAATTAGCTTTATTATTCATCAAAATAATTGAATTTCCAATAAGAATTTTATTATTTGCCAAAAAGATTAAATTCCTGTTAAAATTTTATTATTTATGAAAATAATTGAATTTTGCGAAGAAATTTATAAAAAAAATTGAAAATAATGAAATTCCTGTAAAATTGTTTTTATTTTTTGAAAATAATTAAAGGTTTGTGTAGAATTTTAGTAGATTTTTTTTTAAATAATTGAATTCTTTTGGAAAATTCTATTAGAATAGTATAGAAAGAATAGTATAGAAAATCATTAAATTGAGGAAAAATTATATCGTATAATTTACGTACTCTACGGATCTTTTTCAACCGAATTACGGACTTTACGGACCTTTATTCAAAAAAACGGACTTTTACGGACTTCAAGCAAAGTTACGGACTTTTACGTGATTTACGGACCTATTTCGAGCCCTGTATAGTGGAAGTGGCTTTTACAATTTTCAGAATTGAGTCCTTTTCAAATGTCAAATTCATTTTTTAATTTAAATTTTACATAATGTTTAATTTACTTTTAATTATTTTTATAAATAAATTTATTAAAAATGATTAAAAATAAAAATCCCCCCCAGGATGTTACAGTTGGCGCGTTATACCGGCGAGGAGGCCCGGTCAATCTTCGGGCTCCACGGGTCTGGCCATTCCCGGCACCAGTCGGGCTCTGTCTTCCGGGAGCACCAGCAGCAGGAGCGCGACGGACCGGGACACTTGTTCATCCCCAAATTGGATCCACCCTCGGGTTTCTCCGACCCGCATGAATTAAGTGAAGCTGAATGCGATCTAGATCGAGGACGAGGTCAACGAAATCTTCGTGACTTTATTATCGCGGTGTAAATATTAAAAAAAAAAGAAAGAAAAGAAAAAAAAGAGAGAAACAGAAGAAAAAAATGAAAATCATTGTAAGCGTGTTTTATCATCAAATTTTTATCACTGAATTTAATGAATTTTATCATTTCGAATTACATCGATAAATGCAGATAAATTCAAGACTCAAACTGCCATTTATAATAAGTAAAAAGAAAAAAATATATCTGTCATCATATGTTGTATACTTGTGTGTACTTGAAAAAAAACAAAAAATTTCGGGATAATCGCGCGCCAAAAAAGTTGTCTTGTTGATATATCGTATACTTTATAATATATATGTACATTGTTTAATACGAGATTCGTACACTTATGTTTTAACAATTTTAGAGATTGTTTATATTCTATTTACTTTGTAAAATATACAAGAAAAAAAATACTAATTGCGGTTTGGATATACATTTCGTTTTTATTTATTCAAAAATCTATTTCCTTTTTTACATAAATTTCTGTCTTTTTTAAAATTAAAAACACAATTAATTTACAATTAATTTTATTTTTATTTATCGAACTTTTTTTAATTTTTACGTAGAAAAATCACAATTTTAAGTCTTTTAGAAAATAACTTATTTTTAAATTAATTTTTTCTTTATTATTTACTTTAAGAAAAATTTACATCTTTTCATAAAAAAATTAATTTTTTATTTAAAATTAATTATTTAAGAAAAAATCCTACTTATTAAGAACTTTCTAAAATTAAGAATTTAATAAAAAAAATACTACACAATATTTTTTTTATATTTTACAATATTTTTCTCTAACTGGGACAAATTTTTTTGCGTACAAAATTTGAAACCATTTAATACTTTTAAAAAAAAAATTTTGTGCGCTATAACGATTGTCGACGATTTGATTGAATTTATCAATAATACTATTCATTTACAGTACAAAATTTTCGCTTTAGTTTATAATTAACGTTTTTATAGATAAATATAATTGTATATATATATAATTATAAATATATAATTATTTTATAAAGTATAATAGAAAATACGTATAAGAAACCTAATTTTCTTTTTTCTAATCTTATTGTTTGGTTTTTTTAAACTGTACAGTTAATTCATTTTGATGAATTATTTCTTATTGTAAAAATAGTAAAGTAATACTAAAGTAAACTTTTTTCATACAGAAAAAAGTAATCTGTATTATTAGTTTTAAAAATATTTTTTAAAATCTATTTTTTTCATTTTTTCTAAATCTACTTTTTATTATATCGAACATTGTAAATTTTTTCGAATTATCTTACGAAATTATATATAAGAGAATTACTGAAAAATTTTTATACAATTATTACAAAAATCGATAGTTAAACGAGTATTAAAATCTGATTGAAAAATTAAATCGACAAATATACACAGAAAAAAAATTTATTTGATGCAAGTAAATTAAGTGTTTTAATTAATAAAAGTAAGTCTATTATCAAAGAAAAGTTAATTTCTGTTAAACAATTTTAATTTAAATCGAATACTATTTCCTTCAAATATTTCTACTTCTATATTTTTTATTTCAATTTACGTATTTTATTAATCATATTAATCTATTTATATTTTAACTCTTTTACTTTCAATTTTCTTATTTTTTACCTTTCTATTTATTGTATTTACTTCATTTATTTCACTAATATTTATTTTACTTATTAAAGCAAAAATTATTCGTTCAAATAAAATTTGATTTAAATAAAATTTTCCATTGAGGCAAATATTTGATGATAGACCAAAAAACCTTCTATCTGTCGATCAAATAAATTTTTCCTCAGTGCCTTTAGTAATGAATTCAAAAAATGATTCCTTCGAAAAAAATGCGAATTATTTTTTTTAATTAATTTCATTTACCCTGAGACGAGAGATAAATATTTAAGTAGCATTCACACATTTTCAGTATCACACTCAATAGTTATATGATAGTTGATTTTATTTTTGTTTCTTAAATTTTATAATTTCATTCCATTCATTAAAAAAAATCAATCGAAACTTACTATTACTAACTTGTCTAACCTATAACTCGAATTATTCTTTATCAAAATAATAAAAAAAGTAACAATAAACTATTGTTAGTGAGCAATATGAATCATACTGACTGTAAGTAAAAAATAAATTAAAACTTTCTAATTGGTCGTGAAAGTTGACAAATGCTATTATGCACCGGCATTGACAACCAACCGGCAAGAGCAATTCCTATCGAATCAGCGAGCACAACAATCGAAAACGAAGTTTCACGATCCTCTGCAGGAACCTGAATTTAAAAATTTTAGTTTCAATTATTTTGCTTTAATTGTTTTCTAGAAATTATTTCTGCGAAAAATCTCTTTGAAAAAAAATTTCTTTCGAAAAAGATCTCTTTGAAAAAAAATCTTTCAAAAAAGATTTCTGTGAAAAAATCTCTTTCGTAAAAAATAGAAATCGTTTGAAAGAACAATAGAAAAATGTTTCTTTGTAACCAAAATTTCTTCAGAGAAAAAATCTCTTTAGAAAAAATTAAAAAAGATTTCAAACAAAAAAAAATAAAAATACGAAAAATTTTAACTAAATAATTAAAAGAAAAAATTATCATTCAATGATGAATATTTACACACCTGTCTTGAGATTTTGTAAAAAGTATTCACATAAGCTCCACCACCTAATAGTCCTTCCCAGAAAACAATGGAAAAAACAATCCAAAAACTGGGCATATAATAGTATATGGATTCAAAAAGTAGAACAATCACGTTTATGAACTGAAAAAATAATAAATCCTTAGTCAACTATTTGCTATTTTAAAAAATATTTTTAATATTTTTTTAAAATATAAATAAAATATTTTAAAAAAGACAAACTTATTTTCATTCCGAAATTAAGATCAAAGAAAACCTATAAAAAATTTGTTACAAAATTCACTACTAAAATTTTTAACCAAAATTTAAACGTTCAGCATTAATAAAATATTTGCTTTTGGCAAAAAAGAATTTTATGATAAGAGAAAAAAATGTCATTTCATCATTTTAGAGTCAATAAAAAATATTTTATCTACTTCATTGTATACCTGTAAAACAGCCATTATCCAAATTTTATTAAAAGTAAATAATACTGCTGATGATCTGGATATAAAAACACCAATTTGATAGTCAACCTGAAGCCATCGATACTGATCACTTGGACCCAACCACGAAATATTGTTAAACTCGATCAATTCAAACTGTGGAAAAGTAATTCAGTAGAAAAAATCATTTTGGAAAAGAAAATTTCAGAATAAATCATTTCAGAAAAAAAATTCTTTCGAAAAAAATAATCTTCAGAAAAAATCGAAATCGTTTTACAAATCAGTAGAAAAAAATCTCTTCAGAGTAAAAATCTCCAGAAAAAATCGGAACCATTTCATAAATCAGTATAAAAAAATCTCCTTGGAATAAAAATCTATTTAGAGAAAAAAATTAATAGAAAAAAATAGAAACCATTTGATAAATCAGTAGAAAAAAATCTCCTCCATGCAATAAAAATCTATTTAGAGAAAAAAATCAATAGAGAAAAATAGAAATCATTTAATAAATCAGTATAAAAAAAACTCCATGAAATAAAAATTTACTTAGAGAAAAAATCAGTAGAAAATAATCTCCATGAAATAAAAATCTACTTAGAGGAAAAATCAGTAGAAAAAAATCTCCTTGGAATAAAAATCTATTTAGAGAAAAAAATTAATAGAAAAAAATCGAAAACGTTTGATAAATCAGTAGAAAAAAATCTCCTTAAAGTAAAAATCTATTCAGAGAAAAAAATTGAAATAGTTTTATAAAACACAAGGAAACAATCACTTTTGTAAAAAATTCCTTTGTAAAAAAATAAAAATCATTGCATACAAAAATAAAAAATTCGAACTAAATAATCAAAAGAAAAATTACCAAGCCTTGATTGATAAAGTATTCGAACAAGTAGACCAAACCAAGAGGCAACATATATTTCAGCAAAGTCGGCACCAAACGCAATTTTTCCTTCAAACTCTTCTCCTGAACTTTAATTATTTGCTCTCGACTTCCAATGCCATTTTTCTCAGACTCCACTGTTTCCTTCGGTTTTTCTAAAATAATCCAAAATGCAATTCCCTCTAAAACCGGAATTACCAGCATTAATAAGAGTGTGTGTTTCGTGGACAACCAAATTTTCAAACTTGCATACGAAACAGCGCCAAATATTCCTGCACCCCCAGTTCCTGACGACCAGCAAGTTATCACATGTCTAACAACAAATATTTTCACACATTAAAACTGTATTAATAAAAAAAGGGAAAAAAAATATTTATCAAAAATTTAAGAGTTCTTTACTTATTGAATCGATTGCAATAGGCAATAAGTGTTAGCTCTCCTAAGCCAGAAGAAATTGATGTGAGAACAATTCCCAGTATTATAATTAGGCTCGTTTCACCCAAGGCAACCAATAGGAAACCGGCAATTGAACACAATATACAGGCAAGAACGCGAGTACTGAAAGAATTTAGTTAACAAAAATTTAGAATGTTAATTGGATAATTTAAATTCTAATCTTAAATATTATTCTGCCTCTAATTCTAATTCTGCATCTAATTCTAAGTCTGCTTCTAATTTTAATTCTGTTTTTAATTTTAATTTTAACTCTAATTCTAATTCTATATCGAATTCTCATTCTACTTCTGTCTAATTCCGCTATCAATTTTAATTCTGCATCAAATTCAAATTCTGTTTTTAATTTTAATTCTGCTTCAAAATTTGCATCTAATTCTAATTCTGCTTTTAATTTTAATATTAACTATAATTTTAATTCTATATCTAATTCTAATTCTACTTCTGTCTAATTCCGCTATCAATTTTAACTCTGCATCTAATTCAAATTCTGCTTTTAATTTTACTTCTGCTTCAAAATTTGCATCTAATTCCAATTCTGCTTCTAAGTCTAATTCCGCTTTCAATTTTAATTCTGCTTTTAATTATGCATTTAATTCTAATTATATTTTTGTTTCTAATTCTAATTCTATTTCTAATTCTGATTCTAAATAGTGCATCTAATTCTAATTCTATTCATAATTCCTCTTTTAATTTTAATCCTGCTTCTAATATTAATTCTAATCTTAATTCTCCAACTAATTCTAATTCTGCTTCTAATTTTAATTTCGCTTTTAAATTTAATTCTACTTCTAATTCTAATTCCGCTTTTAAATTTAATTCTATTTCTAATTCTAATATTAATTCTGCAACTAATTTCAATTCCACCATTAATTTTTGTTATGCTTCTAATTATATTTCTGTTTCTAATTCTAATTCTACAACTAATTCGAACTTTGTTCCTAATTCTGCTTTTAATTGTATATTTCTGCTTCTAATTTTGAATCTGCTTCTACTATTAATTCTAATCTTCATTCTTCAACTAATTTCAATTCTGCATTTAATTTTAATTCTGCTTCTAATTCTAATATTAATTCTAATTTTAATTCTGCAACTAATTCTAATTCTACTTATAATTTTGAATTCTGCTTTTAATTTTAATATTATCTCTAATTCTAATTTTATATCTAACTCTAATTCTGCTTCTAAGTCTAATTCCGCTTTCAATTTAAATTCTGCTTCTAAATCTAATTCTGCTTCTAATTTTGCGACTAATTATAATTCTGTTTCTAATTCTAATTCTAATAGTGCATCTAATTCTGATTTTACTTCTAATTCAACATTTAATTTTAGTTTTGCTTCTAATTCTAATTCTGATTTTACTTCTAATTCAACATTTAATTTTAATTTTGCTTCTAATTCTAATTCTGCATATAATTATAATTCCGCTTTTAATTTTAATTCTGCATCTTAGTTTAATTATGTTTCTAATTGTAATTCTAATTCTACCTCTAATTCTAATTCTGTTCATAATTCCTCTTTTAATTTTAATTCTGCTTCTAATTTCGATTCTGGTTCTAATCTAAATTCTCCAACTAATTCTAATTCTGCTTTTAATGCTATTTATGTTTTTAAATTTTATTCTGCTTCTAATTCTAATATTAATTCTATTTTTAATTCTGCAACTAATTCTAATTCTGCTTCAAATTTTAATTACACTTTTAATTTCAATTCTGCTTTTAATTCTAATTCTGCATCTAATTTTAATTCTGTTTCTAATTCTAGATCTAGTTCTAATTCTGCTTTTAAATCCAAGTCTGCTGCTAATTTTGCATCTAATTCTATTTTTGCTTTTAAATTTAATTCTAACTCTATAGCTTTACACAAAAAATAAAGTAAATTTTCTCAAAATTTTCCTTTATTTCCAAATCGAAATAAAACGTTTCGTTCTATTTTATGAGTCAATAAAAAATAATAAAGTCAATAAATGGAAATTTTTTCTTCTAAATTTACTTTTGAAAATCACTTCCTGAAATACAAGACTCACATGCTTCAAAACTAATTTGAAAAATTATCTAAAGGAAACTATAATACACAACTAATTATATATTTAATTTCCTTTAAGGAGAAATATATAAAAATTAATTGTTAGAATTCTGAAAATATTTGGTCACATTTAAATCGTCTAAATATGATAAGTAAGAACATAGCTATTCATGAAAAATTATTTTTATTTAATTTGATTTCAATTCAATTTATTTTAATTTAATTTAATTTAATTTATTGTAATTTAATTTAATTTTATTATATTTATTTTATTCATTTAGTTATTTATAAATAGGCAAAATAATTTTTAATTTCACTCGTGAGTTTATTTTTTTGCCTATATAGTAATAAAGAGTTGCAATCAAAGTTAAAAATACTTACTTAACAAAGTATGGCACAAATGGAAAAATTAACTTAACGATCAAACATGGTAATATATCAGCTAAAAGTATTGCTCCAGTTGATATAGTATTGCAGTGCCTATACATGTCATTTTCCCTATTATCCAATACTCTTTTTACCATTTCTTCATTTTTGTGCTATTATCAAAAATATAGCAAACATTAAAAATATAGTTTAAAAAATATTGAAACATTAAGATAAACACTTTATATCTAACATTTTCTTTCAGTGATTCCTGAGATTAGTGATTATTAGAAATTAACATTCCTTAGATAGTGAAATAATATGACCATACGAATGTTCATCAGACACAATAAAATTTTTATTTTTTATCATCAAAAAATTTCAAAAATACTTCATTCCACTTTCAGAAACTTTTTTTCTCATTGAAAATAAATTATGCATTAAAAATATTATCCTTCAAAAATATATCCATGACCCAATCATTTTGCAAACAGTTACAGGTAAAACTCTCGATGAATATTAATTACTTCACTGTACAGATTTATATTCAACACTAAAAAAACTAAAAGAATGTCATTTTAAAATTTACAAAACACTACAATTTCTTTCTAAACTATTTTTTTAAATTTTAACAAATTTGTCTAATTTATATAAAATTTTCATTGCCAAAATTTTTAATATTAATAATGCATAATTCAATTATTAATTAATAAACTAATTTTATAATTAGAAAAAATTTTTAAAAAGTTTTAAAAATTTGTTAAAAACAAAAAAAAATGTTAAAAATGTATTTTATTGAAATAAACAATTGCAAATAAATATTTGTTTGTATCAAATAAATATTCCACAAAATAACTTTTATTTGAGTCAATCAAATAGTATTTACATCAAATACTGAAATGAAGATTGTTATTGTAGATTAAAAAAATTTATTTCAATGAAATAAAAATTATTTGAATCAATTTAATATTTATTCGACAATAGCCAAATTAATTATTTCCATCACATAATTTTTTTCAGCGAATAATACAAAAATAAAAAAAGAACGACCAAAAAAACTTACATCAAATCGTTCTCTGAGAATATCGTGAGCAGCACTGAGCATAACAACGTATCCATAATTATTGCACAATCCCAAAAGCCAAAATGCCACCAAATTTCTTACTTTATTTGCTTTATCCTCATCATTTCTTTCCACGTCCTTTATATCCGACATTTTCAATTCACCTTTAGCCATCACAAAAAATAATTACTCTAAAAAGAAAGAAAAAATTTATTCTAGAAGGGAAAACAAATTTATTTATTTATTCCTTTTTAAAACGCACTGAAAAAATTTTTCTCTAATTTTGTTTATACTTTTCCATATAAAAAGAAATATTTTCAAACAACCGCAAGACCCGTTTGTTTGTAAATGTTCGCGCGATAACTACCGATAAAACAAGACAATACACAATTTAATGTTTAAAAGCTGTCAATATAAAGAAGAAAAAATTTTTTTAATATATTTGCATGTTCACTTTTATTTACACAAACAAAAAACATTTTGTCACAAAACGCTTTTTAATTATTACTTTAAATCTAATTGTTGAAAAACTATGAAAATCACAAAAATAAAAATATCAATAAGAATAGCAACTATAACAATAGTAATAAAAATAAGAAAAATCAGAAAAATAATAAAAATAATAACAATAATAAAAATAATAAAAATAATAAAAATAGTAAAAATAGTAAAAATAGTAAAAATAATAAATGTAATAATAATAATAATAATAATAATAATAATAAAAACAACAAAAATAATATAATACAAATATAGTAAATAAATTATTTTTATTATTAATAGAATAATAATTTTGACTATATTTAGAAAAATTATTTACAATTCTTGTATTTAAAATATTAATTATAAGATTTGAATTAATTTTTATTAAAATTATAAAAATTATTTTTATCACTAAACGAATTTAATTTATATTTACATTCTCATTTCATTAACACTTACAAACATTTCTAATTATACCTTGATATTTATTCTATTAAATACTTATCTTATTTGTCAATAAAAATCATCTCAAAAAAAAAGAAAAGAAAGAAAACTTACATTTTCTCAATAACTCGTTTCGAAAATCCAGTATTTAATAAATCACTGTTTTTGCATTGATTCAACAATCACTTCATGGAAAATTATTCATATCTTCTTTTTCTTGAATTTTCTATACGAATTCATTCGCTTCGTTTAGCGAGAACGATTGTCACAATACGAAGGTAACAAGTAAACTGAAGGCAAATGACGGGAATGTTAATGAACACCGCTGATATAATTTACGTGTGACTCTTTAATGTACAAATTGCTAATGAACTTTTAATAGTTATTTCTTTCAAATTTTTAAATCTCCTTTCTCTCATATATGTGTAACAGTTAAAAAAAATGTTAAAATTGTTACAAAAAAGAAAAAAAAGAAATATTAGAACGATGTTGTAACCTGCAGATTAGAAGCAACAGTAATTATTTGGAGGCTCGTCTTATATTAACCAATCAACGCTTTAACCGGAAGCACGTGCCTCTATTTTCTATTGGTTCTATTCAGAATATAAATTGACAAGTGGATTGTCATTTTATTTGAATTAACTCGAGATATCTCTCCAAGTAAATAAAATAATTAAAAATTTATCTTATTTTAATATATTCTTAATTGATGAGAAGAATTATGAGAAGAATACTTGTTTTATTCCCTGTTTTTTAAGGAAAACTTCCTTTTTTTATTTTCTCTTAAACAAAACTGGTTTCGTTAAAAAAAAAAAAAAAAAAATTCGAAGAAACAAAAAAATATTTTATCACTATTAAATACACCTGTTATAAAATAAAGCAATATATTTGTTAAATAAAAACGTGACAAAGAACTTATTTCCATGATTTTATATTTTTTTTTATCTATTATTGACACATCGCAAAATATTTTCGTTGCAAAAGTTAATTTTTTAGCACGCAATTTATTGACAAAAAAATAATTAACAAAAAAATACGATAAAATTAAATACCCTAAATAAATAATATCATTTAATTTTCAGTAAATTGTTCCATTTTTTACGCTCGTATTTTCTCGAATAACAAAAAATGATGTCTTAAAAAAATTAAAAACTAATTTTAAACATAAAATATTAATTAAAATAAAATAACATTTTCTAAATAAAGTAAATTTTAATAAAAATTTTATCACGATATTGAGCGTGATGATTGTTTAACATCAGACGATATTAAAACGCATCAATTTACGAACAATTGAAAAAAAATGGAGTCATCATCATAGCGTAGAATAAAATATCTATTTCCAGAATCTTGAATCGAACGATACTCGAATGTTAAAAGTTTTATTTTCTAATACCAATCGCCTGATAATATTTTCCCCCCAGATTACCTCCAGAAGTTTCAATCTTAATTATCTTGATATGAAGAGTTAACTTTTAGCCCTCTGTTTAATCAGAATTTATTAAAGTTCATTCAAAAAAGAAAAAATGAGAAAAGAAAACTTTTTTTAATTTACGTATAGACAATAATCATTGCGGACAATAGTAAAAATTGCTTCTCGATTAATTAATTGCGACATGAGCAGTAAATGAAAACGTTTTAAAACAATTAAGTTTTTTCTGTAAATTACCCAACGGAGGATAATTAAAAACAAAAAAAATAGAATAAAAAAAGATTGATCGACTTTAATCAACTATGTCAACTTTATTAAAGTCTATTCAATAGAATAAAATTTTTTCATGTCTACAGAAAAATTATTAAAGTTAAAAATAAGTAGCCAATAATAATAAAATTTATTAAAATAACTAAAGCATTCTTGACAATTAATTTTCTAACAATTTAGAAAATTACTTACTTTATAATTTACATTAATAATTAAATTTCTACGACAATAAAGTTCATTACATTCATCATGTTAAACTATTAACAGAAAAAAGTATTTTTCCACAAGGAAAACATTGGAAATTTTTATTTATAATTTTTTTTAAAATTGATTTCTAATTATTAATGAGATATATATTTTGGTCCGAAACTATCAACATCAATTAAAAACTAAAAATAAATTCAACAATCGAACTAAAATCGTTAATGAACTTTAATTTAAATAATTTCATTCAAGTTCTCAACGTAAATTTTTTATTAAACCACAAAATTAAAAATTACCATTTTACCCAATTACTCAAAAAAAACCGATTCTAATTCATTATAATTTGAGATAAAAAAAATTCCCCTAAAATTAAATTATGTCAATCATGTTAAACTATGTGAATAAAATTTCACGCTATCAATTTTCAAATCAATGATATTAATTTTAGACACTGATAAAATCCAACTTTAAAATCTTATCTTTTCCATTTTCTGTACACTAATTGAAAAGGTCAGAAAAACAAAAGTAAATCTATACAAATTCTTTTGCACAGTTTACAATACAATTCCCAAAATAAATATTTCCACATGTCAGAGAGAGAAAATATTTTCACTCACTATCGATTTTCATGATTCTCGAAAAATATATGTCATTCCATTAAGAAAACAATAAATTCTTAAATATTTTAAACTAGGCAACTCATTTTCAACAAAAATTAATTATTTTTTAATTATTTTCATTTTAATTTTCCTTACTCCGAAAATAAGTTCTCAAGTTTGTAAAAAGTAAAAATCTTTTAATTTTTACAAAACTTAATTATATGTGAAGAATGTAATTAACTCACTTGGAAGTAAATTAATAACTCGTGCTATTAAATAAAATTAAAAATAAAAATTAAATTATATTAAAGAAAAATTTTGCAAATTTAAATAAAAATATATTACGCCTTTTTTTATCGGTTTTTATTTTTTAAAGAACAATGTGCCATGGGTAAAAATTTTAACGAAAACATGACCGAATGAAAATTACACGTGAACAAAACTAAGGTAAAAAGTATTAAATTTGCAATTAATTTAGATTAGAGAAATCAAAATTAAAATAGACGATTGTGACTATCAGGTGAAGGTAAAGAAGATTTCTTCTTCACTCAGTTTGTACATCAGTCGATATACGAATTTGAAAAGAAAAAGAAATTATTGAAAATATTAATAAAATAAAATATAAATCAAATTATAATATGTATTACAAAATTATAACAAATAAAATAAATTCTAATTTTATATTAACTATTTAAGTAATTTCTAAATATTTATTCGAGTCACAAGTTTAAATTAATAATACTAAATAATTTCATATAATATTAAAATAATACCAGTAACTAATAAAATAATAAATAATAAAAAAAATATTTACTAAAATTGACAAAAAAAAATGTTGCAAAATTTTTCAAAAAACGTCAATGAAGAAAGTTACTTTAACAATAATAAATATCAAAAATTTCAAATGATACATAAACCGACAGAAGGTAACATACCGACAAATATTCATTAAAATTTTTCCAACATTTAAAAAAAAATAATTTCAATATTCTGTTAAACAAAAACTCTTGCAACATTTTGAATAAACAAAAAATACTCGAAATAAAAAACTTAAATATTAACATTAAAAAAAAAATTCCAGCGTTCAAAATTTATAAAAAGCTTAAAAAATAAACTTTAAGAAAAAAAAATAATTTCACTTTGAAAAACTTTCAAACATTTTTTTATAAATAAATATTTTCTACAAATTTTTTTAACCAACTTGTTTCTTTTTCGCAAAAAAAATGCAATTCTCTGCAAATTTACATCAGCCAAAGAATGAAAAACAAAAAAAGTCGCCATTATTTTAAAGAATTAAAAAAACATGCCGGTATTTAAAAATATCAAATTAGAAAAATTCTATTTACAGAAATACATTCAAGTATTTATACACCACAATAAAAAAAAAAAAAAAAATTTTTCACACAATTTAACCCAAAAATTTTTTAGATAAATGAACAATTCCATCAATTCTCACCTGAATTCTTGGAAATTAAATTACAAAAACTAAAGAAACGACGAAAAAGTAGTTAAAAATGAAAATTTTAAATTTAGACTATTTTTCCATGATATATTTGATTATTTGCACGCGTTAACAACGTGTGTACACAAGACTAAACACTCTTAAAATAAGGTATTCTTCTCTTCTCATTCAGTCAACGACCAACAGAGGGAAGCAGTTCTTTCAGCAGAAATTTATTCCCCAATTTTCTACTCCCATAAAAACACTCAGGCTTCTTCAGCTCACCTGATAAAATTGCTTCACTTTAGTGCTCCACAATTCCACATTCCTCAATAACTACCTTCAAATTATTATTCGAGTCAAAAAATATTCAACGGCAAAAATTATTCGCACAATTATCCTTCATTTTATGTAAAACAATTTTTTTTTATTTATTTATCGCCATAATCTCACTTTTTATTTATGCGAAACATTTTCTTTATTTAATTTTCTTCAGTCTGTATTTATATTTACTAGAGACACATTTTTTACTTATTTATTTTTAATCTCTGATATTTTTATTTATTTATTTTTATTTTCAATAATTTATTGATTATTTATTGAATTTTATTCATAGTTAATATTCAATTAATTTATGGTTCTTTTTCTAGTTTTTATTATTTATTTCTTGAATTTTATTCCTAGTTAATTTTTAATAAATTTATAGATTTTTTCAAGTTATATTTATTTATTTATTAAATTTTATTTCTATTTACTTATTTTCACTTACACTTTTCTATTTGTACATTATTTTTTACTATTAATATATTCACTCTATAAGAAACTTCCAACTACTTTTTTTGTTTTCTCCTTCTGTATATTATGATTTATCCAATATTTTATTTTTTCAACTTTTTTTTATTTTCTCTATGAATTATAGTTATTTTATTGATTATTAAACAATTTTTTTAATTATTATTCATTCATTAAATAAGTAATTACTTGCTTCTATTAATAACAAGTCAACAAGATTAGTAACAAATTAATAACAAATCTAATAAAATCTTTGAAAAATTTAATTTCCGAGGATTCGAACCTATGAAAGTGTCGTGAAACTACTGCAATGCTTTAACGCTTTCGGCTACATTCTAATGGTTTTTTCAGATATAATTAATATCGCTGAAGGTAGATATTTTTATTTTACAAAAATTTTTTTTTACAATTTTTTTTTATTTTATTTTTTTTTATTTTTTATTTTTTATTTTTTTATTTATTATTTTTTTTATTTTTTATTTTTATTTTACAAAAATAACACGACCGACAATTGAAAAATGAATTTTCATTCCAATATAAAATTCTACACTCGTTACCAATAATATCAAAAATAAGAAAATTAATAAAAATTGAACAAAAAATTTCTAATTTAAATGTACTTGTAAATAATTTGATTATTGTAAAATAAATTTACGACTTAATAAACTAGGAAATAATTAAAAACAAACATTATGAAATTAAATTACTAATAAATAACTTTATTATCAACATTAATCTTAATATAATGAGCTCTGATTATAGTAAATAAATAAATGAATAAATAAATATTTTTAACATCTTATTGTTGTTAAATATTATTATTAATCATTGTTTTTAATTCTTAATCGTTAATTATTATGTATAACATTATTTTAAAATAATTAAACAAAAATGGAAAACTTTCAGATCCACTAAAAAATGTCCAAAATAAACTTTAGTAAATTTTAATTTTCGTAAAACAAACCATAAATTAAAATTTTTAATTCCCAAAGAAAAACCAGAAGACAGTAGAAATTCTACAAAAAAACGTCGAAAATAAACTTTAGTAAATTTTAATTTTCGTAAAAAAACAAAAAATTAAAATTTTAAATTCCCCAAAGAAAAACCAGAAGAAGACAGTAAAAATTCTACAAAAAAACTTCAAAACTAAACTTTAATCAATTTTAATTTTCCTAAAAAAACAACAAATCAAAATTCTAAATTCCCAACGAGAAGCCAGTTGAGCATATGGATCATTAAAATCATTCCATAGAATAGAAATAATAAGAACATTCATTAAAAAATTTTTTGAAATATAGTTTTGAAAAGACTAAGAGAGAGAAAGAGGAAAAAAATTCCCATCCTAAAAACGGGGAAATGTAAAAAATGATTGATTTCATCGGCTCGTGGCTATTTTTTCCGAAAGATCGAATGAAAAGTAAATTTAAAAAAGTGCTTTTCAGAGAGAAGGCCGTGGTCAATTGAGTGCCCAGCTGCCCAAATGTCCATCTGTCCTATTACCCTCCCAGTTTACTGACCGAACCTAACAACGCAAAATCGATCTGTCGGATCACTGTCGCGATTATGTTTCACGTTAGCAAACTCCAACCTTTTGTTAATCCAAATGATTAAAAAAAAAAGAAAGAGAGTGAGAGAGAGAAAAGATTACAAGTTTTTCTAAATTTTCTCCCCATTCCGGAATCTCAATCCATTTGAGATGAAAATATATGCTTCAAGTAAAAAATGTTTGTTCTATTCAAACTAAACGAATGCAATCTGTAATTTTTACATTAATTTTTATATTTTTTTAATTTTTGTATTTTATATATTTTTATATTTTATATAATTTCTGTATTTCTGTATTTCTGTATTTTCTGTGCTTTATTTATTTCTGTATTTTACACATTTCTACATTTGTAATTTTTGTATTTTAAATATTTCTATAATTTATATTAATTATTTATTATTATTATAATAATTATCTATTTATATTAATTTATATTAATTTATATTTATATATTTTATATATCTCTGCGTATTTCATATATATTTCTGTGTCTTACTTATTTTTGTATTTTACACATTTCTACATTTTATAATTTTTTTATTTTAAATATTACTATGTAATTCATTTATTTCTCTATTTTAAAACTTTCTATATTTTAAATATTTCTCTATTCTACATATTTTTATATTTTATATACAAAATATAAGACACAGAAATATATGAAATACAGAGATATATAAAATATATAAATATAAATTAATATAAATAAATAATTAATATAATAATAATAATAATAAATAATATAAATTATAGAAATATTTAAAATACAAAAATATATATATTTTTGTATTTTATATACTTCCGTATTTTACTTCCCCAAAAGTTTCAAACATCAAAATAAACTAACTCATTTTCCCCATTAAATATTATAAAAAAATATTGTCCACAGAAACGAAAAAGTAATTAAAATTAAACATTAATTTACTTTAGAATTAATATCTTTAAAATAGAAAACAATGTTTTTTTTAAATTAGAAATAAACCAAGTAAAAAAATACCGTCATTCATTTTTTAACGTTCGAATCTTTAGAAATATTAAACTTTACGTATTTCTATAAATTTTTTAATTTTTTTTGTCCAATTTCCTCTCATGGAAAATTATTTAAATTTAAAATCAAAAAAAAAATTTCAAGTGAGTTCAAGATGCTTTCGTGAATTATTAATCAGCCCAAAGATTATCAGATTTAAAAAATTTTTCCACAACCCATTAAAATAATCTCTCGAATTTTAATCATTTTTCATTCATTAAAAATAAGATATTAACCAATAAACTATTTATAGTATTTAATTTAATTTTTAATTCGTAAAATTGAAACACTTTTAATTTTTTTTAATCATTAATGCACTGATGAAAAATTCTTTTCATACAAAAAAGCAGACAAGCAAAAAAAATACGTTTGAATTAAACATATTTTACGATATTGAATTAATTAAAGTAATATTAAATTTAAAACATTTAAAAGAATCTAAATCATTATTGTATTGAATCAAAATTACTATGTTTAATTCAAAAATAATTCTTGGTTGACCGTACGACAAAGATAATTATGTTTGATTCAAGTATATTGTTTTCTCAGTGTAATAATAACAACAAAAATAAACTTTCAAAAGTAAATAAAAAAAAAATTTTTGTTTTTTTAATTTTTAAACATAATTGAATTAATGCGATGAATTTAATTACTTTTGAAAATAATTGAATTCCTGTAAACATTCATAACTTCTCCAAAATTGAATTATTTAGTATTTTTAAATGAAATTCTTCTTTAAATCAATTATTTTGACTAAATTCACTTTTAAATCAATTTTTATTGCAAACTTCTAGAAAAATTCTATGATTTAAATATAAAAAAATAATTTTTTGAATAAATAAATGTTTTTTTAAATTCCATTCTAGTAAAGAATTTTATCAACAAATTATTAAATAATCGAACTTTTGACGAAAATTTCATTAAATTTTTGAACATAATTAAATTAATGAATTAATTAAATTGATTAAGAATTTTATTAATTTGAAAATAATTAAATTGTTTTAATTTTTTTTTCATTTTTGTTCATTTATAACTTCTCGAAAACCCAATTATTTAGTGTTTTTAAATTAAATTCTTCTTTAAATCAATTATTTTAACTAAACTCACTTTTAAATCAATTTTTATTGGAAACTTCTAGAAAAATTCTATGATTTAAATATAAAAAAAATAATTTTTTGAATAAATAAATATTTTTTTAAATTCAATTCTAGTAAAGAATTTTATCAACAAATTTTTAAATAATCGAACTTTTGACGAAAATTTCATTAAATTTTTGAACATAATTAAATTAATGAATTAATTAAATTGATGAAGAATTTTA
The DNA here is from genome assembly GCA_032873175.1 of Leptopilina drosophilae. Taxonomy (NCBI): domain Eukaryota; kingdom Metazoa; phylum Arthropoda; class Insecta; order Hymenoptera; family Figitidae; genus Leptopilina; species Leptopilina drosophilae. Next base: position 43,569,785 of record CM065480.1, on the reverse strand, counting down.
TTAATTTGAAAATAATTAAATTGTTTTAATTTTTTTTCATTTTTGTTCATTTATAACTTCTTCAAAACCCAATTATTTAATGTTTTTAAATTAAATTCTTCTATTGAAATCAATTATTATTAATAATTTTTGCAAAAGATTTTCCTTAAATTTTTAAATACATTTTTTTAAAAAGTAAATAAAAAATAAACTTACTAAAAATAAATAAACAAAATAAATTTCAAATACAAAAAATTTAGGAAATGATAAAAAAAATTCCCTAGTTAGATTAAATTTCGTTGAGTAAAATTAAAATTTTCTAGTTAATTTTATTTTTACTATAGTTTATTAATAACTGTATATTTAATAAAATATTAAATTTAATTGTAAATAAATAAAAATTTATCAACAATTCATTTAAACTTAATTTCAGTCAATTTTTAACCCAACACGGAATAATATTTTTTCGTCACAAAAATACAATAGGAAATTTAATTTAAATAATTCAGGGTTTATGTTTTTTTTCTATATTCCGTGAAAATCGCTTTCTTTTCCTGTTTTATATGGGGATTTGTATATAGTTTAACAAGTTGTTAAGATACGCGCGTGCATCTTGAAGTCTGCACGCAAGAGAGGTAGGTGCGTTTTGTCGGTGGTTACAGGTAGACGAAAATTGTATTCGATCAAAAATCCCCGTCCCTCGACAAACTATACATAATTTAAAAGCAAACGAGGCAAATTAGGCCTCAAGCTGCTGCATTCAATGGACTAGTGTACGTTACGCTTCGCGGCCTTCCAACTTTCCGCGCACTTGTCACGCGATTTCGTATAATATTGATAACGATAATGTCATTCTTGGAGCAGCATCGTTTCGATAAATTTATTGACAATAAAAACTTAAAAAAAAAAATAGTTGCCTCCCAATAATTTATATATTATGCTACAATACTTTCTTTTTCCATTCTTCATATCACGTATGCAAATAAGCAATACAGTTAGAAGAAAACTTCCTGAATCAAATTTTTATTTCACAAACTTTTACTCTCATGATGCAATTTTCGAAAATTAAATAAAAATCAAATAAATATATCGAAATTTCCTGATTTATTTAAATAAGAGAAAAAAAAATTTATTTTTTGCGCTCCAAAAAAAGTACTTAAACATTTTCAATTCAATTTAATTTAAATTTAATTAAAAATTGATAAATCCTAAATAAAAATTCCAGATATTCAAATCTTCATTACATCGAAAATAATTTATACAAACTAATTTTATTTTTAAATTTAAAAAAAAATTTTAAGTTCAAAATAACAAAAACAAATTCTTCTTTTCGATTATCTCTCTTCGGAGCGCGACAAATTAAATTGAAGAATATAAAATTTTGACATTCAAAAATAAGAAACATATTTCATTAGCAAAAATGGAATGAAACATTTTTCAATTGAGAATATAAAATATTTATTGTCCACAGAAAATAAATGACCGTATGAAAAACGTTAACAGCGTTTTGCCTTTTGATAAATGTGATTTAAAGGAAAACTCGATCTAATTCAATGCAAGTTCCATTATATTCTAGACGAGAAAAAGAAAACTAAAAGTTTAATTTATCAATTTTCCTACATTTTTCGGCGGGGAGGTGAAGCATTTATCATAATACCCTCTTTTTGATAAAACTTTCATTTTCCAATTTTATAACAAAAAAAAGTTTTCTCTATTCAAAAGCAAAATATTACCGACATAAAAAGAAAAATTCCCTCAATTCAATTTTTTCTATTCTTAAATATTTCTCCCTTCTTTCACATATTATCTTAAGTTTGACGATTTCATCTCGAAACATAATTCATAAATTCTGAATCAAATTCTAAATTTTCTGACAAAATAATAAAGAAAAAAATTCTGCTTAAAAATAAGGAAAAATAGAATTAGAAAAAAGTAATTATATGAATTAATTAAAAAGAAAGTAAAATTAAAATCAAGACTGACTTTTTTTAATATTCAAGTGACTTATTAAATAATAGTTATGTCTAAAATTGTTTTCCAATCAACAAAATAAATGACTAAAAAATATTTGTTTTTAATCGTGACGTAATAAAATTGTTAACTCGAAAAAGAAATAAAAATAAATTTTATTCTAACAACATTGCAAAAAACATATTAGACATAAATTGGAAATAAACAAATTGAAAATACAGGCCTTTTAATTTTAACAAGCAAAAAAAGTCGCTTTACTTGGTTAAAAAATAGAAAAAAATCGTTTATTCATATTATAATTTAGTGTTGTCATAAAAATTCATATTAATAAAAAATTGTATAATTTTGCTAAATGAATATTTAACTACATCTTATTTCTTTATTCACAGGATAAAAAATTTAACAAATTTCAACTTCTGAAATTTAGTAATTTCTAAAAATTAAAACTACAACATTTCCAAAAATTTAATTATTTTCTACAATTTTTAACTAAACTTCACCTCTAAATTAATTATCTTTATGAAGTTTTAATCATTTCTTGCAATTTCTTCAGAACTTTAATTATTTAAATACAAAAAATGTAATCTTTAAAATAATTGAACACGTCAATTTTTCTTTTTAAACCTATTAATTAAGGTCGAATATTTTCAAAAAATTTAATAAAGAAATTCGTAAAATTAGCTTTTTAAAAATATTTTCAAATAATTTTTTAAAATACACAAAGTTTTATAATTAAATATATTTAAAAAATGGCCAAGAAATTAAAATTTAGTAAAAATTTTTTAAAAATAATTTAAATTTAGCAAAACTTTTAAAAATTAATAAATAAATACCAGAAAAATTAATCAAATCTTTCCGAGAATTTTAATTATAAATGATTAATTTCTAAAAAATTCTGAAATAAAAAATTTTAACTTACTTTTTTCGAAGGTTATTGAATTTTAAAAAATTATGATAAAACAATTTTAAGAATTAGTTTTCCAGAAATATTATAATGTTATTTTACGAAAATAATTGAAGAATTTTTATCTTTTTAAAAAAAAATTTTTTTTTTTTGAAGAACTTTAATTAAAAATTTTGAATATGTATATGATTATTTTCCCAAAATGTTAAAAATAATTCCGGAAAATTTTTAATTTTTGTGTGTAAATTTAAATTTTTGGAAATACTAACAATAGAATTAAAAAAAAATTAGAACATAATAATTCAGAGAATTACTTTTTTCAAAAATATTTTAATATTATTTTTAAAACCTATTTTTCATTAATTTTCATTTTCATTGTATTTATACTTGAAATTATTCATTAAAATTTTTGAGAAAATGAGAATTTAATATTATTTCTAAATTTTTCAATTAAAATTCTATAAAAGTTAATTTTGAAAAATTTTAATAAAATACTCGAATAGATGATTTAGTTTGAATTAAATTTTACAGAATTTCAATTATTCTCAATCTTTTTAATAGTATATTTGAAAAATTTAATTAGAAAAATAATTTTAAAAATAAGTTTTCAAAGATTTGTCTATTATACTTTTTATACTAATAAAAATTGAAATAATTTGAATTTTGTGTTAAAAATATGGTAATACTGTCTCAAAATTTGGAAAAAAGTAGAAAAAGTCACGATTTTTTAATAAAAGTTGATAAAAGTCGCATTATTTGAAAATAGTCGAAAAAAGTCGTAAAATTCATAATATTCGAGGCCTGAAAATAAGAAATATTTAAAGTATTTAATTATCAATAATTTTATTAATATATAATTATTTATTATTATAATATTATTATTATTTAGAACTATTTATTATAACTATTATAACTATTTGTAACTATTATTATTTATAACTATTTATAAATTTTCAAATAATTAAATATAATATAAATATTAAAGCAATAAATTTAATTATTCAATATTTAAAAATAAACATTTTGAAAAGAAAATTTAAAGTTAATTTAAAATAAAAAATAAAATCAAATTAAAAATGAAAATTTAAAAAAACAAGAGAAAAAAAATGCAAACAAAAATGTTTTCCTTCAAATAATGCGTAAAAAATAAATATTCCAATAATAATGAGAAAAAAACGTCATTAAAATTTATCAATATTGTCATTCAGATTAATCGAAAGTACGATGGTTAATCTTGAAACGTGATTAAGTCAACGTAACGAGAACGATGTTTAATCTGCAATTGAACATCGAATAAGAAAATTATACCTTATCGTCTCTATATATTTAGAAATTATTAACCACACCGCTATTTAAATGAGTGCCATAGGTGGGGATATAAATTCCAACTGACCGGTAAACTTTAATCCCCATCCATCTCTTTTCACGATGTGCACACATTCACGCATATATATATATATATATATATATATATAATACATAAAATACACTTTTCCCTCAACCCTCTTTGATACATTCTCCCACTTCACTTTTACCTCGTCCCTCATTCGAACTTTAACTACCCTTATTTTCCCTCGAACTCCGATGCCAGCGGGAGAAATGTATGAACGGGAGCGAAACTTTCCTCGCGAAATGCCTTCAACACTACGAAGGAGAGAAAAAGAAATAGTTTATAGGGCGTTTTATACACAGATACATGTAAAAGTGTGAATATTTCTCAACAAGAGACAAAATGTGTTGCAGGTGTACATTATTGCACAAATAAATGATAATATAACTTCCCCTCTCTGTTTTCTAATTCAGAAGATTCCTTATTTAATGAAAACGATTTTTTATACTAATATTTTTTTTATTCCTTAATACTTACTAATACTAATACAATGTTTCTTAAAATTTAATTATTATAAACAATTTTTTCAACAAATTTGAAAATAATAATATAGTTGAAATTTTCAATCATCTCGAGTCAGATAAACGTCAGTGAAGTCCTCAACGTTTATGATCAACGATTGAAAGAAAAAAATTATTTTCTTACTAGAAAGAATAAAAATGTTTCGTTCCGAAATATTTTGTTTGTAAATCATTATTCAAAAAATGAAACGTATTATTTTATTTACTAAAATTTATAAAAATTTGCTTGAAAAATATTTTTCTTCAGAAATCGTTGATTATAAACGTTGTGAACTTCACCAACGTGTCAGATAAAGAAAAAAATATAACAACTTTATATTTTTTTAACGTTTCATTTCAAAATAATTAAATTGTTTTGACAAATGTTAATAAAATTTGTAAGTTTAATAACATTTTTCGAAAAAATTCTTATAAAATTGTATTATAAAAAATTTAAATTCTGCAATGAGTTTCACTATTTATGCAATTAATTGAATTGCTAAAAATATTTTTATCATTAATTTTTATAATTAAATTATTGTGAAAAACTTTAAAAATCAATTGTGAATAATTAAATTCCTGAAAAATTTGTATTATTCATGAAAATAATTAAATGTTTAAAGTAAAAGTATCACAACATTTTTTAAAACAAATAATTGAATTCAAATATGGAAAACTTTATTTAAATAGCAGATATTGAAAGTCATTGAATTGAAAAAAATATTTCAAAATAATTAAAAATATAAGAATTTTTCTTTTATTTTTATAGACAATTAATTGAATTCTTGACGAAATTTTGTTTTCAATTTTTAAATATAATTGATTTAATGCGATGAATTTCATTACTATCGAAAAGAATTATATTCTTGTAATCGTTTGTAACTTCTCCAAAACTAAATTATTTAATATTTTTAAAATGAAATTCTTCTTTAAACCAATTATTTTGACTAAGTTTTGAAAAAGTATTTTTGAAAAATTTTCAAATACATTTGTTTAAAATTTAATTTTACGAAATTTCGTTTATACCGAAATTCTTCAATTAAAATTGGAAAATAAAAATATACAAAAAAATTCAATTTATCTTGGTTTAGCTAAAAGTATGAAAGATTTTTTTTTAAATTGAATTCAGTTAAAAAATGTTATGAATAAATTTTTAAATAATAAAATTCTCTTGAATTTTAATACAATTTTTAAGAAAAATTACATTGTCGAGAAATTCACTTAAAATTGTATTAAAAATAATTTAATTATTGCGAAGAAAATAAAAAATGTGTAAATTATTTAATTCTTAAAAAAAATTTATTATTTTTGAAAATAATGGAATTATTGAAAGAAGATTTTAAAATATTTGTAAATAACTTAATTTTTTGTGATATTTTGATTCTGTAGGAAAATAATAACATTTTCGCGTAGCATTGAATTAAGAAAAAAAAATTTAATAAATTACATTTTGCCAAGAATTTTATTATTTTTAAAGATATTTCAAATTTTTGACGAGGAAAAAATGAAGTTATTCTTCGTAGAAAGAATATTAACCGGATAAATTTCAAAAAATATAAATAATTTTAGATAAATATAATGTAAATAAATATAAATAAGTTCCGTGAAGTTGTCAAAGTTTAAAGTCAAAAATTGAAAATAGAAACATTTTGGACAAATCATAAAAATCTTCTGTTTACAAATTTTTCTGCTTAAAATAGTTGATCAGAATAATGATTCACTAATTTTCCAGACAAAAATATTTTAAAATTTGCTTATAGAAAAATGTACTTTTCTAAATCGTTGATTATAAACGTTAAATATTCAAATCTACTGATAAAATTTTTAAAAAATTACAACAAATAATTTTTCCCTCTCTAAAAAGAAATGTCTCTAAAATTTTGTAATACCGAATGAACGAAATTTTTTCCTTATTTTTAAAATTTAAGCTCTATTATTCTAAAATTGCGTCAGATACAAAAAACTAATTATTCAAAATTCCAAAAAAATTTAACATTTTCTATAATATTTAACATAAAAAATTGCCATTTTCAATGCAGTCAGTAATTTATCAAATTACACAATCGAAAGAATGTTTCTAAAGTTTCGAATGTTAAAATGAACGACAATATTTTTATTATTTCTCATGATAAATCGTTAGGTATTAAAATAACACTAAAATGGATTAAAATAACACTAAATTGGATTATTTTAATCCTTTTTGGTGTTATTTTAATACCTAACGATTTACCGTGCTTCTATTTGTATTTTATTTACAAAAAAATATTTTTTTATTAAAACAAGTTAATTCTAAACTAAATATTGTTTAATTTTAAATATTTTTTTTTTCGATAGCAATTTTCAAAAACACACAAGTTGAAAAAAAGTTTCGTTTATTTGAACTTTCAAAACTTTAACTTGATTGTTGAAAGAAAAATTTTCCTTTTGAACTTTTAAAACGTTCAGAAAATTTATTCAACATAAAATAATTAACATTTTCAATGAAACCAGTAATTTTTTAATTTATTTCAATCGAAAGATCACTTCGATCATTCGAACTCTCAAAACGTTTCTTCATTCGAATTTTCAACTCGTCAGAATAATAAGAAACAAAAAAAATTGTTTCCAAATAAACAAAACTTTTCCAAATTTTATATAAAACGAAATTTTTTTCCCCTTCACACGCAACAATGATTGGCATAAATTTTTGTTTTCTCCACTCCGTTAATTATATATAGGAACATCATTAATAATTTTCTAATTATAAAAACGCATACAGGTGAGTAATTATCGAACATCAGTTGAACAACAAAATACAAAAGACGAATAAAATGTATAGAAAATCGTATATACATACATATATATAGGAAAAAAGGACAAAAGATAATCGAGTTACTTATATTGATGGATCGATGGAGCGAACGGTTCAACGACATCTCATTCTGGTAAAACACGTGGCAGTGGATGTATAATTTATCTATGACCGTTTGCGTGCTTTGTAAAATTTTGCTAGTTATATATAACTCACTAGAATCAATATATAGCATCCCCCTCTAGACTTGTTTATTTCCAATGCGTCTTTCGATTTCTGTTTTTCATAATTTATTCCATATATATACATTGAAGAATATATATGTACACACTTTCTTCACCTCTCTCGCACGCGGTATAGCTTGTAACGATAAGATTAATGAATTCTTCTCTCTCTCTTTTTTCTCTTCTCTCTTTTTCTCTTCTCTCTTTTTCTCTCATTCTCTCACTTTTACTCTCACTCTTTTTTTTTTCCTCTCGTACAACCCAGTCAATGAGTTACGATTAATTGTATACCTCGCAAGAAAGTAATTCCGTGACAAACATAAAACTTCCGACTAAAATTAATTGATAATCTTTTTATCCTCATTTTGTGTATTAATCAAAGGAATATCGCTCCAGTGTCAATTCTAAATTACCCACTCAATTCAAGACGAAATCTCTGCATCTTTCTTTATTGAAAACTCGACATTCTATATGATCCCAAAGTTTTGAACGTTCAAATGAACGAAATATTTTTTATTGAAGATATTTTAATAAATTACTAATCATAAAAAATTTTTTAAATTAAACTTTTGCTTATACAAACTCAGTAATTAATTTTTTGGATAGTGAACCAAAATAATTGCAATATAAATTTTAAAATTGAAATTTAAATTTATGAATTTCATTTTTAGAAGAAATAAATAAATTTCGTTCATTTGAACGTTCAGAACTTCAGGATCTTCATTTTATTTCAATGGGGCAAAATTTTATTTTTTAAATAAAAACAATGAATAATAACAATAATAAGCATGACACTGTTCATCAGCTTGAAAAATGGTCGAAAAATTAACATTCAAGATCTAACGATCTACAATGTTAATTTTTCGACCATTTTTCTTCTAATGTACATTGAATAAATGGGGCTGAAATTTTATGTTTAAAATATAATCAAAGCAAGCAGTCATATGCAAAAATTTTAAATTTATGTAAATATTTCCTGAATTAATTATTATAAGATACTTTAAAATCAATAAAATAACTCGCTTGACGTGTAACCGACTCAACTCATAATTTTAAAGAGAAATTAAAAATTTTTAAGTGTATTAAAATATTTAACAATTTAAATTTAACAACAATTTAAAAATTGTTGAAACTTTTCTACCTCACTGCTCTTCTTTATCATATTTTATAGATGCACGTTAAAAATCAGCTTACTTTTTTATTTTCAGAGAAAAATCATCGAAAAATTAACATTAAAGATTTAACAGCTTATGACTGTTAGAAATGCAATGGTAATTTTTTCGACCACTTTCCTCTTTAAATGTTTAATAAATTAAGCTAAAATTTTATAAAAAAGTCTAAAATGAAATATAGAAGGGCAATAATAATTATAATTCAAAAATAAATTATAATAAAACACTTTGAAATCGATAAAGGCGAGAAATTAATTAGAAGTGACAGTGTCAACTGATATCGTTAAAGTAATTTTGTAATAATTAATTTTATTTATATTAAAAATTTTTCACATCACAGCTCTTCTTTATTGTATTTTAGACTTTTCTACTAATTTTTAGCTCAATTTATTAAATATTTAAAAAGAAAATTGTAGTCGAAAAAATTACCATTGAGAACCTAACAATCACATGCTATTAACAAATAGTGTAAGTTTTACAACTTTTTAAACTATTTGGTGATAATTAATTTTAAAAATATGACAAATTTTACACCTGACTACCTTTCTTCATTGTATTTTAGGCTTTTCTACAAAATTTCAGCTTAATCTATTAAACACTTTCAGAAAAAAATGGTAGAAAAATTAAAGATCTAGAAGTTGATGTTAATTTTTCGACCATTATTTTCTTAAAGTATAAAATAAATGAAGCTATTCTTTGTTAGTAACTTAAAAATATAATGAGAAAGAGCAGCGAGATACAAAAGTTTTAATATTTACAAAATTAATTAACGTAAAAAACTTTAAAATTATTAGTTGAGTCGGTCACTCTAAGTCTCGCTATTTTTGCTAATTTTAGTGTTTTATAATAATTAATTTTCAAACTATTAAAACTTTTGCATCTCATTGCTTTTTCTCATATTTTCGAGTTATTAAAAAAAATCTTAATTTATTTAATATTTTAAGAAAAAAATGGTCGAAAAGCTATCATTAAAAATCTAACAATCACTGATGTTAAAACACTTTTATAATAATAAAACACTTTTTATAATAATGCTAATAAATAAAATTAATAAGTACAGTACAAAACTAAAGTTTTAAAGCATTTACAGTAAATCATATTTTTCCTTAATTTTCTAAATTCCTAATTTTTTCTAAATTTCCATAAAGTATAAAAATAAATTAAATATAAATTTACTTTAAATTAAAAAACCCTCATTTTTGTAATTGATTCTAAAATTTTATTTACGAAAATCAAGACAGTTCTTTTTTTAATTTTTCTCTCTCTCTCTCTACAAAAAAATCATTGTTAAAATGTAATAAACTTTGTAGGGGAAGAAGTCTTATAACTTCGTTACAGTTTCAAATTGACTTCCAGTAGACTATATACATGCGGCCATCCATCTCCTTCGCTAATACATAATACACTTGAGTCAATATTTTCAGATTCGCGTTACATTTCTATTTTATGTTTTAGAGACAAACTTTCAATTTCTCGCTAAAAGATAAATAATATAAAAGATTGTACTTTTTATTCAATTACTTTCGATAAAATTCTCTATAAGAATTTTTCAATTTCAAATACTATTCGTTTAGAGGAATTTCCTATTTTTAAATACATTTTATTACTTGGAGTTTTCTAAAGTAATTATAAAGAAAAAATAAATAAATAAATAAAATATTAAAAAGAAATTAAAGGTACTTAAAAATTATTCAAAAAATTTTCAGGACACAACCTTTTTTATTTGATTCATATTGCCGATTAATTGACTATTTTGAATGAATCAAAAAAATTTTAGTTAAATGGGAAGTTAATTTAATTAAATGGTAGTTAATTAAATGGTATTTGTCTCAAATGCTGAAACTGATTGAATCAAATGCCATTTTAATTAATTCAAGCAAATGTTTATTTGATAATAGACAATAAATCCGTTATTTGAATACAATAATTTTAAAGTATAAATGAGAGTATAAATAAAAGTATTTAGGATATGCCAAAGAGTATTTTAACGTAAAAAATTCTTCAGAACCTTTTTGCTAATATAAAAAATTAAAACTATTTTTAGTCAATTTCTATTACATCGAGGAAAAAACTTACTGAAAAATAAAACCAAAAGTGAACAATTTTAATTATATTTAAAAAGAATTAAATTTTCAACTATTTTCAACATTAAAAAGTAATTCCTTAGAAAAAAAATTTTTTGCAGTCTTTAAAAAAACGATTTTAAAATATTCTAAAACGTATTTTCAATTACAATAATGTTTACTAGAACAATAAAATTTTAATAACTGAATTTACCCTTTTCAAAACATTTGAAATATTAAAAAAATAAACTTTTTTTGGCAATTTTAAAAATGGAAAAGTATTTGCTAAAACAAATAAGTAAACTAAAACAAAAATAGCAAAAATAAAATAGTTTGATAATAATTGTTAAACAACTACAAACATGAAAGTTTTTTGAAACTTTAAAGTTTAAATGTTTTTTTTAACCTAAAACATTTTAAACATTTCAAAAATTTAAAAATCATATTCGTCAATTTCAAATATTAAAAAGTATTTGCTAACAAAAAGAGTACTTTGTAACAAACAGTGCCTGCTATAAAAAATTACTAACACAAAAAATTATTACAACATTGAAAGTTTAACAATTTAAAAATCACGAAAATTTAAATATTTCAAAAAAAGGAAAAACTATTTCGGTCAATTTCGGAAATTGAAAAGTATTTGCTAACAAAAAATTACGAACAACAGATTTTTTTAGAACATTAGAGTTTTATAATTTATTTAACACTTATTAAAATAATTTAAATATTTGTCAAAAATTGAATACTATTTTGGGCAATTTCGAACACTGAGCATTTGCAAAAAACTTTTAATTTTTTTTTGGGAAATTTTGAATATTGAAAAGTGTTTGTTAATTTTTGCTAACAAGAAATCTTTATAATGTTATAAATTACTAACAAGAAACATCTTCCGAAAATAATGTTTTAATTATTTATTAAAGACGAATATAGTTAAAATATTTCAAAAAAATGTAAACTTTTTCGGTCAATTTCGGACATTGAAAAGTATTTGCTAACAAAAAATTACAAATTTAAATTCTCAAAATTTCAATTTTCTCTATAAATAATAAAATTCTTCTCTGTAATTCAATTATTTTCAAAGAATTTTAATAAAATTCTTGTTAGAATTTCAATTATTTATTTATTTATTTCTGTACAATTTGTAATTATCTTGATAAATAATAAAATTCATCCTAAAAATTCATTTATTTTCAAAAGTAATAAAATTCTTCGCAGAAATTCAATTATTTTCAAAATTTTTTTTAAATTTCTCGTCAAAATTATCATTATCTTTATAAATAATAAAAGTAATCACAGACATTTAATTCTTTTCAAAAGTTCTGATAAAATTCTTTGTAAAATTTAATTATCTCAAAAAAAAGAAAATTCATCGCAGAAATTCAACTATTTTTAAATTTTTTTTAATTCTCCCCACAATTTCAACTATTTTAAAAAATATCAAAATTCTTCTTCTAAATTCAATTACTTTTAAACATTAAAAAAAATGTGTTCGAAATTTCAATTATCCTTATAAATAATAAAAATTTTTTTGAAAATCAACTATTTGCAAAGAATTTTAATAAAATTATTGTCAAAATTTTAATTATCTTTATAAATAAAAAAATTCATTCTAGAAATTCAATTATTTTCAAATTCTCTTTTTTATAACATCTTATAATAAAAAATAATGATTTTATCACACGGTCATCTTTAATTATTATAAAACATGAAGACATCGTTTGCTCCGAGTCAAAAACTCGGAGTGATCGATTTCTTCATGTTTTATAACAATTTTTTATAATAGTTTAATTTCAAAAAGGTTTGAATTTGAATCTTTTAAAGAATTGTAATTCTTATGGAAAAATAATAATAAAATATTTATTTAAAAAAGAAGTTATTGATGTTTTTTTTAACCCTCCGTCACACACCTAGGGAGGGATTCCCTCTACGGTTTTAGTATTTTTAAAATAACTTTTGTTTTCCTCATTGCAAAATAAAATCAGTTTCTATACCTTTCAAAAATTTACTCATCAACACATTTCTAAAAAAACATTTAGTTCAAACATAATTAATATTTAATTATGAAGCTTCAAAGCCAGAAAAAACTCGAAAAAGTAAGGTTATGTTGAATAAAAAAATCAAGTTTTCAAAACATTTTTTGTTCCACTGTTGGTTAATGGCAAAATTATATTATAAATGTAATTAAAATAAACTATTTTATGATTTGTTTGCTTATTTGTTAATGTTACATTATTTTTACATGTAAAGTGTAATTCCTTCGAAGATGTGCATTCGTGTAATTAATTATTATTTTTGAGACCGAAAATTAATTTTAATAATTTTACAATTTAGAATAATTTACTATATATTTGTAAATTTGTGTTAAAATTAAATTTTTGTTGATTCCTTTGTTTATGTTGTAATGTCGCTTATTTTACAATGTGGTGAGGGATTCCCTCTAAACCTGTGTAAAGTCGTAATTTTTTCCAAGGTGTGTGACGGAGGGTTAAATTTGAAAGAAATCTGTAAATAAATTTAACAGAACATTTTTTTGACTAAAACTTTTTCCTTTAACTTTAATTTTCTGAAAACAAAAAATTTTAGTCGCATTTTACTAAAAAAAATCTGGAAAAAGTCGATTAGTCGCATGTTTTTACAAAAAAGTCGAAAAAAGACTCATTCTCTTAGAAAAGTCGAAAAAAGTCGAAAAAGTCGCACAATCCGAGCCCTGGTTTCATTTAAACAAAATTTGTTTGAATCAAATAATTTTCTTTCCCAGTGAACGTACATTCAAAGTAGAGAAAGAGAGAGAGAGAGAGAGAGAGAGAGAGAGAGAGAGAGAGAGAGAGAGAGAGAAAAAACAAAACTGTAAAATTCGGCAAAACACTAATTCGAGAAAGCCCCGTAGTCGCCCTTAAGGTCGTCGGACCTGACTTTGAAAGCTCGTGTTTGCGAGGGTGGTAGGGTGCGCCGGCAAGGACTGACTTAGGGATGGTTGAATCAACGCGGGGGTGTAAGGGGGAATTAGTAGATGGCCTAGCGGACAATGTGGGAATACTTTCTCATATCAAGTATGGCTGCTATGGTGGGATGATGGCCAAAACAATCGTAAGTAGCCGCATCTCTTCTTTTTTGCAATTATTTTTTTCATCTCCAAAAAAATTGCTCTTCACTTTTTTTTCATTCTTTTTTATATATTCCATTAAAAGTTGAGGGGAAAAATTAATTCCCCCCCACTACAGTATATATGTATATTATATTTCATTGAAATTCTCCTGTACACGTGTTCACATATTTATAAACACACGTACCTGTAAGCGCAAGACATTGAACCACGCGCATTCTATTTCCATCTCTCTCGCACACTCTCACGCCCACCTCACACACAACGCTTTTCCTTTTCGCTGATTATGCCGCTTCACACCTCAGTTAATTGCCAGTTGACAATACAATGAATTGCCTCACGTATTCTTAAATCTCAGATTTATAAAAGCATTTTTTTACTATAATTATTTGATATTTATTTTTCTAATTATATTTATATTATTATTATTATTATTATTCTTATTATTATTACTATTATTATTATTATTATTATTATTATTATTATTATTACTATTATTATTATTATTATTATTATTATTATTATTATTATTATTATTATTATTATTATTATTATTATTATTAGTATATTATATTATTATTATATTATTATATTATTATTATTTATAAATATTATAAATTATATTTATATTTATATAAATTCTTAAATCTCAAATTTATAAAATCTTTCCTTTACTATTATTATTGGATATTTATTTTTTTATAATTATATTTATATTATTGTTATTATTATTACTATTACTATTATTATTATTATTATTATTATTATTATTATTATTATTATTATTATTATTATTATTTTTATTTTTATTATTATTTTTATTATTATTATTTATAAATACATTATTTTAACTACATTAACAATATTATTCGCAACATTTATTATTATAATTATATTAATATTGTAATTTGCAAATTTACCATCATAACTATTTTAATAATTATAATTTGTAAATTAATATTAATAAATTATTATTCTCATTAATATTATTATTTTTATATTAATTATAATTTTTTACTATTAACATTATTTGCAATTATTACTATTATAATTGTACTAAAATTATTATCCTTATTTGAAATATTTCTAAACATTCTAGAGAGTATTATAAACATTGCGTATACACACATAAACAAATTCTTTTTACAATTCTTATTTGCAAATCGTCGAAAATACTACGAAAGAAAATAATTATTGTATACTTAAAAATACATTTGACTAAATTACAATTTTTTCTGTAAATGTTAACAACTTTTAAAACATCAAGTTTGTTAAAAAAATTAACAGACCCCTTCTTATCGTAATTTTTCTTTCAATTCTAAATTAAAAATCCCCAAAAAACAATTTAATAACCATAACAACCAATTTTTTTTCAAATTAACCAAAAATATGAAATAAAATAAAATTTAAATAATAATAAATTTATTCAAATAAAAATTTGTTTCTTTTCGTAATTTTTTTACTTTTAAAACAATCAAACCAAAAATAACCTCATCGCTTAACTCAAAATCAATAAAATAAAGTCCATTAAAAAAATTATCAAATTAAATTTCATTTTAGAGAAAAAAAAGAAGAAAAAATACTTCTAAAAATAATAAAAGCAATAACAGATTTTCAGCTCGAATAAAAACTTTCCATTTCCACAAAAACGAACTATAGGAGACCGATTAAAAATATCCAATCAATAGAAGTTCAAATTTAGAAACTTTTATTTGCAAAAAAAAAAAACTTTCTATACTACTTCGTAGACATATACAAGTACATAATGTTTTGAAACATGATTCCATCTAGTCTTTACAATAAACCATACCCCATAATTTAAAGTTCGCATATACAATAGAGTAAAACAAAGAAACCAACTGAATTAAAGTAACAACTCTTGCAAAAAGTTATTGCAAACTTCTTTATTACTAGAAACATAGAAAGAATTAACTTTTTTCTAAAATCCACATTTTAACACTCATTGAGAAAATTTTCGCTTCAAAATACCGCGGCTTTTATTCAACTTCTAAAGCATACTATCCAATTATGGTCGTATCGACAATACTCGTAATTTTAGGGCACAATTTTTTTTGTTCTGTGTTTTTTTTGAGATAAAAAACTTTTTTTTCTCGCTTCAATAAATGGGCAAAAGATAAACGAATAAACGATAGATACCACAACGCTCTCCATTTAGAGACTGACTATAGAATCGACTTGTGGCTCCAAGTCTTTTGCATGCGAATACAACACGTGTTTATCCGACTACACGCGTTGCGCAGATCCTGAACTACTTCCTCATTCTACCCTTTCCATTCACATTCCTATTATAAATTCTCTATAGTGTATATAGCCTAATGAATATTTTTATTCAACTTATTCAAAATTTACATTTCCCTTCAAAAATTTATACATTCAAAATCAATGTTTAGTTGCGGCATTTGCATTAACTCTACTTTCAAACTTTATACTCTTAAAAATATTTTATCTCTTTCTAAAGTTCTCAGTACTTTATAATCTCTCTAAATATTTGAATTCGACGAAAGTAATTTCATCATTAGTAAAATTATGGTTGACTTCTTGTTTCAGAAATTATTAAAAAATAAATTAGTAAATAAAAAATTATTAATATCGAAAATTACTAATTATTAATCAATAAATAACTACAATAATAGTTGAATTTCACTAATTGAATTAGTTGCTAAAAAATTAGTTATTTAGTTAAATTAGTTAGTTAGTTATAATGTAA
Source organism: Leptopilina drosophilae (assembly GCA_032873175.1). NCBI lineage: Eukaryota > Metazoa > Arthropoda > Insecta > Hymenoptera > Figitidae > Leptopilina > Leptopilina drosophilae. The sequence continues at coordinate 43,552,960 of CM065480.1, read as the reverse complement.
ATGCAATTTTAACTAAAAGTAAGTTATTATTAACAACTTTACTAATAAAATATTATTATTTAAATAACTAAAAGTTTTGTTACTATCAAATTAGTTATTTTTAACTCATTAAAAATTTCAAAGAAAATAATAATAAAATAATCATAATAAAAATAATAATAAAAATAATAATAATAATAATAATAATAATAATAATCATCATCATCATCATCATAATAATCATCATAATAATCATAATAAAAAGGATTATATACTCAAAAAATAAATAATATTATAATATATAATTAATATATATAATATATATAATTAAATAATAATCCTTAAAGTTTTATAATAATTAAAAATGAGCGAGTGATAAAATCAGTGTTTTCTATCATTCAAATATTATTGTAACTTTATAAAAATTATTTCCATCATTTCAATTCAATTATTATTTTCTAGAATTTTTTACTAAAACTGTTCTTTGAATCAAGTATTTTCAATAATTTTTGTAAAAGTTATTTGAGAATTTATATATATTAAAAAGTAAAAACTTCAAATAAGTAAAAAAAATTATTTAAACTTTTTTAAAAAAATTAATTCTAGTGAATTTTTAGTTAAAAGTATGAAACATTCAGATTTTTAAAGAATATAATTTTAAAACTTTGCAATCTTAAATTTATTCTAAAAATTGTTACTATAATGCTTTTAATAGTCAATTATTATTTAAAATTTTTACTGAAATTTATTTTTAAAACAATTTTTATTTGAAAATTCTACAAATTCAATTGCTTAGATACAAAAGTAAATAATTTATTGAATAATTAAGTATTTCTTAAAATTGAATTCTCAAAAAGCATTTTATCAAAACATTTCAAAATAATTGATTTTTTAGACAAATGGAAAAAAAATTTTAAACAGTTACATTTTTCAAGGATTTAAAAAAAATTAAAATTAATTAAACTTAAAAAATAAAAGAAAATGAAATTAAAAAAAAATTTGATTAAAATTGTATTTAAAAAATTGCATGCTGCAATGAGCTTTATTATTTATGAAAATAATTGAAGTATTGCGAAGAAATTAGTAAAAAAATGGTAAATAATTGAATAACTGTATAAATTATATTATTTATAAAACTAATATTTATTAAATAATTAAACTGTTTTGAAAACTTTAATTTAAATTATAGTAAATATAAAAAATTACCCAATTAAAAGTTTTTAAACATAATTGATATTTCACCAAAAATTTTATTAAAATTTTAGACAATAATTGAATTCTTGGACAGAAATTTATAATTCAACAAAATAATTGAATTCCATTAAAAATTTTATTATTTTTTAATATAATTGAATATTTTGGACAAATTTTCTGCATATTTTTATAAAAATAATTGAATTTTTAAGAAGATTATTGTAGAAATATAGAAAAAAATACTTCAATTCTTCATAACGATATTATTACTTTTAAAAATAATTGAATTCCTTCGAAGAATTTCTTTATGTTTGAAAATAATTTGGAAATTCTTCAATTAAATATATATCACAAAATAAAAACATTAAATAATATTAAAATAAATGTTATTAAATTTAAAGAAGATAATAATAATAATTATACAAAATTGTCCGTTAAAACTTAAAAGTATAAAAAATTTACATTGTAAATATTTTTTATAGTTTGAATGGAAAATACAGAAATAAATAATTTATTAAATATTTAAATGTGTCTTAATTTTGAATTTTCCTAATGAACTTTATCACCAAATTTTAATAATTGAATTCATACATTTTTCGAAGAAGTCGATCAAAATTGTGTTAAAAATAATTGAAATTCTGCAATAAATTGTATTATTTATTAATTTAAATTTATTAATTAAATTAATTGACATCCTGCAATAAATTTTATTATTCATGAAATTAATTGAATTTCTGAAAATAATTTTATTATTTATGAAAATAATTGAATCCCTTTAACAAATTTTATCATTTATGCAAATAATTGAACTGCGAAGAAATTTATAAACAAAATTTATTATTTATAAAAATAAAATTAACGTTTGCTTACAATTTTAATAACATTTTTTAAAGTTAAAATTGAATTCAGTTGCAAAACTTTATCAAAATAGTAGATATTAAAAATCATTAAATTGAGGAAAATTTTTGAAAATTGAAATTTTGAGTTAATTAATTAATTTAATATTTTTTGAATGTTATCAAAATTTTTGAAAACTATTGAATTTCTAAGAACAATTTTATTTAAATATAGCAAATTGAAATTTTTTCGTGAATTTAAAAAAATTTTTAAACCTTATTAAATTTTGTTGTGGAAAATTGTATTGCTTTTGAAAATAGTTGAATTTACAGCTATCATTAGTCTCTGAGTAAAATGTATTTTTCTGAATGCGTAATATTAATAATATATTAAAAGTACACATTAAGTAGACATAATTGAATAAAAATTTATATAAGATAAACATAATTTAATAATAATATACATTACGTAAATCTAATTTCATAAAAATATATATTAAAAATAAATATATATTGAATAATAAAATAAATATAATTATAATTAATAAATCGAATCAAGAAACAAAACAACAACAAAGCAGACAAAAATACAAGGAAAGAAACAAAAAGTAAAAAAAAAAAATGAAACACAACACTTTCCACCTTCAATAAAATATTTACAATTTAAATTAGCTTATTACATTTAATGTCCACGTGTGTATTTATTTTCAACAAGGCTTCACATTTTATTTTTCTCCACTATTTTAATTTTTTATCAACGCATTCGTCAACTGACAAATTCTAATTGAATTTCGTTAACCGAAAAAAAAGGGCGACACGAGACTTTGAAAGTATTCGAAAATCAAATAGAAGGTACAAAACACACGAATCAATTATTATTGAGGGCGAAACATATGGTTTAAATTCAATATTTAAAATATGGGGAAGAAGGCGATGTATATAAACACCCTCTCTGTATTTTTAGGGTGAGCTGTTGATTCTTCGAAACCCCTACATACATATATACGAGAACCTGATTATAAAACTCCCCTTCCTGTTTTCAATGTCATCATGTTTCAATTCTTATTAATTATGTTCCTCACGAACAATAATATGGAAAAAGTAATGAAACATACATTAATTTACTTGTTGAGTATAGTAAACCCATCATCCTCTTGAAACTAAAAATTTATACAAAAATTGGACATTCTCATTAATCATTCTTCATTAAAATTTTATAGGCATACAAAATATGTCATTTGCCCTCAACAGAAATAAAAAAAAAAAATGTCCACTCTAATTGGACAAATTTTATTTGAGAAATATTTCAATTGTCTCGACAACAATAAAATAAATGTCATTCATCGATTTGTAAACTAGAACGCAGATAGTTAATTTATACAAGCATTAAAAAATAATCAATTAGACTCCAAAATACATTTTGGAGCAATTTAGACGAAATTGTAAAAGGAAAAAATATAAAATGTTTGACAAAAAATAACGGATGTAATAAAATGTAATTTATTTTTGGGGAATAGCGGTGGGAAGAAAAAAATTTAATCCCCCAGGGGCGGTTTTAAATTGAAATAATATTTTTTAAAAATTGATATTTGAAACTTTGAAAGTTGAAGTGTTTAGAACGTTTTTTTAATTAGCTTACTATTAATTAATGATTATTTATTTTTATTCTTTATTAATATCGATTATAACAATTACTATTTTTTTTATCTTTTGTTACCTATACTTCTATTGTTATTATTATTGCTATTATCTATTACTTTATTATTTTTTATTATTTATTATTTTACATTTTTACTATTTTTTTATATAACGTAATTTAATAAAGCAACAAAATTAAAAATAATAACACTATTATTATTTAAGTTAATTAAAAATTTGTTTTAAGTAAGAATCTGTGGTGCGGTTTTGTAGTTTAACTTTGACTTTCTTTTAGATTTTCACTTTGATAATAATTTTGACTTTCGTTTTCTCTCTGATTTTAACTTTGACTTAAACTCAGATTTTCAAAATCAATATAAAAATAAAATTTAATTTAAAGTCAATGTCAAATTACAAAAATCGTACCCCTGATGATTTATACTTTTTTAAATTCATTTTCTATTTATTAGTATTTATTTTAATTCATTTTTATATTTTCATTATTCATAACTACTCAAAGAAAAAAAGAACTATTTATATATAACTAATAAATTGCATTTGTTGTTACCACATTTTTTGTTACCGCAGCAGATTTATTATTATTGGAAAAAATTTGAATTCTGAGAACCAGAAAATAAATATGTTAGTTCAATGTTAACAATCTTTTTGTCAATATAACAATTCTTTTATACAATAGCGCTCATTAATGGTTATTCATTATTATTTCAGTATTATTTATTCAAAATTATTTATTTACTTTTTTACGTCAGTCAGCAAAGAATATCCAATAAGTAATATTGATTAACAAACTATGAAAAACTTTTCGAACATTTTTCAAATTGCTTAAATTATTTTCAACATTCAGTGCTTTTAAATTACTTTGAATTTTTTTAGTTACTGATTTCAAATTATTATTCCTCTAAAATCGATCACTCCGAGTCAAGGAAGTTAAAAAAATTAAGAAAAATTTATCTACTTATACATTAAAATTCTATTACAATAATATCGTTCAGTGTAGTTAAAAAATAATTCAAAAAGTTCCAAAATGTTTAATTTACGTTATTTTAGTGCATGTTTAAAACAAGTTTGGATTAAATTTACTGAATTTTGTCAAAATATTAAATTTATTTATTTTTTTACATTAGAAATCCAATAATATTGCGCTTCGTATTAAGAAACAATTTATAAAAATTTCAAAATACTTCATTTACGTTTTTCAATTTTTATCAGTAATAATATTTTCTTAAAATTTTATGATAAAAAAATATTATATTTACTTGAGCGTTCAAAATTATTCTAACATAATTTGTACTCTCTAAATTTTAATTAGTAAAAATCTTCACTAATTTGAATTAGTAACTGACTTTTTGCTTTTGAATTAGTAAATTTTCCTAACGAAATTAGTAGAAATAACTATTTATTAGTAAAATTTACTAATTCAAAAGCAAAAAGTCAAACAACAATTCAAATTAGTAAAGATTTTCACTAAGTCAAATTTAAAGATTGTATAATATAATTGATTAAATTATATTTTTTGGAATAATTCAATTTATTGCATTTCTTAGATCAAAATTTGAGTTTACGTAAATAAAACTTTTGTCAAAAACAAAAAAGGGAAAACAAACGTTAAAAATAATAAGACTTGAAATAATAGTGAAATACAAAAAATCATTAATTCTTATTTTAGAATAATAATTAATTATTAATTTTAAATAGTTTCCACAATTTTCAATTTATTAATATTTTTCAATTTTCATAATAATAAAACAAAGTGGAAAAAGATTCATCTATAAAACTCCATTCGAAGAATTTGTACTCAATCGAAGCTTAAGTCAAATTTCACGACAATTTTATATTTGGTGAATTTTATCAAAAAATTCCACTTTCCACAAACAATTGAATAATAATAACCATAAATACCAAGGTAACAAATTATAAAAAAGCAAACAAATAATAAATTTACATTCTCTTATTATTAATTATTACTTTTTTAAAAAAATTCTTTAATAATTTTTAAATTTTTTAAAATTTTTTAAAATTTTTTCCAATTATTATTATTTAATAAAATTTATTTTATGAATAAATAAATCCTTTTTTCCTTTTTTTTCCTTTTCAATTCCTGACTGCAGACTCTACTCCATCGTCAGGGCGCATAAAATTTCTAATTTAATCTTCGTCTATTTCAATTATTATTAATTTTTTCGTTTTATTTCGTTTTCGTTTTATTTACCTTAATTAGTAAATTTACTAATTAAAAAGCAAAAAAATTGAAATCCTCAATGCAACATTATTTCCGATATTGTTGAGAAGAAATCTCTCGTTCAGATTTCTTAAGTCTACAATTATTACAATGGTTCGTCGAATAATTAATAATTTTCATCTTCTTAATACTTTCCAGCTTTAAAAAGAAAAAGAAAATGAAAAAAACAAAAATAAGAAGTGAAAAAAGTTTCATCCAAAAACTCCAATCGAAGACCCAGCACTCGATCGGAGTTCACGTCAAATTTCACGACAACTTTATATTCAATAAAATATCGAAAAAGTTCCACTTTAATAAAAGAAGGAACTACAAAAGAAAGAAATAAATAAGTAATAAATAATAAATAAACGATAAATAAATAATAAATTAATAATAAATAAATAAATAAATAAATAAATAATAACTACAAATAATTAAAAACTAATAATGACCACAAATAATCAATTAAAAATAACCACAAAGAAATCAAGGGACAAATAATAATAGTAAAAAAATCCAACAAACAATAAGTATACTAATTAAAAAGCAAAAAAATTGAAATCTTCAGTGTAAAAAAAATAGTAAATAAACAATAAATTAATAATAAATTAATAATAAATAAATAAATAAATAATAACTACAAATAATTAAAAACTAATAATGACCACAAATAATCAATTAAAAATGACCACAAAGAAATCTTTATTTCTTTGTGGTCTTTGTGATTTGACAAATAATAAAAAAATCCAACAAACAATAAGTCTACTAATTAAAAAGCAAAAAAATTGAAATCCTCAGTGCAATTTATTTCGGATATTGTTGAGAGGGAATCTCGTCGAGATTTCTTAAGACTAAAGTTATTACCAATGGTTCGTCGAATTATACCATAAAAGTGAGTTTCCTCGGTTTGAGATTCTTCCGCGCGTTGCCATAGTTTCAAATATGGCGTGAGTTGGGTAGTTTGAGGTGGATGGCTCGCGAGTCGGGGAACGAAATTTTGTTACCCCCTATTTGAAGGGCAAAGAGAATAAGCAAGAGAAAGAGAAAGAGAGACAGAAGGAGAGAGAAGGAGAGAAGAGATGGATTTTCAGGACGGGCAACGATGATATTTGTCTTGTTTACGGGAAGACTTATGCGCGTGTGCCGGACACCAAAGTACGAGCAGCTTCGATCAATAGGCCTCTACTAGAAATCTTACACAAAGAAACTCACACGCCTAAAACATTTCACGTCCATACACACATACATATATTCATATATATATATAGAGAGAGAAGAAAAAAAATAATACACATACAAACTGGACATTGCCTCTCGCGAACTCTCACCAAGATCGTACAAGAAAAACTTTTACCCCCTATACACCTACCCCTCCCTGATCCTTTCACTTGAAACTCGAAAAGGAATCAGAGGAAACGCTCCAAGAATAAAGCGAAATGCCAAATACGTGATTCAAGAAATCTAATATAGCCCTTATATACAATTCTCGCACACGTCTCTCGTCATTATTATTCTCTATCAGTCTCCGGATATTAGAAACGTTTCCTCTTTTCATTTTTCAATCCAACACGCGTTTCTCAATTAAACAAAACAAAAACTGTCTACAAACATAGAGATGAGATAGAGGATATTTTTATCCCTGGTATCAAAAGGAACTTCAAGTTTCTTTTTTAATAAAATAAGTCTCGAGAAACTTTATATATATAAAGAGAGAGAGAGAGAGAGAGAGAGAGAGAGAGAGAGAGAGAGAGAGAGAGAGAGAGAGAGAGAGAGAGAGAGAGAGAGAGAGAGAGGAGAGAAAAGGATTTCAATGCGCCCTTTTTTTCTCTAGTCGAGAATAAATTTATGCGCACACGAGTCAATTGTCTAGAGATGAAATTTATATGTGAACTGAATATATTTGCATTTTTATCCATATAACGTATGCGAAGAAAATGTTTATTCGGACGCACTTTCATCAACTCTTTCAAGATCAATTGTATTCTTAAATTGGATTTTTTAAATTCAAATTTCTGCAAATTTGCTTTGTACACAATTGCATTGTGAAAAAAAGAGTTAAATATTAAAATGAAGGGTGCAATTTTAACTACCACTGGAATTTAATAAAATATGCGCGCACCATTTTTAGAGTTAACAAAAGAAGAAAATTTTTAACTCTCTAAATTTTACATTCTTTTACTTTAACTACAAAAAAATGTGATCAAATTTTTACTCTACTCAGTTACTCTAAATTTTTTACTTATTTTGCTTCAACTCTAATTCCCTCACGGGAGAAAATATTCACATGAAACAGTTACAAATTTCGCTAGATTAGCCAAATGTTTAGTTGTTTTAGTTAAGACTTTCGCTACTTTAGCGAAACTTATCGCTGTTCCAATTAAAATTTTTCCCCGTGCTTTCTTTACAGTGTATCATTATTCTTCAACTTACACTGAAAAAAATTATAAAAATTAAAGAATCAGGAGTAAAAATTTTGTTGTTTAAAATTTACTCCAAAACTGACTTGACAGCATGTGATTGTTAGATTCTCAATAATTTTTTTTGAACACTTTTCTCTTTAAATATTTTAACAAATTGAGTTAAAATTTTGAACGAAAGTCTAACATACAATAAAGAAGGGCAGCGAAGTTCAAAAGTTTTAATATTCAAAAAATTATTTATAAAAAATTACTTTAAAATTATCAGTTATCACGCTCACTTTTAATCAATTTCTCGCCTTTACCGATTTCAAAGTGTTTTGTTAGAATTTACTTTTGAATTATTAGAACTTTTGCACATCACTGTCCATCTTTATTACATTTTAGACTTTCTTGGAAAATTTCAGTTCAATTTATTAAATATTTAAAGAGAAAAGTGGTCGAAAAAATTATTATTTTTGAATCTCTAAGTTACATGCTGTTAAATTGTATAAACAAGAGTAAAACCAAAAAGTTCATGGTTAATTCTTTTTGATTTTTTCAGTAAAAGAGTAATTCTCTAAATTTGAATTAGTAAAAATATTTACTAATTTGAATTAGTGACTGATTTTTTGCTTTTGCATTAGTAAAGTCAACTAATTCAAAAGCAAAAAATTAGGCACTAATTCAAAATAGTAAATATTTTTACAAATTCAAATTATTAATTAATGACTGATTTTTTGCTTTTGAATTAGTTAATCCTACTAATTTAAAAGCAAAAAATCAGTCACTAATTCATATTAGTAAATATTTTTACTAATTTAAATTTAGAGAATAAAAAAGAAACCTAAATTTGAAATCTTAATTTTTCACCTTTTTTAACTTCAAAAATGTTGTAACTTAAAAAATTCCGTTTGGAGGCTGCTACTCTTTTAAAAAATTATTTTCAATAAATTTTCTTTAAATTTTGAGAAAATGTTTCTTTGGGTGTTCTCTAAATGTGGTAAAAATTTCAAAACCCTTTGCCATGTCAAAAAAAGGAATAATTTAGTTAACATTTTATATTTTTAACATAATTGCATGTAAAAATGAATATTTGAACTTGAATAACACAAAATTTAGCATTACAAACGGTTTTGAAATTTTTACATTTAAAGGGCATCCGAAGAAACATGCTTTAAATTTGTAAGTCGATCATTTACTTTATAATTAGTACATTATTCATTTTTTCGAGTAAAATATTTCCTTTCATTCACAATAAAATTTCGCACATTAAAATTTAGAAAGAGAAATTAACTTTTAACTTATTCTACTCTTCTTTCCATAAACTCCAAAAGTGTGCGACTTTTTTAAGAATCCCGTTGAGAGTTGAATTTTATTTTCCTCTTTTCCAGGGCAAATAAAATATTAGAGTAACAAATTGAATTCAAAGTAATCGAGAGTTTCACAACTTGAAAAAAAATTGAAAAAAATTTGAGGATCAATTATGTATAATTTCATTTCAACTTTGACTTTAATTTTCACCTTCACTTCAATTTCGCTTTTATAAATTTATATTTTTACTTTCATTTTCGCTTTAGTTTCCACTTTAATTGACTGTTTCAACTTTTATTTTCACTTTCCCTTTGACAGTTTTTTATTTTACCTTTCATTTTCATTATGTTAAATTTTTATTTTATTTTTTTTTGATAAATTTTTATTTCCTCTTACTATCAAAATGAAAGCGAATATAGAAATTTATAAAGTTAAAAGTGATTGTATTAAATTTTTTTCACTTCCATTTTGCCAAATTTTTATTATCCCTTACTCTCAAAATGAAAGCAAATATAGAAATTTATAAAGTTAAAAGTGATTATGTTACATTTTTTTCACTTCCATTTTGCCAAATTTTTATTATCTCTCACTATCAAAATGAAAGCAAATATAGAAATTTATAAAGTTAAAAGTGATCATGTTACATTTTTTTCACTTACATTTCGCCAAATTTTTTATTTTCTCTGACTATCAAAGTGATAATGAATGTATAGAAATTTACAAAGTTGAAAGTGAAAACTAACAAATATTCAAAAATTCAAATAAAAATTATGATTAAATAAAAATTTACCACTTTGTTCAAGTTTTGTTTTCACTTTTATTTTGCCAAAAATTTTTATTTGTTTCAGAACGAAAGTAAAAATAGAAATTTATCAACTTGAAAATGAAGAAAAAACTATCAAAATAAAAATTAAATAAAAATTTACCACTATATTAGATTTTTCTTTTTAGTTTCATTTTACCAAACTTTTATTTTTACCTACTATCAAAGCCAAAGTTAAACTAAAAATTTACAAGGTAGAAAGTGAAAATAGAAGTGAAGAAATAACAATCAATTAAAATAAATAGAAGATTAAGTAAAAATTGATCAAAGTGAAAGTGAAAATACTAATAAAAAAATAAAAATTCATCAAAGTGAAAGTGAAAATCAAAATTAAGGTAGAAATGAACAAAGTAAAAATGAAAATCATAGTAATTCACTTAAAAGTTGAATATTAACTCCCTTTTTTACAATTTACATAAAATACCTAAATACATAGCATTAATTTACCAAAAATCAAGAATTTCAAAAGAAATTTAAAAGAATTAAAAAAACAATTCAGAAAATCCCAACATTACCAAAAGAGATTTGTCAATTTCAACATTAATTCAAGACTGGAACTAAAATTAAACGTACAAAATTTTACTTCGACAACCTGCCATTCCTCGGGAATGATTTACGATTCTTCATCATCATGACTTGACCATAAACCTATTCAAAAATTCATTCTCTTCATTATTCCGAAAATAACATGTTTTTCTCAATCACCCGTTTCCTGGTTTGAAAAGCCAAAGTTTCATTCTTCCACAAAACTCCCCTTTTTTTCTCAGGGGGTGGGATTTATAAATATATTTGTGTTGTTGGATGATGCGTTCTATGACTATAGTGGAGCCGATTGCGCCAACTGCAAAAAAAAGGGGATATATATATACCGTTTTTTGAACAAAATTTCTAACATACGGGCGTATTTACGACTATTTTCGGAGAATCTGTCAAATGATTACGTCGCGGCATACAGAACCGCAGTTCCTCACAACACACACTACACTACCTTGGATAACCCAACCCTCCATTTTCAACCCTCGCATAATCCAATTTCCATTCTACTAGTCCCTTATCGAGCATTCAATACTGTTGATGCTGTCCTTTTCATCGAGACTGACTAAATCCTCAAAATTGCTGTCAATTTCAAAAATTCGATTTCCACGTTCATATCCCTTTTTTGTCATTCTTCATATCGTCTTATATTGGCGAACGTTAATTAATTTTTATTTTTCCCGCACTGCTTCGAATTTTTCAACATAAATGTGTTTAACTATAATCCCTCAAATGCACAATATACCTTCATCTACTCAGAGGGAAAATTTAAATTAATAAAAAGTAAATATAATGCCACAAATTGTCAGCATTCATTCGAGGGGTATATTTAACAATCACTGCTACAAAATCTGAATAGACGCACGTAAAGAATATTCAATTATTTTTCTTTCAATCGTTCACTTCTTTGAATTTACTTACAAAGAAAAATTTAAATCTATGGCTAATGAATGACAGCAAGAATTTATAATTTGAAAGTTTTTAATACAAAATCAATCACTTCTTCAAAAAAAAAAAAATAAATAAATAAGAGGAAAGCTTGAAAAATCCAGTATCAAAATTGTGCAACGATTTTTAATTTTTTAATGACGACAAAGATTGATGTATATCACTGTCTTTTTCAGACCTTTTAGAATACACCCAAAACAGATATTCAACTCAAAGCATTTATCACTCTTTCAAATCTAAATCAGTCAAATTTTACTGATTCATATAGTTTTAGTGAATTTTATCAATTACTTTTATTATTTAACATCGAAAGCATATTTTTCTGAAAATGTAGTATATAATAATGAACTAAATATTAATAGTTTGTAAATAAAATTAGTCATTTTTATTTTTTTGTACTTCCAATTTTAGTTCTGTCAAAAACAGCTAAGGTCCCTTTCACCGTGGAGCGTCACATTTATATATTACTCTCTAAATCTGAATTAGTAGTTTTCTTCTAATGAAATAGTGCGGATTCGATTACCATTTAAATTAGTAACTGTTTTTACTAATTTTAGTATTTTTTTTACTAATTATTAGTAGAAAATTTACTGATTTAAAATAGTAAAAAATACGTTCTACTAATTGAATTAGTAATTTTCTACTAGCAATTAGTAAAAAAAAACTACTAAAAATTAGTAAAAAATGTTAATAATTCAAATTGGCAAACGAATCCGCACTAATTCAGATTTAGAGAATATTTTCTAAGTTTCATTCAGAAAAATTCTACCGAAGATCATTGAAATTTGACAGAGAATCTATGACTCAAGTCTCACGATTTCAATCAGTAAAATTTTACATAAAATCAGTTAAAAAGTACCGAAATGTCAGATATTTTTCACTCATTGGCCAAGTAAAAAATAACTGTAAATTACAGTGACGTAACATGACAATTCCAGTTATTTTTTAATTGTCAAATTAGGAAAAATTTACGAATATTAAAATTATTTCTAACTGATTATCTGTTGCTACAAATGAGAATGTTGCTATCATGAGAATGTAGTAATTAATAACCACTGACCAATCATTGAAAAATAATTACAATTTTTAAGTATTTCTTTAATGTCAATTCAGTAAAAAATGACTGAGAATTTTACCAATTTTAACTTCTATTTTCAGTCAAATTTAACTGATTTAAAACAAAGAATACAATGACTTAATTAATTACTATATCTTAATCAGTATAAAATTTGAGTTATTTAAAGTAATTTTAAATTATTGAGACTAAAAATCTATGAATTAGTAAAATTTCACTGATTTTTTGCTGATTCATATTTATAAATGCTGCTATTAATTAAAGCCAAAACCGTTCTAAAGATTTGAAATCCAAAGAAAAATTTGGATTAAACAAGAATTACAATTATTGAATAACGACCAATTTATTTAGTAATTTTTAAATTCTTAAGAATGTAACAATAAGAATGTACTGTAACAATCAGTAAATAATGTGAATTATCCTAAGTGTACTTTTACTAAAAATCAAAAAATAATTTTACCAGTGCAATTTTAATAGGCATCAGTAAAATTTTACTAGCAATAGCTGAATAACTTTACTAACTCTAAGTATTATTTTACTAAAAGTCAGTGAATTTTACTGACATGGTATAATTTTGCTAACTATCAGCAAATTTTACTAATTTTTGGTGAAATTTTAATTTTACTTTCAATTAAAAAAAATTTTATCAATTGTAAGTATAATTTTGCTATCAATCAGAGAATAATTTTAGTAGTAGAATTTCACTATATCGGTATCAGTAAAATTTTACAGATTCTAAATACCTACAATTTTACTAGCAATCAGTAAATAACTTCAATAATTCTGAGTACAATTTAACTAACAATCAGTGGAATTTTTCAAACAATCAGAACAATTTTATAATTTTTAGCAATTTTTGCTAGCAATCACTGAATAATTTTACTAATTGTAAATATAATTTTTACTCAAAATCCAATGAATTTATCAAAATTTAGGCCGATTTTAATATCAATCAGTGAAATTTTCTGATTCTTAGTATAATTTTCTAGCAATCAGAAAAATTTTAATAATTCTTACTAAATTCAGTAGAATTGCAATTTTACTGAAAAACAATAAAAATTTTTTTTTAATTGTTAGTTAATTTTACAAGATGTCAGTAAAATTTAACTAATCATATAAAAGAATTTAAAAATTTTTAGTAGAATTTTACTAACAGTTAGTAGATCTGTTTTATTAAAAGTCTGTAACAGTTAAAGTTTTTGTTTCACTAACGACTTTCGTGAAACAAATGACTAGCAATTAGTAATATTCTCCTATATAACAAAAAAATATTTAGTTCTCTATAAATGTAAATTAGCAAAATTCTACCAAAAAAATTCTAAATTTCCCTGTTTGTTATTTTCCAATAATTTTTTGACTCGTAAAATATGACTAATTTTTAGTAAATATTTGAGAAACTTTTTTCTTTTACTTCACTAATTACTAGTCATCCAATTTCCTAAATGAATTATAGTAAATCCGATTTTCCAATTTCATTAAAACAGTGTCACTACTTGTCAGTAAAATTTTATAAACAATTAGTAAAATTTCACTGATTGCCAGTAAAATTATTTCTAAATTATTTGGTCGACGACTTTTCGTTTTTTCATTAGAAAAATTTTCTCCAAATCGTATTAAGAGACTGTAACATTTAATTATTTTTTACTGATCAAAATTGTGAAAAGTCCATAAAAATGAATAACAATTAGTACATATTATTTCACTGATTTCGACGCACACAATTAAATTGATTGAATATTCTGCTCTTTAATGAAATTTATTCTTCAATTAGCTCTATATAGCAACTGATTTTTTTCTCATTATTTCAGACTTTAGAAGACTTTACTCTTTACACTCTAAATCTAAATCAGTAAAAATTTCACTGATTTCAATTCACTGGACAAGTTTTACTTAATTCAGCAGTAGAATTTCACTGAAAATCAGTAAAAAAAACACTAATTGTCAGTGAAATTCCACTGATTCATAAAAAAAAACTCGTCCACTGAATTGAAATCAGTAAAATTTTCACTTATTCAGATTTAGAGTGCAAATTTAATCGAGTTAAAATTCGTAGCTTTAACTGACAATCATTGACTGACTTTTTGCTTGTGAAGCAGTAAAAATAATCGATTTTGAGTGAAATAATAATTAACTTTCAGTAAAAACAATGGAAATTTTTTAATTAAATTTTTTAATCAGTTAGAAAAATTTACTACACTGAAAGAAAATGTATATCAAATTTTGTAAAAGTATTTTACAATTTGGGGAAAAAGTGCAACAAACCGAAATTTTGATGTATACACTAAAAAAGAAATTTATTTAATTCAAATAACCAATTATTTGATTATTATCAAATAAATATTTACTTAAATCAAAGAATTTTTATTTGAATCAAATAATATTTATTACTTTAAATACTGAAATATTTAATTGAAATACAATTTATTTGATTTTAAATACAAATTATTTGATTCAAGTAAATATTTATTTGATAATAGTCAAATAATCGCTTATTTGAATCAAACAATTTTTTTTCAGTGTAGAAAATACTAAAATTTAAAAAAAATTATGTAGAATTTAGTACAATTATATCAAACATCAAGAATTTGAATTCGATTTTAATATAACCACTAAAATAAAGCTAAAAACCACATAAGTTTTTTTAAAGTTCCGTATTTTTTAATTAAAAATTTCTGCTTGTTGCACTTTTTCCCCGAATTGTAAAATAATTTTACAAAATTTAATATATATTTTCTTTCAGTGTATGAAACGTTAGTTATTTTCATCTGACAATCAGTTACTTTTCACTCAATATCCGTAGAAATATTACTTTTTGAATCAGCCACTGACTTTTCCCTTCAAAGTCAGTTATTTTTACCGGATTCAAATTTAAAAAGTGTAATTAAAAATTGAAATCTCGAACGCGTAAAAAAATGTTTCCTTCTAACAATAGATACAAATTTACCTACTTCAACAAAATTGTTAATTCTTTCAATTAAAACTTTCGTCATTCTACAGAAACATATGGATGAATTTTCTGAAAGTGACATTTTTTATGTCTCGATTAATTTTACAAAATCTACTCTTTAATAATTATTATCAATTTCCATAGTGAAAATTTAGCACTTATTTATCATTTTTAAAAGAAAATTAAATAATTTTATTCAACTTAATTTACGTAATAACTAAATTACTTTCATCTCCGAAGCCTTTTCAACATGTCTCCAATAGGACTTCTACAAGAAAATTAAATTTTCATGGTTTTTTTCAAATTCTCAGAAATTTTTTAAAAATATTGTCAGAAAGTACAATTTTTTTCTATCATTATGTGCATTTTAAAAATTTGTAGACCTCACTTTTAATTATGATAAAAATGTTTAAACTTTGTCTTCAGTTTTAGGTTAAAATTACTTTACAATGATTACTGACATTTTATACTTTAAAAATATCTTAAACAAAATTTTAATGCACATTAAAATAAAGCTGAGAATTTGACGTTAAATTTTCCTATATTTTATCTACGAAAAGGAGAAAAATTATTACTGTTATAAATAATCGAATTTTACATTTTTCTCCGAGTAAAAATTAATTTCATCTCCGAAGCCTTCCTTTTTGATAAATAACCGAATGTAGAAGTAAATTTAACAGAATATTTCGATGGTAATATAAAAGGAGGGTGTGAGATTTGTATGTTTTATTAAAAAACATATTTTAATTGCGACCTAATGTATACAAATATGAAAGAAAATTTATTTTTCATCTCCGAAGCTTTTCACCTCCGAAGCCTTTTCCTTGAAATATGCTAGTTTTTCTTTTGTTTTTAGTATTTACCTGCATTGCTTTGAAAAAATTAACCCAAATTACCATTAAATCAAATACTTTAAATACATTTATATTTTCATCTAATTGAATATATTTGGTATTAAAATATACAAATTATTCATTTTTAAGCAGTGTAATTTTATTTTCGATTTCGTGAACGCGATATTAGCGTGAATTTTTAATAGAAAAGCTCGCCAATTAAATAAAATTGATTTAATAGAGCAACAATAATATTTTTCTAATGAAAAAAACTTTAATATTTTTAAGAATTAATTTTGCACAACCTAAAAATTTTACTCTTGAGTATGAAATTAAGTAGTTTTAATAGAAAAAACCATATAATTGAAGAAAAAAATTAATTGAAAAACTGAAATTTAAAAGTGTCACTTTCAGAAAAATTCACCCTAATATTTTCTTTCAGTGTATGAAACGTTAGTTATTTTCATCTGACAATCAGTTATTTTTCACTCAATGTCAGTAGAAATATTACTTTTTGAATCAGCCACTGACTTTTCCCTTCAAAATCAGTTATTTTCAATGGATTCAAATTTAAAAAGTGTAATTAAAAATTTAAATCTCGAGAACGTGTAAAAAAATGTTTCCTTCTAACAACAGATACAAATTTTTACCTACTTCAACAAAATTTTTAATTCTTTCAATTAAAACTTTCGTCATTCTACAGAAATATATATCGCTGATGGTCCAGATGAAATTTTCCCCCAAGTAATTTTCTCTCCACTTATTATTTTCAATCTGGGAAAATTTGAAAATCCATCCAAAATCGTTAATAATAAAAATTCATTGTTTCGAAAAGTGCCCAAGTTTGCATTTTGACCACATGGGATAAATTCGAGATAAAATTAAATATCCCCCTATACCCTCTCCACTCCCATATATAGATAATCCTCGTCTCTATTCCCTATACATGTGAATATATATATGAATCGTCTAAATTTTCCAGAAAACGCATATAATCATAATGACGGGAGAAGGGATCGAAAGGGAGGGTAAAATGGAAGGGGAGCCAAGTTTTGGATCGGCGGAAGGGACAGAAATGGTGTATGACAGATCGGCACGAGCAAGACGTCGGGTAGAAGCGTGTGCCCGTGTCCGCTCCGTTCCTCACACATATTCACTCTCACTCCCGAAAAGCAAAAAAAAAAAAAAGAAAAAGAAAAAAAAACCTGGTGAAAAGGACAAACATTCAAACATTGAGCGCGTAAAAGTGGTCCTTTTATATACACACATTTTTTTCCTCTTCTTCTTCATCCACTTTCTCTCTCTCTCTCTCTCTCTTCCTCTAAACCTCTCCTTCCGATTGTCCTTCGTTCATATTCCCCTCCCTTTTAACCAGAGTTGAATCTTGGCATTCTTTTCCTTCTTCGTCTTTTTTTTATTTCTTTTCCCTTATCCCCCACTTGACACAAGAATACCTGTTCGCTCGCAAGGAGAGTGTGCGCACTGACCATTGTCCGCGCCAATCGGTGATCCCCCCCGTTCCTGCGGGCTAGTGACATCCACTAGACTAGATGATCCCCCAGCTGCCCCACCATTTCCTTGCCACGTGCCGATAACGCCCTTCTTTCGATATACCGGCTCTCTCCCAGAAACCGAGAGAGAGAGTGAGTTTTTCGAAAGAGACCTTTTTACAATATACAACGTCAAGCTTACACACAGAGAGTGAGAGAGAGTGAACACGAGAGAAGGGTTTTTCGCATCTCTCGCATATATCTCGCCGGTGAACAATTTTTTCAATCCCATGTGTCGTGACAGTTATTGTTTTTTGTGTGACGCTTCGAAAACATGTGGCGGGAGAGTTTAAACAGTGCAACTAATTCTTGGAGAAAGGTACATTATTGTCAACAGAGACACCGGCAAACCAAAGGGATTTATTACAAAAAAAGTGAAAGTGACAGTAAACAGAAGTTTCATGCTCGGAGATGATGATGATTGTGATCGACATTCATTTATATCTAGTCTAGGGTAAGAGGAAATGATCTGTTGATCTTTTTCACGTGTGAAAGTTCAAATTTTAAACCTGTGGAATTTTAATCTCTTTGCAATTAGTTTGGAAACTATTTTTTTCTGTATTCATTCCTCGCGCAGTGTTGTCACTTTAACGGATTTAAAAACTATTTCTAATTCAATTCAACTTAATTCAAATTCAATTTTATTCTATTCTATTCTACTCGATCACGAAAAACAACCATCAACTGGAACAGCCATAACTTTCCCTGAAATAGGAAAAGAATTCGTTAAATTAGCGAAAGTATTCGTTAAAATAGCGAAAGTATTTCTTGCAGTAACTAAAAATTTCGCTAATATAGTAAAATCTGTAGTTGTTCCAAGTGAAGATTTTTTTTCGTGATTCAATTCTATTCTACTCAATTCAATTCCGTTCAATTCTATTCTAATCAATTCGATACGATTAAAACTCGAATTCAAACAACGTTTTGTTTAATTCAAACAAAATTTATGTATTGACCGATTCCATTAACCATCACATTTTACTAATCACTCTTTTCAGAGCAAAAAATATTACTAGTCGATTTTTCTAATCAGCAAATTTAAAAATAGTAAAACTTCCAAAAGTTCAAATAAACGAAATTAATTTTCTTCTTCAAATTAAAATTTTTATTACAATAATTTAGCGTGACAATCAAAAAATAAACTTATAGTTTCTAGATGTAAAATGTAAGCTTTCTATTATTTATTGCTCTGAATAATTTTTAAAAACGTTTTCAATCCCAAATTTTAATTTGTTTTTAACTTTTGAAAATTCATTCGATCCTTCAAATCTAAGATCATAAATGTAACAAGAAATTTTAATTCAATTTTATTTCTCTCTTACTCTGAATCAGTGTGGAATGTTCTATTAATTTTCACTCATTAACAATTAATTATCACTCTCTTAAAAATAAAATTAGTAAAAACGTTCACTAATTTGAATTTGTGACTTTTTGCTTTTCAATTAGTAACTTTTAGTAATAAGTTAGTTGAAATTAATATCTATCAGTTAAATTACTAATAAATTAGTTAAAAATAAAATCTATCAACAAAATTACTAGTAAATTAATAAAAAAAATATCTATCGGTAAAATTACAAAAAAAATTAGTAGAAATTTATATCTATCAGTAAAATTACTAGTAAGGTAGGAAAAACTAATATCTACTGGTAGAATTACAAAAAAATAGTAGAAATTTATATCTATTAGTAAAATTACTAATAAATTAGTCATTTACCATCGGTAAAAATACAAATAAATTAGTAAAAATGTATATCTGTCAGTAAAATTACTAATAAATTAGTTGAAAATAAAATCTATCGACAAAATTACTAGTAAATTAGTAAAAAAAAAATATCTATCGGTAAAATTACAAAAAGAAATTAGTAGAAATTTGTGTTTATCAGTAAAATTACTAGTAAGTTAGGAAAAACTAATATCTATTGGTAGAATTACAAAAAAATTAGTAAAAATTTATATCTATTAGTAAAATTACTAATAAATTAGTCATTTACCATCGGTAAAAATACAAATAAATTAGTAAAAATTTATATCTGTCAGTAAAATTACTAATAAATTTTAGTAGATATTAATATCTATTTGGTAAAATTACAAAAAAAATTAGTAGAAATTTATATATACCAGTAAAATTACTAACAAATTTTGTTAGAAATTAATATCTGTCAATTCAAAATAAATTAGCAGAAATTAAGAATTATTAGTAAAATTACTAAAATAATTAGTAGAAATTATTATTTATCTGTACACGGTAAATCGTTAGGTATTAAAATAACACCAAATAGGATTAAAATAATCCAATTTAGTGTTATTTTAATCCATTTTGGTGTTATTTTAATACCTAACGATTTTCCGTGCACCAAATAAATGAGTAAAAATTAACATTGTTTAGGAAAATTGCTAAAAAATTATTAGGAATTAATATTTATCAGTGAAATCATGACAAAATTAATGAAGATTAATATTTATCAGTGAAATTATGAAAAAATTTGTAGAAATAAATGATTAACAGTAAAAAATTATAATTTTGGTATAGAAATTAATATCTGTCAATTCCAAATAAATGAGTAGAAAATAATAATTCTTAGTAAAATTACTAAAATAATTAGTTGAAATTAATATTTATCAATACCAAATAAATGAGTGAAAATTAATATTATTTTGGAAAATTGCTAAAAAATTAGTAGGAATTAATATTTATCAGTGAAATTGTGACAAAATTAATGAAGATTAATATTTATTAGTGAAATTATGAAAAAATTTGTAAAGATTAATGATTATCAGTAAAATTTACTAATTCAGAAGCAAAAAGTGAGTCACTAATACAAACTAGTTAAAATTTTAACTAATTCACATTTGAAGAGGCTGACCAAGAATAATAATAACTAAAAACTTCTCCAAAAAGTTAGTCAAAATTTCAGTCTATATTCACGAACTTTTAAATTCGAAATTCTCACCGTGTTTGATAACGTGTAAATTTTACCGATAATAATAATAATAATATATTTTACTAATCATTAAAATAACAATTGACTCTAAACTATTATAATCAGCATAATTTTAATAATCATCGAAGCACCGATTAATATTGGAAATTATAAGGATCAGTAAAATCTTATTTGTAATTAATGTGGAAATTAATTTCATATTTTGACGATCAATAAACTTCTAATTGATCAGCAATCTAATTTATAAATCAATAATCTATTATTACATTCGCAATAAAATTATCCAACTTTAAAAATAAACCGCATAAAAAATTTTTACTGTTTTAAACGAAAACAGTAATTTCAATATTTAAAAGGAAAATTGATTAATAATCGTGACAGTAAATTTTATTAATTAGAAAATTTTCCCAATTGACAGAATTTAAAAGTGTAGAAAAAGAATTTAAATAATAGTTTCGAACGTTTAAACTGAATAAAATATTCTTTATAAATTTTGAACTGTCAAATAAATGTAATCTTTGACATAAAAAATATTTTCACAAGCAACTGACTGGAAAAATTAAAAACCTAAATTTTACGAAACTAAATCTTTATAAAAAATGAAAGAGTAAATAATTTATTAATTATTTAAGAATGATTTTTTTGTAGTAATAAAAATTATTGTAATAGAATTTTAATTTGAAGAAAAAGAAGAAAATAAATTTCTTTCCTTTGAATGTTAAGAAACTTTAATTTCATTGACTTTAAACCGCAAATTTAAGTATAAATTAAATAAAGTAAAGTAAATTTAAACCATTAATTACAGGATATTATTAAATTGAATTAAAAATTGAATTAGTCAAAGTTTTTATTGTCCCAATGCTTAAACAAACACGTGCGAGAAAATTCGACTACAAATATTGATCCAGAATGCAAATTACAATAAAAAATTGGAGTAATATACATTTTAATTGTACTCTTTAAAATCTATACAAAATATTTCACTCTCTTATACCTTAAAGAAAAAAGTTTCTCGACATAATAATTATTTCTCAATTATAATAATTATTTCCGCACATTATTTTTTCAAAAATAATTAAAGTGCGGAAATAATTAAAATCACAATGCGATTCATTATCAAAAACGACAAAGTAGAACACCCCAAAAATATCTCAACTACATTTTAAAAATGTCCATTCAATTTAAAAAAGTTAATTTGATTCTCAATTCCATTAATTTCAAATTTCTTTCCCTTTACAATTACTCCAGAAATAAATTTTCCCATAAAAAAGTCTTTTAACTTCAAAATAGAAAGTTAATTACATTTTTCCCTTTTTTAAAAAAGAAGAATTAAATTTTTTATATATATTTCTAAAAGACTCATACCAATAAACAAAGATAATAAAGATATAAAAAGAACTGTAAACCTTTAGACACTAATGAATTTTCAATTTTAAACGAGACTTTTTTCTCATAAACACAAAAAAATAATAATGAGATTAAAATATTAAATCTAGCTAGAAACTTGTTTTCGACAATTTTTTTCATTTTTCGCTTATCGAATTTCAGATAATAAAGGTTAAAGTCGAATAAACTGAGAAACAATATGTGCAGTGAAATACTATGATTAAAAACTGTTTCGAAACTATAAAAAATTTTAAAATATCAATATTTCACGAAATCGAAATAAAAAAAATTCAACTTCTAAAAGATATATACTCCTGGCAATAATAATTCTTTTCAAACGTTGAAAAATAAAATAAATCGAAATTCATTCTCTGGGTTGAATTAATAATTTAAAATTAACAAAAAGGTTGTTCAGA
The DNA here is from genome assembly GCA_032873175.1 of Leptopilina drosophilae. Classification (NCBI taxonomy): domain Eukaryota; kingdom Metazoa; phylum Arthropoda; class Insecta; order Hymenoptera; family Figitidae; genus Leptopilina; species Leptopilina drosophilae. Next base: position 43,529,910 of record CM065480.1, on the reverse strand, counting down.
ATGTGTCAAAAATTAGAAACTATAATCAAAATTTAATTCCATCTCTTTAATCCTAATTAAAAAATTTAAATAATCCTTGAATAAACTTATAATAATCCCTTAATAATCCTAAGGTTTAATAATTTAATTCGGAAAGTAACAAAATTTGTGAACCTACAAAAAAAATAAAAAATTAAGGCAAAAAACGAATCAAAACGTTGTGCTTCGTGACACTTTTCATTCGATTCTAAAATTTCGTTTTTTTGATTTGACATCCGAAGAAAAACTGTGATTTCGAGATTGCGATTCGAAAAAGAATAAATTATAGGAGCATTTTAATTATTAAATCATAATTCTCCAATTTTTCATTACCATCGAGTAGTAAGAACAATTCAAATTTTATCAAATTGAACAGATTGAAGAAAAAAGAAGCTTTCCAAAAAGAGTCAAAAAAAAAAATGAAAAAATATTGCCGTAAAAAATTGAAAAACAATTTTTCACTGATTTTCAGAAATTCGTTTCTCAAGTATAAGAGAATAGGCATATAGAGACATGAGTCACCCTCACCAGGACCCTGATTCAGTTGGTGTTCCTATCGAACCACTTTCGAGGGTGTCTCACCACGTCTCGTTCGCCAACTTTCGGTTTTCTTTTTCTCCCTTCGTATACGAAATTCTCGTTAGACGCGTGAACCCTCCACTTCGATTTTCGTCGACTAAAATCATTATAACATTCTCAATTAATGCCGCCATGCGCATGGAGACCTTATTTCAACCTCACCCCCCCTCAATATAATTTCGAAATCCTCTTACAGGCATCGCATCAACTAGATTCATTAATAAAGTATCAAATTCCTGATTGGGGGTGGCAGCCTCCAATTCAAGAGGGCTGAAATCGTTCAACATACTTTTTTTCAACGTTGTAGCAATTTTTGATGGTCAGAAAATCAATATCAATACAAAATATTTCATTCCGGACAATGGTGAACGAAACTCATCTTTCTTCAACTGTTTGACTTCATCTTAATGTTCACATTACTCAGCAAATCACTAAAAATATTTGTGACACTTCAAGAACCACTAAAAATATTTGTGACACTCCAAAAATCACTAAAAATATTTGTTACACTTCAAAAACCACTAAAAATATTTGTTACACTTCAATAATCACTAAAAAATATTTGTGACACTTCAAAAACCACTAAAAATATTTGTGACACTCCAAAAATCACTAAAAATATTTGTTTCACTTCAAAAACCACTAAAAATATTTGTGACACTCCAAAAATCACTAAAAATATTTGTTTCACTTCAAAAACCATTAAAAATATTTGTGACACTTCAAGAACGACTAAAAATATTTGTTACACTTCAAAAACCACTAAAAATATTTGTTAGACTTCAAAAACCACTAAAAATATTTGTGACACTCGACAACTAACTATTAATATTTACGGAACAATACTTTGCAACACTTACAATTCAAATCCTCTCTCAAAAATTAATACCAATCGATAACTTTACTAACCAAACTTAATAAATTAATTTTCTAAACTCCACCTAATTTTGTTGATAATTAACGAAAACTCAAGAAATTTCATCCTATGCTTTCAGACATTAGAGTCGAAGAAAAAACGGGGCCACCCGGAGAAGGTAGGCGAGAGCTAAAAAGTGGAAACTCGAGAATGACGTCGACAGTGGTCCAGGAAGTGAGGCTGCCCGATCCTGCAGAATTGGACAGTGATGGGTCGAGCAGTGAGGATCGCGACGCCAGAAAACGACTTCTTGGCGAGGCAGATTCTTCGGGTCCGAAAAAAAGGCGAAAACAATCGACTCCGGTGAGATTTCCCACATCATTAATGTTGGGCGATCATCCCGAGTCAGAGGAAGAGGTCGACAATGACGCGGATCCAGATGCGGATGCAGTTTCGGAAGGTAAGCCGAATTCGCCAGCGGCAGAATCTCTTCAAGGTCATCCAAGAATAAAAGACGAAAATTTAAATACAGAATTCCGCTGTCAGTATTGTAGTCAATCATTCGATGACAAAGCGAGTCTCGATATGCATTTAGAATGCGAGCACAATCTTGTAGCGTCCCAAATACATTCCGAGAGTCAATCACCACATTCAAGAAGCAGTCAAGTTCAGATGAAAATAGAAACGATCAATCAATTAGATCAGTCCCTTAATTTAGTTAATGTCCCAAATATTGAAATGAAAAATTTAGCTTCCCCGTGGCTCGCTGAGCAGGTGCAATCATCACAGAATCAACAGCCAAACGAAGAATGGTCAGCCTCAATTCACATGATGCCAAAATTACCAGCCTTACCAAATTTCCCCGGAGGTCTACCTCAATATTTACCATTACCTCCAGGTTTTCCACTATCGGATTCTAGTCAGATTCATAGACCAAATTTAGGCCCAGCGCCAATGAGGATTTTCAATCCCGACGCATATTGTGATCTTTGCAATAAAGAATTTTGCAATAAATATTTTCTTAAAACGCACAAAGCAAATAAACACGGGATTTACGTCGATTCACCAAATCCAGTGTCAATCGGCGAAATGGGTGGAGCTCCTGTACCAATTTACCCCATTGGACAAATACCTCCACAAATAGCAGGACAATTACCAGCACAATTGCCCGGAAACAGTGTCAAATTGGAACCTGCTCTTAAACTAGATAATAATATCCCCCTACAATCCCCAACAATTCCATGTGATGTTTGTCAAAGAATGTTTCACACCGAAGAATCCCTAATGAAACACAAACAAACAGTTCACAGTGATCAAGCTGACCAGACGAATCAAATTCAAGCAGCGGATGATGAACGAGAAGTACAGTATCAAAGTCCCGGAGCGATGGAGATGCTCTTTAAACAAGAATACGGACTCGAGCAGGAAAACAGTACATTCATGCCACCGCCGAGGCATCTTTCACCACAGGCCATTCAGCAAGCGAAAGAAGCCAATTTCAGCGTGGAACGTCTCCGGAAACTAGGAGTTCTAAATCCGGACGCATTCTGTGAAATCTGCTGCAAAGAATACTGTAACAAATATTTTCTCCGCACACACAAATTCAAGAGGCATGGTATCATAATTCAAGACGAGAAACCACCACTAAATCCCGGTTCAGCAGCCACTTGGCATCAAGTGCAAACCAGTCCCCTAAACCTAATCATCAACGAATCGGGCAACGGATCCGAGTACAGCGATCGATCGACCGACGACCACGAGTGCAACACATGCGGCATCCGTTTCCAAACACTCGGCCTCTACGAATCTCATCGCCAACGAATTCATCCCACCGACGAAGAGACATCATCAAAAAATGATTTCGAAACCGACACTCTAGATCAACGGTCAATTTCGAATAACGACTCCATTTCGGAGGATCTCCAAAAACTACAAACCATGATCCTCCAACTAAATGGCATCGAAAACAAAATTTTCCCCTGCTTCGTTTGCGGTAAGGAATGCGATTCAAAAGCAACCCTAAAATCCCACATGGCGGAGCACGGTATCACATCGGACGAGCCTAGTTCTCCATCTCACAGTCGTGAAAAGTCCCTAACACCCCTAAGTACGACATTTTGTACCCTCTGCGAGAAGGAGTATCCCAATCAGGATGCCCTAAGGAAACATATATCCGAAGATCACAAATCAGTCTCAACCAGTGATTTAAATTCCCTCCCTCAGTTACCACCGATTTCAATGCCCACAACACCAACCTCATCCGTACCAACACCCGAACGCAAATCCTCATCACTGACCCCAACTTCCAGTTACTGCGAAATCTGCAACAAAGAACTCTGCAACAAGTACTTCATGAAGACCCACATGCAACGAATGCATGGCATCGAAATCGAAAACGGAGCACAAATCGGTGGTGTGATTTGCAACATCTGCAACAAGGAACTCTGCTCCAAGTACTTTTTACGAGTTCACAAGCACAACACACACGGGATTATCGAAGAGGGCTCAAATCTCTCCGCAAACAGCAAACCCGATACATTCGAAGCCACAATTCCCGACGACTCATCACTAAAACCAGAACAATTAGGCGATTTAAATCATCGCTATTTCACTCATTTCACCGAAGTCTGTCCCATTTGTAATCGACGATTTCGAAGCATCAAATGGCTCAAAGCTCACCTCTTGGGCGATCACGGAAAACTCGGCGTCGACAAATGGAAGGAACTCGAACAACAATACCAAGCGTCTCACACGAAAAATAATCGCTTACCCGGTACCTCTCGCATTCCCTCCACAAATTCAAATCTAAAAATACCCAACGGCTTCGAATCGGCCCAAAACAAAGTCCCCGATCTCTCCTCCCTCGGCAATCAAGTTCTCTCCAATCTATTCGGCTCATCAACCGAGGATCAACAATCCAAAACCTACAGATGCTCCTACTGTAATTTCACCACGACAGTACTACCCTTTCTCTTCCTACACGAAAGATCGCACACAAATCCCCAGGAGAATATTACCGAAAACGAGAGGATCCTCCAGTGTCCACTTTGTCCAAACAGTTTCTCTCAACCCGATCACTTTCATCATCACCTACTAACACGTCATCAATTCCCAAATTTTCTCGCCCAACTACCACCACCAATGTTCAACTCCTTCGGTGAAAAAATTCTCGAATCAAAAGAACCATTCATGGACAAAATCATTGAATCATCAAGAGACGAACCAGAGGAACAAAAACAAAGTCCACGAATTACAAACAACGAAAACGATACATCACAAAAGAAAACTGACACCGCCGTTCAAGTGACACCACAAGGAGTCTATAAATGCGCTCAATGTGGATTTGCAACAGCAAATTTAAACCGCATCAAGAAACACATCAAGAAGGATCACAAGGCATTTGGCGAACCGACGGAAAGTGTCATTTCAGAATTGAGCAAAATTCTCAAAGAGGTCGCAAATAAGCACAAAGTTCCGGCAAGTTACGCAATGCCTCAGGACATGAATTCAAATCCCGAGAAAACAATAATGCAACCATTTTTAATCGAAGAACAACAATTCCTAACATCAGCGCAAGACTGCAGTACGACTGGAGGCGAAGAATCCGGATCCAAACGTTTTGCCCCGGCTTTAGTCTATCTACCAGTTAAGGCTCGAGTCAGTGGTTCTCTCACGGCATCATTCACCCTAAGTCCCGCATAAAATCACCCCGAAGACAAAACTTTTTCTCAGGAAGAACAATTTTCTCTTTTACGCCATATGCCTGACATCAATTTTTTCGAAAACAATTCTAAGAAAGAAAATTTCTTTCAAAAACGACGGTCCAGATTGCACCTCGTTAAAATTAGAGCACACGGTATTTGTTCCTAAATTGCCAATGAGAATATAGTATTTTTTTAAGAAAAAAAACCCCCATTCTGATTAGTTGTTTGATCGTTTCTATTTCATTAACTCGGTATACGTATAATTGTACAAAAATAAATAAAAAAAATCGATCATCCCTCGATTAAAAACTAATTGGCCCCGTAGAGAAAAAAAAATTTTTTTATTGTAATACATATATTCTAATCGCGATGTTATAGTTGTAAATATAAATTATAATTAAGATTGATTGAGTGATCGAGACAAAGTTCCTATTTTAAATATAACGTCGGGGCCCCTCACTCAGGGAAGATCGACAAATTTTCTTCTCTAAAAAAAAAAAAAACAAATAATTCCCCTTTTCCTTTTTTTCTAACGCAGAGATATTTCACTTCTATCAAATATATTATATAATAATAATAGTCGAACATTATTCAACTAAGCGCCAATTTACATAATAAGACCAAGATTTATATAATTAAAATAACAAGAAAAAAATCTAATATAAAAACTATAGAATATTTTTCGTACGGGAACAATAGAGATCGGATAGATTTTGCAATAAATACCATTGTTATCAATATATAAATACGACATTAAAAATAATCCCGTCTTATAATAATTACGAAGAAAGAAAAAAATGAAGAAGAAGAAGTGAACGATAATTTTTAAGACTTAAAATTTAGAGAATATCAAGGAGCAAAAACTAACAAACTCAGGGTGAACACAGTATAACCCAGTAACAAAAGTACAATATTATACACAGCCAACCCATTTATTAAATATAATCGAAAAATATATTTGAAAAAAAATGTATGATATAAAAGTCCCAAGTTTTTTATAAGAAAAAAAATGAAATGATCTCCCTTAAAGATATTGACATGAAAATGACCAAAAAATAAGAATGTAATAATAAAAGAAAAGAACGCTCTATTAATTTAGTAATCTAGTCAAAGCAAAAGCTAGTCTCTAGACAAGATATAAAGAAAAAAAAACCTAAGAAAAACCATATTTATCGGTCACGGGAAAAAAATGGATATTGAAAATTTAATAAATATAGTAAAATTATAGACATATTACAGGGACATAAAGAGTGGGATTAAATGTATTATCTAGATTTTAACGCTCTATATTTATAAAATTTCGTTTAACATCTGATGCACTAATTATATAATGTCTAGAAAATTAACTCGAGCATTTAAAATATTCAAATAATTCTCCCATGCACGCACGCAACGATCAACATTTTAATTAATGTAATTCAGTTAAATGCGGTTTCTCTTCACAACAAAAAATTAAATATAATATAAATACTTTGTATTTATTTTTTTTATTTTAATGTTCCACAAGTTCTGAACGTACTGCAAAAAATAATTCTTACATTCAGTCCACTAAAACTAAATTATTGCAATTTTTTGCTGAATAAGACTTTTGAGGGTATTATTTTAAGTCCTAAAATTTACCTGATTGTATTGTAAAGCATAAACTATCAGGAAATTTTGCTCATTTCTGATGGTAAATTTGACTTATTTTGCAGTAGATTTTGCTACGTTTAAAGTAAATTTTAACTAATTTTTACAAAAAACTTCGAACGCAGCAATTTTTATTCAAAAAATAGTAAAATTTGCTGGTCAGAAATAGCACAGAAGTTCCTTAAATTTTATTCCGTAAATTTTTTCCTCCAAAAATATTAAAAGTTGCATAAATTTCAGACAGTTTAAATTTTACTTTGTAAATAGTAAAAGTTACTCTACATTTTACTCCCAAAATAGTAAATACTTTAATGATCCCCAAGTTTTGAACGTTCAAATGAACGAAATCCTTTTTTATTGAAGATATTTTAATAAATTACAAATCATAAAAAAATTTAAAAACTAAACTTGTGCTTTTACAAACTCAGTAATTAATTTTTTGGATTCTGAAGCAAAATAACTGCAATAAAAATTTAATTTTTAGAAGAAATAAATAAATTTCGTTCATTTGAACGTTTAGAACTTTAGAATCTTATACTTTAAAGCACTTTAGAGCAAAAGTTTCAAGAAAGTTTAAATTTTACTGTGTAAATAATAAAATTCCCTTTGCATTTTACCATTTGGCTTTTATAAAAAAAAAAAAAATAAATAAATAAACGATAATAAATTTTACTATTTATATTTTTATACCTGACGCAATTTGAATTTGAAGAAAAAAATAAACAAATGTAGCTTTAAAGTTCAGAACTTTAGGAACGTTATTACAGAACATACTAAATTTTAACATAAATACCAAATTTAAACAACAAAATATACTAAATTTTAACATAAATACCAATTTTTAAATTACAATTGTTAAACAAATAATCAACACCATAAGAGAACAAGCATTTAAATAAATTATCTTAACAATGAAAAAATCTACAAAAAAATAAACAAATTTCGTTCATTTCCAACTTTGGAAAAAAAAGATTGTAAAAACTCTCATTATATGCTAATTATGATTATTGCGGATTAAATAAGAGAAAAATATCCTAAACAAATATATATATAAATAACTAAAAATAGAAATTCAAGTAGACTAAAATAAAAACAAAGTCACGATTGACCTAATATCTAAATAATAAGTTTTGATATCCATTTTTTTCCCGTGCCAACGCAGTGTAGAAAAGAAAACTTATTTTAAGCAGAAAAAGATGTCTTAATTTAAAAAACAACATATTTTCAAAGAGAAAATAAGAAAGCCTTTGCTGAATTTAGGCAATTTTAATACGACTAACTGAATTTTAAAACTCCTCTTAAAATCAGACCACCAATTGAACTTAAAGTGATGTCGCAAAACACGAGTTTTAAAAAATTTTCATAGAAAAAGCAAAAAGAAAAAATTTGAACATTTTTGCAAGACTCTTTTTGCGGTGTCACAGAGAATATTAAAAAATTCGAAGTATAAACATTTGTCATCTATTTTGCAAAGTACTCTCTTAATTTGAATCAGTTAAAAATCATGGTTTTATCTGACAATAAGTGACTGATTTTTTCGCTTCTGAATCAGTTAAAAACAATTGATTTTCAGTTGAAAATAATTTAAAAACTAGTTAATCTTGACTAATTGAATCAGTAAAAAAAATTTACTGAAATATCAGTTATATTTTTAACTGTCAGTAGAAATATTACTATTTAAATTAGTAACTGACTTTTTGCTTCTTAATCAATAATTTGTAACTTATTCAAATTTAGGAGTATTCATATAATTTACATTAAAAGAAAATTTATTTGGTTCAAAGAAACAATTACTTGTCTACTATAAAATATTTTTTTATATTGAACAAATTTGTCAAAGTCAAATAATATTTGCTTCATTGAAAAAAAATTAGGTTTGAATCAAATAATTAGGTTCAATCAAATAATTAAGTTCAATCAAATAATTAGGTTCCATCATATAATTAAGTTAAATCAAATAATTAGGTTCCATCAAAAAATAAGTTTCGTATAACAAAATAGAGATTTTGTTAAAAAAAACCTCATTTTCAGGATATTCTAAATAAGGTTTCCTTGACACGAATAAATATTTATTTGCTTTAAAGAAACATTTGGTTCAGTTAATTAAATTTAGCGTTTGAATAAAAAATGTTATAAAAAAAATGTTATCTTGTGAAGCAAACCAAAAACGTTAAGTTGAACCAAGCAAAGCTTTTATAGCAATACATTTATTTAGTTGATTCAATCAAAATTTTCATGTTTGAAACCAAATTTACTTGATTCAACCACAATTTTATTCTATCAATAATATTCAACAAATATTTTCTAAATACTCAAATTCTGAAAATATTGGTCCAAATAAAATTTATTCACTTTAAATAAATATTTACTTGCGACAATTGACAAACAGATTACTTGAATCAAATAAATTTTGTACTTCAAACTAAATTAAAAAAATAAAACGATTTTTTAAAAATGTATTCCTAAAGTACATTAATTAAAAGAGTAAAATTTCAGATATACACAAAATATAAATTATACCGAACAACTCCAAAAAAGATGACAAGTTTATTTTCAATATTTTTCGGCCTTTAAACGGCGATGAACGGTGAAACGATGACTTAAAGTTCCTTTTGAGAAATTGTTCGTTTTCGTGCCTTGCAACTTGCAAAGAAACTGAGAATCAAAAATTTTTTTATGAAAATGTAAATTATATCTAGGTCAATAATGCTCTCTTCTCGTAATGGCCGCAATTCTTTTTTTTCACTTTCTTTTTTTTGCGAATAAGGGTTAAACGAATCAGCTTGAAAACGGGGAAAATTATTACTTTCACCCTTTTACACGTTATTGGACAAAAAAAAAAATGAAAAAAAAAAAAAATGTCACATTTTTCCCCCTTTTTGCGTTTATATATCACAGTGTTTGAAAACGACCGTTTTCAGGTAAATTCTACGTTTTTAGGTGATTTTTTACCCCCTTTAGGTAAAGTGCCAGGTACTCGCAATATTAACGGCCTATATGACAATTCGAAAGAAATGCTTGAAAACGATGCAGCTGTTCCCTTTTTTTTTTCGTAGAGTGACCACGCGCGGTTGTTGTTGGAAATTGCAGCTACCCCCTAACCCAACATCACTCCCCAAAAAAATATATAATATTCGTATTCCGGATGAAGGGACTGATAGACAGACGGACGGACGGACAAACTTAAGGACTTGTTTCCGTTTGATGCACACGCCATTGCATTGACAATGTTACTACCCACGAAATTAGACTTGTAAGCGTGATAGCCGCAAATTTTCGTTTGTTCACCTTCACCTCATTCATATACATATACATATATAAAATTTCTCCCAACCCAAATTATTTTCTAACCAATTTTCAAAGAAAATCCTTAACCACAAAACCCCTTTCTCTCTCTCTCTCTTTCTTTTTTTTTTTTTTTACTCTTTCTCTCTATCGTTCCCTTTTTTTCTCCTAAACCATAAAATTATTATAGAGACAATACAAAGTTTTATTGGAAATACAAAATTTGTCTACTTAATAACAAAAATTAGTCATATATATTTTTTTTATATATATGATAAACGCGCGGTGGGGCTGCTTTTTTTATCGTTAATCTTAATTATAGCATTAAATTTTTTATTACTTGTGCATTTCAATTTTTGTCATTTTTTTTTCACCGCGCACTCTTTCCCAGACACTATTTAAGAATGAAGTAGATCCTTGCGTGACTCGACATCACAATCGAAATATAATTGTTTCTTCGTGCACAAAAGTGTCGAATCACGTTTATTTCGTGTGTCTATCGCGATCGTCTCTGATTGACCTTATATTAAAAAATGTACAAAACTTTTTTTTGGCATTTTTCGTGTGTATTAAATTTTTATTTTTGCGGGAACAACTTTCAAATTGACTTCATTTTAATCAAACAAAAAAAAAGATTTCTATTGCACATAAGAAATATTTTCTTATTATTACAATTATAACAATAATTTATAGAAAGTGAATTTATCATCCGGTTTAGAAATATTAAATGAGAAAGAAGCTATCAATTTTCCGAATCAATTTACAAATAATTAAATATTGGAAATTGATAGCTTCTTTCTCATTTAATATAATAATAATTGTTATTATTGAATTAAATAATAATTGTTATTATTGAATTAAATAATAATAATTATTATTAAATTAAATAATTATAAATAATTGCAATTATTTATTAATAATAGTAATAGAAAATCAAATCAAATTATTGAATTAAATAATAATTATTAAATTAAATAATAATTATTTTTATTCAAATAAATAATTATAAATAATTACAATTATTTATTAATAATAGTAATAGAAAATCATTTTGTTTAAAATTTTTTTTTGTTTTTGATTATAGCTGAAAATAACTAATTTTAATAGTACCTTACAAATTATTAATTTTACAGTAAAAATTCAGTTACTGATTCAAATAGTAATAATATTAAAATAGTTAATAGTGACTGATTTTAAATTCACTTTTAGGATAAAAAAAATTACTTATAGTTTTTGTAGCTAATCATTTTTTAGTCAAATTTGACTATTTTTTAAATTATTTATTAACTAATAATTTATTATTATCTACTAACAATTAATCGAATTTGACTATTTTCTTAATTATTTATTAACTAATAATTTATTACTTTCTACTAATATTTAGTCAAGTTTGTCTATTTTATTAATTATTTATTTATTTATTAATAATAAGTTAATTTCTACTAATAATTTTAGTCAAATTTGACATTTATATTATTTATTTATTTACTACAAGTTATTTTTTGCTAATTTTCTGACAAAAATATTAATAAAATTTGACAGACTTCGTTTTAACTAATTTAGTCATTTTTCACTAATAATTAGTTATTTCCCACAAAAATGATTTGCTTTCTTAACCAAAAAAAGGATTTTTAATAAATAGAATTTTTTTTATTACAACAACTTTTCCTTAATTTTCCCTTTTATTTGAATCTAAGAAATTTGTTCCCTAAATCAAAGATATTTTAAGAACTAACACAGAAAAAATGTTTTAATTCAAAAAGGAAACTTTATTTTCAAAAAAGAATTTATTTTTAAATAAAAAAAAATTAAGGCAAATTAAACGAAAACATTAAATAAAAAAATGTTTTGCTAATTATCCAGAATTTCTTTGAATTAAAGAAAATTGTTTTTGAACTTAAAATAATTCTTTTAAACGAAATAAATATTTCTTAAATGAAGGACAATTATTTATAATAAATTTTCTAATACATTTTCTCTGAATCAGAGAAAATTGTTTTAAAATCAAATAAATTTGTTTAAATCAAAGAAAAATTCATTTTTAATCAGAAAAACAAGAAAAAACTTGTAAATTAAATATTTTACTTGGTTAAGAATTAATTTTATCAAATCAATACATTTTTCATTTAATTTTTTTATATTTTGTAATGAATTTCAAATTCGAAAAAGTTGTCAAAGACAATAATCCTTCATTTGAATGTTCGAAATTTAAGGGCCATAAAAATTTAAAATTCTTAAAACTCCCTAAAATCTGAATTCGTAACTTTTGAAAATCAGTCACTTTATTCTCACAAATTCAATCAGTCAAAATTTTACTCAAAATTAGTTTTAAATGGAAAAAACATAAGTCATTTTTCACTGAAAGGCACATTTAAAAATTACCCAAAAATTCAGTTATTTTTTTATTATATTTTACCAATTAATGAAAAATGAGCCATACTTCAATCATTTTCAATAAAATTTAGAACAATCAGTTAATAATTTAACTTTAATTAACGACAAACAGCAAATTTAAAAATTACCGAAAATTTCAGTTATTTTTTATTATATTTTACCAATTAATGAAAAATGACCCATATTTCAATCATTTTCAATAAAATTTTAGAGAATCATTTAATTCTTTAACTTTAATTAACGACAAACGGCAAATTTAAAAATTACCGAAAATTTCAGTTATTTTTTATTATATTTTACCAATTAATGAAAAATGAGCCATATTTCAATCATTTTCAATAAAATTTTTAAAAATCAGTTAATACTTTAACTTTAATTAACGACTAACTTTTTGCTCCTTAATCAGAAAAAATTTACGAATTCATAAAAAATTCTCTTGAATTTGTAAATTCAATCAGTAAATTGAATCAGTAAATTTTAACCGATTTAAAAGGAAAAAATTCAGTCACTAACTCAAATCAATTAAAACAAGATTTTGATTTTTAAGATTCAGATTTAAAAAAACAATCAAATCTCACAAAAAAATAAATTTAAAAAACTATTCCTCAAAAATTCCACCCCCAATTAATATTTATAAAAAAATTTACAATTCCCAACAAATGTTACATAACGAGAGAAAATTGTTCCCTTAAAACTATTAACCTTTGACAGTGTCACTATAAAAATACGTTCGAAAGCGTATCGATACCCGTCTGTTCATATGGAAACTATTCTTTTTTGTCTTAAACCCCATAAATATTCGTTGATCCCTAAGCGTGTCTATTGTGAATCATTCAGACAAACCCCTCGAGTCGATGGTTTCCAAAAATTCGTATAAATTAGTATGCGTACGTCTGAAAGCATTAGCATATATTCCGTATTATACATACATATATATATATAGGGGAGGAAGAATCGGCCATTACGGGACCAATGAGAGAAAAAGAGAGAAAAAGAGAGAGAGAGAGAAAGCAAACAAGTGAGAAAGAAATAATAAAAATATACATACGAATATGGAAAAGCTATGAACAAAAATCTATAATATAATATTCGAAAAGGGGGGGAGGGGGGAAATATAAGAGAGAATCGACAAGAGGGGTAAAACTAAAAACGAAGAGGCGGGCGGGGGGAGGTGAATTAGAGAATTTGAGAGTACGAGGGAAAAAAAATGGAAATTTTCGGGGACCATTGTTCGTGAGAGTCGAAAAAGATGGGTCAAACTAAAGAATGGTCCATCGTCCACACACATATATATACGAACGCATCTGGTTTCATAATAAATGCAAAGATCACAGTTAAGGTCAACTCCGTGACCTTGGGTGTGGACCCAGTCACGAATTTTTTGGGGAAAAAAAAATAAATAAAAGAAGTTGCACGGGAGAAGAGAAGAAAAATAAATCGATCCAAGTTTAGCGACGCGTGCCCTTTTGTCCATTCTCTCACCCTAAATCGAGGGACAATGACATGCAAAATGCATGTACGATAAACGTCCTTTTTTTTAATTGCGCCCGTTATATTATATATGCGCTCTCGCAGATGAGAGAAAAAAAAGAGAGAAACATAAGAGAGACTGCATTGCAAAATTAATGGTCTGAGAGCATTGCTACTGCTGCTGCTGCTATACCATTTCGGATTTACTCTCTATGACAGATACATATATATATTTTACTTTTACTCACACCATGTCCCTTAAAATGATAACCAAGCAGAAAAATTGTACATCATTTCTCTTAACAAAAAAGAAAATAGAAAAACTTCATATAAATGCAACAAACGCAACAGGAAAAATCTCTTAATTAATTAATGACCAGAAAAGTTTGAATTCATTGTCCGGAAAAAAAGTATCACTTTTAATAAGATTGCATTTTTAATCCTGTATTTCACATAATTAAATTTGCATATTCGTTTATTACAACTTTTTTTTTATCACAATAACCATTTTTTTAAAATAACCATTACATAATGTTTCTTCTCTAAATTTGAATCAGTGGAATTTTATTCAAATTCTCCGAGAGTATTATTAGCAATAGCGATAACAGAAAGTATAAATAATTTTTATATTTCCGTAAACCGAATTTTTTAAAACTGTATAAAAATTGTATCTTCTTTTAAAATATAATTTTTATACCCATATTTTTTATACAATCGACTAAATGCTAATGTTTTGTGTATTTTACAATAAATCTAAGAATACTTAGTTTTTTAATATGAATCTTGACAAAATATGAAAAATAACAAAACAGTATAGTATGGTAAAATCTAGTAGTTTCTTCAGTAAAAACCCTCAGGAAAAAGTTTTATTATTCTCAAAAAATTCCTAACGAAATATCCTCAAAAAGTTCAGACTACAATAAAATTCAAAAAAAAATATAAAATAAACAGAAATTAAAAAAAGATGTCTCAAAAATTTCTTAGGTTCAAATGAACTAAAACTAAAAAAAATTTTAAACGCAATAAATATTTATTACAATATTTTACATTTCAATCTAGTAATTTAAAAAAATATTGTTGCAAACAAAGTCATTTCGCTCATTTGAACGTTCGAAAGTTTAGGAAAATAACTAAACAGTGAAATAAGATAGTAATAAATTTTTACACTGCGAGGAAAAAATTCAGCAAAATAAACCAAAACATTTGATTAGCAATCACAAGAAAAATTGTTTCTAAACAAACTTTTTCCCGAGGAATTTTAAAACATAGAAAATCTAAAATTACAACCTACCAACAATCAGCAAACAAAAACTAATAAAGAAAAAAATTCGATTCGATTACAAAATATACTTTCACTCTAGCAAAAAATGAATAATTAATATTAAAAAAAAACAAATTAGAATCAAAACCAAATTCGAAACAAAATTGGTAGAACAAATTGATAAAACAAATTAATAAAACAAATTCATCAAACAAATTAATAAAACAAATTGATGAAACAAATTAATAAAACAAATTGATGAAACAAATTAATAAAACAAATTAATAAAACAAATTGATGAAACAAATTAATAAAACAAATTGATAAAACAAATTAATAAAACAAATTGATCAAGCAAATTAATGAAACAAGTTGATGAAACAAATTCACAAAACAAATTGTAGAATTTACTGAACAATAAAAAAATTTAGTAACAAATGACAAACAATTGTCCACGCGAATAGCGAAACGAAGAAGAGGGCATATTGGCCTAAAATTAAAAAAGACAAAAACCGATAAACGACACGTTTGTGTATTAAAAACTTATACCTAAAAGCTATAAAGTATTGCCTTCATAATATAAATTGAGCGCATGATCAAAAAAACGTATTATTTAATAAAATAAATTAATACAAAAAAACGAGATATTATATATATATATATATATACACATACAAAAATGTATATAAATTATATATACGTATAACGAGATGAAACAAAAATACGCCATTAAAAAAAACATAGAGGGTAATATGCAAAGAAAAGAGAAAAATTTATATATATATAAAAAAATAATAAAAAAAATTCTGTAATATATATACAATAAGAGCATGATTCGTGTATGTAGAATGACTGTATGATTTTTTAATGTTAATTAGCGATACAGTAGATACGGCTAGTCATTTTTTTGTAAACGATTTATTATTGCGATTTAAATTTAAGCTAGTCATCAAGTGTAGTCACAAATAGTCAAACAAATTCAGATAAGCATGACGAATTTTATACATAGATATCTATATACTTTAATTATACATTATTATATTATATATGATTTTTATAATTTTTAAATTTTTATATTATTTTACATAGTGTGATCCTCGTTTTTTTCAATAAAATTCACTTTTTTTCTTATTTCCAATTATTTCTCATTTGCAATTTATTTCATTATCCTTATTTCATTTGTTGCTTTAATTTTTATTTTCAGGTTATTGTTGTCATTATTATCATTATTATTATCATTATCATTATTATTTTTATTATTATTATTATTATTATTATTATTATTATCATTATCATTATTATTATCATTATTATTATTATTATTATTATTATTATTATTATTATTATTATTATTATTATTATTGAAATTTATTGTGTGTTTTATGTGCTTTTCTAGTAACTGTTCCTGGTGCAATAAACAATAATAGTATTGTCATGAATTGTTATTAAAAAATTTTGAATTTTTTTTTAATTCAATAAATCTATTCAGCAATGTTGCATAAATATAAATGAATATTATTTTATTCGTGATACAAACAATAGAAACATATTTTATTTACATAGTATAGTAAATAAAAAAAATTTATTTACTTAGTACAGCAAATAAAAAAAATTTATTTACTTAGTACAGCAAATAAAAAAAATTTTATTTACTTAGCACAGCAAATAAAAAAAAATTTATTTACTTAGCACAGCAAATAAAAAAAATTGTATTTACTTAGTACAGTAAATAAAAAATAATTTTATTTACTTAGTACAGCAAATAAAAAAAATTTTATTTACTTAGTACAGTAAATAAACAAAATTTTATTTACATAGTACAGTAAATAAAAAAAAATTTATTTATATAGAAAATATTTAAATAAAAAATGTTTCTCTATGAACAAATAAAAGTGAATTCTGTGAATAAATAACTGCAGTATAAGCGATTTCTTTCTATTGACATATACAGTTTAGATGAATCACCCCCCTGAGTTCGATGACTTCATTAATCATCTTCGCGTGTACTTTGTTATTTCTTCTTTTCATCTTTATTTCACCACGGTTCCAATTCATTCATTATTTTCAAAGAAAAAAAAATAATCGTATTTTTTGTTTTGATTATCATTTAAAAATATTAAATTAAAAAATTTTTTTGAAGTGAAATAAGTTTGAATATTTGGAAAACTGCCCATTCGCTAAATAAATTTCCAATTCTAAAACAAATTTAATTATCAATTATTTATATTCTTATCGATATTATTATTAAAAATATAAATAACAATAATAATGATAATAAATTAACTGTAATAATTAACAACTAGTTTATTAATTTGTTTAAGAATAATCAGAGAGAAAAAATACTATTTATATTATTATTATTAATATTAATATTATTATTTTTATTATTAGTATTATTAATATTAATATTATTATTTTTAATATTATTTATATTATTATTATTAACAATAATATTAATATTATTATTAATAATATTATTATCATTGTTATTTAAGAAAAATTACTCTACAACAAAAATTAGAATTCATTTAGTTATTTATTTATCACATAATTATAATAAAAGAAAAATAGCTTTCTTCCCCTTTCTTAGTAAAGAAAAAAAAAGTGAAGCAATTTTTCTAGGATTTTTTTCAGCGATTTTTTTTAACATGAGCGCAAACACAAAAGACAAAGGGGGATGAAATAATCCATGACAAGTAGGATGTGTGAACAAATTTCAGTTCTCCTCATATATAAAGAGTTTGGGAAAGTCGTCTTTTCGTCTTGAACTTCTCGAGCCGACGACCAATGAGTAAATGACACAGCTATCTATCCCCACTTTTAGCTCTCGCCAAACACACAAAGACGAAAAAAACACCCGACCACCCACACACACTTTTCGCCCAGTGTGTGTATATACATACAAAAATCAATAATATCTTGCGGTTTCCACGAGCGCCCAAATTGAACTCTCAACTCCAAAGACAGGACCAAAAAACTTTTCCGTCATAAATTACACTTTTTTTTCATTTCAAAAATTTCTCACATCTCACCACTCATTCTTTTATGAAAAAAAAAATATATATATATATATTTATTTTAATTAACTGCAAAGAAATCTCCCCCCGGCTCCCTCTTTTTTTTCTCCAAAGTGTAAACTTTAATTAAGATTTTTTTCTCTCCACATCGCCATAAAAATAAATTTCAGTTATGGTTCTCATGAAAAGTTGTGCAAATCCAATTTAAAAGAATTGCAACTTTTCTAATTTCAACTTTTCCGCGAGTATAAAGTGCACAAAGTTTTCAATGAGAAAAAAGTTACTGTAAAGCTATGACGAAGCTTTTAAATTAATCATCTTAATGGCGAAAATCTAGAGGAAGACATTATATGACCTTCTTAAAAAAAAAAAAAAAAATTAGTGCGGAAAAAAATATCACACATTTATACACAATTGAATTTCAAAATTCATACTCTATATCCAATCACAAACTCAAGATTTTTTATTATTCAATTTTATTATTTTATTAATGTTGATTAATAATTTTTAATTATTTAATCAATTATCTCGAATTTATTCAATTGTTTTCAATTATTCAGATATTAATTAAAATTGAATTTACTCTCTAAATCTGAATACGGAAAAAAATTTCACCTATAGAAAAGCTGTAAATTTTACTAAATTAGCGGAATTTTTAGATATTTCTGTTAAAACTTTAATTATTCTAGAAATGGATCACTTTTAGCTTGAGCAACTGTGAAAAAAATAGTATTAGTAGAAAACAACTAATTATTAGTGGAGAATAACTTATAATTAGTAGAAAAAATCTACTGCCTAATCTAAATTGATAGAATTTTTCCCTGTAATCTTTAAATCTTAATCAGTAAAAATCATGACTAATTCGAATTAGCGACTGACTTTTTTTCCTTGAATTAGTAAATTTTATAATAATAATAGTAATTTCTACTAATTTATTAGTCAAATTTAGTCATTCGAAAGCAAAAATTCAGTTAACGATTAAAATTAGTCAACATTTTGACTAATTCAAATTTAAAGAATAGTAATAAATAGTAAAATTTCGCTAATTGTTAGTAATCCTCATGGACGACTATTTCGATTAAAAGTTAAACAATTTTTAGTAAAAGTCACTAAATAAATTTGTAAAATTGTTTTATGAACTTTTAGAAAAACAGTTTTACTAATTGCTAGTAAAATTCTTTTAGCAATTAGTAAAATTTTACTAATTGCTAGAAAAATTATTACTAAATCGTTTGGTGAACGACTTTTCATAATTTCATTAGCAAACTTTCTATTACTTCCAATTTAATCTCAAAATAAGAATTAATAAAAATTTTAAATAATTTGAATTAGTGACTGACTTTTTTCTCTCATTTAGTAAATTTTACTATAATAATAGTAATATATACTAATTTATTACTAAAATTTATTAATTCAAAGGCAGACTGACTTTTTCCTTTTATTTAGTAAATTTTACTATAATAATAGTAATTTCTACTAATTTATTAGTAAAATTTATTAATTCAAAAGCAGACTGACTTTTTCCTTTTATTTATTAAATTTTACTATTAATAATAGTAATTTCTACTAATTTATTAGTCAAATTTACTAATTTAAAGACAGAAAGTCAGTTAATTAATAGTAATTTCTACTGATTAATTATTAAACTTTAATAATTTAAAAGTCAATAAATACTAATTTCTACTAATTTATTAACAAACTTTGATAATTTAAAAGTCAATAAAAAGTAATTTCTACTAATTCAAAAGTAAAATTTTCTAATTCAAAAGCAATAAGTAAGTCATTAATAATTCAAATTAGTGAACATTTTTCTATTTCAAATTTAAAGTGTGGAAAGTAATTACTGATAAAAAATAATCAAGTATTAGTATAAAATATCTAAAATCAATCTAAATATCTAAAAATGTTTTTTTTAATTTTTTATTTCTATTCAAATAATCTAAAAGTTAATAAATTTAATTAATTAAAAATAATTGATCATAATTGACTATTTCTGTAGTAGATATATTACTAATTGAATCAGTCACCTACTTTTCGTTTTCGCAATACCAAATTGGATATTTTTTACCTATATAATTCAAATTTAGAGAGTATTCAATCACCATTTTTTTATTGTCACGAATTAAAAATAAAATAATACTGTTATGAAACTATAAGAATCGAAATTTATTTTCATCGTCGAAATTTAATTATTGCCTCTGCCTCTCGACTTGACATTCAGGTCATTCTATATGAATTTCAATCTTAAAATTCCTTTAATCCTCTCTGCCCTTTGCTATCGTCGATTATCTTCAGGAAACGTCAAATATTAAACTCGGTAGCTTCTATCGGAAATTCATTACAAACTGTTAGGAGTGAGAAGAAAAAAAAGTCCAAAATCTCAAAATCAAAAACTTTTTTAATCGTAAAATCGCAAGATTTTACGATTGTAAAAATTTTTGATTTTGGATTTTCTAAATCGTTTTTTTACGATTGTAAAAATTTTTGATTTTCTAAGTTGTTTTTCTACGATTGTAAAAATTATTGATTTGGGATATTTAAATGGGTTTTTTACGATTGCAAAAATTTTTGATTTTCTAAATTGTTTTTCTACGATTGGAAAAATTTTATATTTTGGATTTTCTAAATCGCTTTTTTACAATTGTAAAAATGTTTGATTTTCGATTTTTAAATCGTTTTTTTTAAGATAGTAAAATTTTTTTATTTTCTAAATCGTTTTATTACGATTGTAAAAATTTTTGATTTTCTAAATCGTTTTTCTACGAACGTAAACATTTTTTATTTTGGATTTTCTTAATCGTTTTTTTAGGATTGTAAAAATTTTGGGTTTTGAATTTTCTAAATCGTTTGTTTACGATTGTAACAATTTTTTATTTTGGATTTTCTAAATCGCAAGATTGTACAATTGTAAAAATTATTGAGTTTAGAATTTTAAATCGTTTTTTTTACTATTGTCAAAATTTTAGATTTTTTATTTTCTAAATCGTAAAATCGCAAGATTTTACAATTGTAAAAATTATTGATTTTGGATTTTTAAATCTTTTTTTACGATAGTAAAAATTGATTTTCGATTTTTAAATCGTTTTTTTACGCGATAGAAAAATGTTTGATTTTCTAAATCATTTTTTTTACGATAGTAAAAAATTTGATTTTCTAAATCGTTTTTTTACGATAGTAAAAATGTTTGATTTTCTAAATCGTTTTTTGACAATAGTAAAAATTTTTATATTTTGATTTTCTAAATCGTTTTTTTACGATTGTAAAAATATTTGATTTTGTATTTTCTAAATAGTTTTTTTACGATTGTAAAAATTTTGGATATTTTAAATCGTCTTTTACAATTGTAAAAGTTTTTAATTTTGGATTTCCTAAATCGTAAAATCCTAAGATTTTACTATTTTTAAACTCTCAGACGTTCATTTAAGGAAGAACAGAAGAAGGAGAAAAAAAGAAGAAAATTTTAAACGTCAGATTTTCATTTAAAAACAAAGGAAAAGAAGAATGAACTTTCAAACTTTAGATTTTCATTCAGGAACAAAAAGAAGAAAATTGAAAATTTTCATTTAAGAACAAAAAATAAACTTTCTTTCTACTTTTCATTAAAAAAAAAGTAAATTTTTTAATTTCTATTTAAGAACAGAAAAAAGATTTTTAATTTTCATTTAAGAACAGAAAAAAGATTTTCAATTTTCATTTAAGAACAGAAAAAAGATTTTTAATTTTAATTTAAGAACAGAAAAAAGATTTTTAATTTTCATTTAAGAACAGAGAGAAGAAAATAAAACATTACATTTCGGATTTACCTCTAAAATTCAATATCAATAGAGAAACGAATAAAGCATCATTTCGAGACTCGAGATATTTTATTTATTATACTATATATACATGTATTGTCTAAAAAGGAAACAAAAAAAAAAAAGAAAAAAGAAAAAAAACGAAAAAAGGAAGGAAGAGTGGAGAGAGTTGTTGCTAACTCTAAGAAGAAAACCGAAGGAAGGTATCGAACCGACTACCACCCCTTTTTTGTCCCCCTTCGTTTCTTCTTCCTGGTCCTCTTTGCCCCTTCTCATCAGTTACCCCAGCCACAAGATTGCTTATAGTCCGCGACAAGGAAGTGGATTGCAATTATCAAGACCGCTCCCTCTTATACTCTCTTCTCGTCTTAAATCCACCCATCTCAACTCTCCCCCATGGTTCAGTTTTTCCAGCCTCCAGAGTTCCAGCTATCCCCCCATACCACCACCACCTCCTCCTCCCACTTTCTTCAGTCTTATACTCTCTCTTCAACCCCTAGATCCCCGGTCACTCGCTCCCTCGTCGCGCAGGCCAACTTGGAAATTTCATCCTCTCGTAATAATTTTACCGCTCCCTTTTTTTTTTCTTACTGCGGCTGTAGCCATCACCATCCTTCACGATTTTTCTTGCTGGACCAAAGAAACTCTTATAATGCTCGGCCTTTCTGAATCGTTCATTCTCCAGATATATAAAATTGCCGGGATTCCCTCTCTCTCCCCCCCCCTGCTTTATATTTCCCCTCCTTTGTACTCATCATCAATTTTTTTTGTCCTTGATTACGCGACTGTTATATTTTTTAATAATCAATATAATATTAACTTGAGGGTGGAAGGAAGAAAGGGGGAAAAAAAGAAAGATTCTATTTTACGCGATCGTATCAAATATTTCCAGATAATGAAAAGCATCTTTTGATATTTTTATTAAAGGGAAAACTTAATAGCAGAACAAGCTATAGTTTTATTGTTCAGAAAGAGACGTCTTGAGAGGAAAATATTCCATTTATACCAAAATATTACTCTATATACTCCTTGTTATATTATTATTATTATTATTATTATTATTATTATTATTATTATTATTATTATATTATATTATATATTAACTTACATTATTTTGTTTATTTCAATTGTATTTTTATTTTTTAATAAAATTTCAAAGTCGATTCGACTATTTCGCGAAAAAATCCCATCGACATTGCCAGCCGCTTAAAAAGAATGTTCTGTAGACACAAGAATTCTAAATAAAAATTTCATTGAGAAGGAATCTGACAGAAAGTCGAATCAAAAAGTTGGTCCAATTAATTTCGTATTTAAAAAAAAAACTGACAAAAAATTCGATTTATTCTTAAGAAAAAAAAATTTTCGTTTGAATTAAAGAAATTTATTTAAATTGTTCCAATTTGAAATTCTATAACATTTCAACGTTGAAAGAATTTAATTAGAAGTTCTAATGAACCCTGATTTAAAAAAAAAAATTTACAATTCTTTAAAAATTAATTAAATTTATTAAATTTTCTTTTGAAATAAAGAAATTAATTTTCAACGTTACATACAATTAAAAACTGCTTTTAAATAAAAATTACAAATTTTTAGCATAAAAAAATATTTTTAAATATTCTAAATATTTGATTACACTGTAAAAATAAACAAATAATTTGTAATTGTAATTTATAATTTACATTGTAAATAGTTAACTATTATCACGAAAATGATTTAAATCTTCCATAAAATTATTGAGTTAGAAGAATGAACAAACTTCGAAATAAAAAATTGAATAAGAACGTTATTTTCTCTCATTTTTAATCTAAAAACAATTTTTTCAAAAAAAGTTCTAAAAAAATAGTAAAAATCAATTTTCCATTAGGCAAATTTTTTGTGGATACAAAAACATATTTTTCATAAAATAGCAGATGGATTAATAAATTTATAAATTTTTAAGAAAAATAAAAATTCAAAAAGGGTCAAAATATATTCCAATCATTGAATTCCTCTCCAAAAATTAATAAAAATAATTAAATGGAAGATTTAAGTACTTTCTTTTAATACAAGGAAAAATTTAGCCGAACCTTCTGAATAATATATTAAAACTTAATTTGTTTCTCCTTTAAAATATACGAAATTATTCGACCAACTTTTACCCCGATTGACTATATTGGATTCTTCCCCAAACTAAATTTCAACAAAAATTCATTTACAAATCATCAAGTAAATGAAAAACTAAATAAATTATTCACATTAATGATTTAATTAATATCTCATTAAAACTCAACAGTTTACTACATATATTTTCCTATCCCCCTCTTCGTCCACCATCCAAAAAAGAAAACGCAAGACTATAAATAAAAATCGCCTTCGTAGAAGCTTCTTCAACTGAATATTGATTATATTAAAAATTGATTGGAATATAGATTAAGAATTAAATTCAATTGGAAATTAAATTGGATAGGAAATTGAGTTGCAAGATAGAATTACGAAAAAGAGGTCATGGCTTACGATAAACAAACAAATTCAATTTAAAAATCACGCAATTCACCTTTTAATAAATATAGCAGACAATTTTTCCTCCCCTCAATTTTCATATAATTTTTATTTTAACATTGTTAAATAGAAATTACGGGAAGGTAGCAATTTTATATAAGCAACTCAAGTCTGCTAAAGAGGAATAAAAATTCTACACTACAAATTCGAGGCGAGAAACTCTTAAATTATATTGAATTCTACATGAATAAATTCTTTGCAAACAAAAAAAAATTCCTAAACACATTACGATTCGATAAATTTTAATTCAAATTTGTTTAAATCTTTGCTAATTAAAAATATTAAAAATATTAAAAATATTAAAAATACTATAAAATAGAATTCGATGCTGAAGAAAATTTAATTAGGTAATTAATTAATCAACTCTATTTATTTATTAACTCTAAATTTATTTAAATTAACTTTGATGAAGTTCACAACGTTTATAGTCAACGATGTCAGTGGAAAATTATTTTTTTAAGTAAATTTTTACAAATTTTTATAAAAGAAATAGTGCGATTAATATTTTGAATAATGATTCACAAAAAAATATTTGTGAACAAAAAGTGATTTTTTTGCTAGGAAAATAAATTTTTTTCTTTCAATCGTTGATTATAAGCGTTGCAAACTTTATCGACGTTTAAATAAAATAATCGAGTTAATATTTAGTTAATTAATCAATTATAAACTCTATTAGTTAATTTAAATAAATATGTTAAATTAATTGCTATTGAATGATACACAAGAAAATATACTTTTGGATTTTTCGATTTAATCATTAATTCTATAAATTCGATTATTAATTAATTAACTAAATGTATTAACTCTGTTAATTTATTACCAAATTATTAATTTCACTACTTTTTCGATTTATTTATTTATTTATTTATTTTTTTTTATTTTTCGATTTAATTATTAACTCTATTAATTCGTTTTTTAATTAATTAATTAACTGTATCAACTCTTTTAACCTATTACCAAATTATTAACTTCACTATTTAATTTATTTCATTTTTTAAATTTTATTCCAGTAAATATTTTTTAAATTCATTATTATTAAATACTACAAAAGGAAAATTCGATAGAAAAAAATGTACTCTTGTATTTTTTATTTAATTACATCAACTCTATGGCTCCATTAAATTAAAAACTACATATAACTCTACATAAAGAAGTCTTCTCTAAATAAAAAAAAATTGTTTTAATAAAATTTTACCAAATTTTACGTCAAAAATTAAAACCCATTTAAATTTTGAATTAAGTTTTTTAATTATTAATTTATTATACTAACGCAATTAAATTCAAAACAATATTTTTTCTTCGTCGAATTTCACAATGCAGTACTTAATTCAATAAATAATAAAATAAATAAAAAAAAATAATAAATAAATAATAATAATAATAAATAATAATAATAATTTAATATTAAATTAAATTAAATTTTGTTCAATCATAATGTGCAAATGTATAATTTTCTCTATTGACAATTTAGTTGCATAGAAACTGTTACCACCCCAAATATTAAATAAATAGATCAGAGAAATATTAGAAAAATACGTTTTCTTTAAAAATTTAAACGTAATGACAATAAAGTAATAAAATATAATAATAAAATAAAATAATAAAATAAAATATTGAAATATTAACGATGATAATAACGATAATAATAATGATGATAAAACAAGTAAATTACTCACTTTTACTATACCAGTTCTTTTTATTCGTAAAAAAAACAATGAAATTAATCAAAAAGGATAATTGACAGTTTTCCATTTTTAAAACCCCCTCGTGTAAAGTTAAATTAAACAAGAAAACAAATGAGTTTCTCGTTTTTTGTTTGTACTTTTTCTCCCCATTTTTTTATACCCACACACACACACACACACACAAACATATATTCCCCGAGGCAGTGCACGTGGCAAAAATTTTTTTTATTTTCATTTTATTTACACCCGCGAAACACATATTATATATATTGGATCAAAGTTTCCTATATAGTATATATTTTTCAGGAAACTATTTGTGTGCGCATTATATTCCCCAAAAATGTGTAAATTCAGAGATCGAAAAGAAGAAGAAGAAAAAAAAAGGGGTGAAAAATAAATTTATTGTGCGTGTCAATGTGAAAAGATTCCGAAAATAGAAATCGTTCCTGGGATGTCTAACCCTTTATTTATATAGCGTTTCAATTCTTATACCAAAGTCCTCGATGGATCAGGATGGATCGCTTAAAATGACCAGGGGTTCTGTGTGTGTGTGTGTGTGTGTGTAAGTGCGAGGTGATCAAAGTGGAGAAAACTTTGGTTACGCGAGGGCGGGAGGGAAAGGAAAGAGGTGAATTGAGAAGGGTAAAGGGAAAAGTGAACGAGAGTGAGTGAGAGCGAGAGAGAAAGGACTCCCTTTTGCTTTTCATTTCTACTGATTTCACCCCAAAAAATTTTTCAGCTGCAACCGCTCGATTCAACCCACTATGTATATGTACCACCATCACCCTTACTACCGGATTTACACAATATTTTGGAAATCCTTTATAAGAATTGGACCCTCAAAAGAGAAAAAGAAAGAGAAAGATAGAGAGAGAGAGAGAGAAAGTGTGAGCTAAGCGCTGGACGAAACTATTGTAAGTGACGTGGAACGATATATACAGGCGACAGATGGGTGAAAAGAGCCCCGCGAGATGAAGGAAAAAATTGGAGTTTGTAAAAACGTAACGAAAAATCGTAAAATTAGGGTTGAACTCGAGGGAGATATCAAAAGAAAGACAAAATTCTCCATGAATGCACAAAAATTGTTAAAATCGAAAAAAAGAAATTCAATGCCGCAATTTCAACCCTTTTGTCGCGTGTTTCCATGAGTCGACAAAAATAATTTACTATATCCTCTTACAAATAAATGGACGCGTGTGTACTTTTCATGGAAAAAAAATAAATATTATATCATTCTTTACACTATTCGGTTTTAAAGTGTTGTCATAAAAAGTTTCAAAACAATTTTAAAAAGAAATACTTTTTTCAATTTTTCACATTACTTACACATTATGAACAAAACATTTACTTTCTAACAAATTTTTTCACTTAATTCCTATATTTGTGCAACAAATTATTTTTGTTTAAAAAGGCGAAACAATTGAAACAAAAGTCAAATCAACATTTTTCTTCTTATATACTTTGAATTAAAATGTTCCTCATGTTTCGAACGTTTAAATGAACGACAATTGTTTTTTAACTTCTTCTAATTTGTATTTTACTTACAAAAAAATTATTTTTTAGATTAAAACAAATTAATTCTATCACTGAAAAAATTACATTCTAATTTTAAGAAAAACTTCTTAAATATGCGCCAAGAATATTCCCCACTCAAATTAAGTGGGACACTGTTAACTTAAAAGTATTCAATGGCAACGAATTAATACTAAAAAATGTGGATCAAATAAAAAATTGATCCTGACTTTTGGCATGAATTTGATCCAATTTAGTATCAATTTTATACTTTGGAAAAAACTGTGGAAATATTCTTACAATAATAATGTTCTTCTTATTGTAAGAATATTTTCCACTTAATTTAAGTGGGGAATATTCTTGGCACATATTTAAGATTTTCTTAAAATTAGAATTTAATTTTTTCAGTGATAAACTAAATATTTTCAATTTCAATTTTTTTTTTCGATAGTACTTTGAAAAAACACTAAAGGTGAAATAAAATTTCGTTCATTTGAACGTTCGAAACTTTACCTCCATTGAATTAAAATGTTCTTAAAAGGGTAAAAAATTCCCTCCAAATTTGAATTAGTAAAAATATTTACGTCGGTGAAGTTCGCAACGTTTATGATCAACGATTGAAAGAGAAAAAATTATTTTCCTACCAAACACAATAAAAATTTTTATTCACAAATATTTTTTTTGTAAATCATTATTCAAAAAACATAACGTATTATTTTCTGTCCAAAAATTTATTAAAAAAATAGTACAAAAAAATATTTTTCATCACAAATCGTTGACTATAAACGTTGTAAACTTCACCAACGTAAATATTTACACCAATTTGAATTGCTGACTAACTTTTTGCTTCAGAATTATTAAGTCCTACTCATAAATTCGCTAAAATTAGTATTTATTAGTAAAATTTACTAATTCGAAAGCAAAAAGTTAATTAGTAAATATTGTTTCTATAATTCAAAATTAAATTTTAATTCTGAACATTTTGATTTTAATTTAACATTTTGTTTTCATGCCAATAAGATGACAAAACAATTTAAATTTACTTTGCTGTGCCAATAAGATAATGAACAATTACAACTCGTCTTTTTCTGACAAAATACAAAGAATTGTTCATTAAAAAATGAAGTTTAAAGTTGTACTAATTTTTATGTGACTGCTAGATATTTAATATTAATTTTTCCACCATTTCTCCCTTAAAATATTAAATAAATTAAACTCGATTCTTTTCAATAACCAAAAATATAATAAGAAAGAATAATAACATGTAAAAGTTTTAATAATTTTTAAATTCTTTATTATAAAATACTCAAAAATTATCAGCAGTGACAGTCACTTCCATAATCTCACTTTTGAGGTCAGGAGTGAAGAAAATACTTTTTCTATTTCAATAATTAATGTATCGAAAATTAATTATTAAATTAACATTAAAATTTTTTAAATTGAATATTAATTACTAAATTAAAAAATGAAATAAAAGTTTTTAAATTAAAAATTAATTACTAAATTAAAAAATAAAATAAATTTTTTTAAATTAAAAATTAATTACTAAATTAAAAAATAAAATTAAACAATTTAAATTCATCACTGAGGAAGAATCTTTAAAAACGAATTTCAAAGTGTTTTATAATAATTAATTTTCTAATTATAAAACCGTTTTCACATCACTGCTCTTCCACATTAAATATTAAATTTTATATCCTCGTCCTCGTTAAAATTTCAGCTTAATTTATTCAATAAATTAAAAGAAGAATAGTCGAAAAATTTACATTCGAGAACTAATAGTATATGCGATGCTTTTAAAACTCAATTATAACAAAAAATAAACAAAACATAATAAAAAGAAAATTTTAATTTTCATGTTTTCGTCTCTTATCGCTTGAAAATAACGAGTATTTTTTAATTAAAGGCACTTGGATTGTGTCACTTTTATGACTCTTCTCATTGTCTTATTTATCTTCCCAAAATACGTAAATTCAGAGGTTGTGCTTTGCGTCTAAGAAAATTTTTCACAAAAAAACACTAATAAACCTTTTAGTATCTTTTGATAAGACACATTAAAGACACTCGTTTTTCCAGTGTAATTTATAAATTAGATTTTAAAAATTAATTTCAGAATTTCAATTTTTTATTTTTCCATCAACTCTCTAAATTTGAATTAGTCGAAATTACTAATTTTGGTAGTGAAAAGTTGCTGCATAATTCAAATGATAAATATTTCTACTAAGTAGTCAATTATGACTAATTAAAACTTAAATTAACTTTTGTTATTTGAAAATGTTTGCGAAATAATAATAATGATAATAATAATAATAATAATAATAATAATAATAATAATAATAATAATAATAATATTTAAATAATTCAATTAGTGAAGTTTGACAATATTTTCGTAGTTATTTTCTACTATCAATTAATTAATTTCTCCTAAAAATACGTTTTTTTACTAATATTGCTACTGAAGGAAAAATTCAGTCAACATTTAACTAACAATTTTTTAAAATAAATATTTTTAATTTAATAAAAATTATAAAATTCCACAAACATTAAAACTATTAAAATAAAATGTTTATTGAAATATTTTAATTCTTATTCATATTTAGAGAGATTATTAACAATTTTAATAATTTAATTTTTTTAAAATTAATATAATTAAAAAAAATTAAAATTATTAAAATAAAATATGTTTATTTACACATTTTAATTCTTTTAAATTCATGATAGAAAAAAAAATTAATATAATTTTAAAAAAATTAAAATTATTCAAATAAAATGTTTATTTACGCATTTTAATTCTTTTAAATTTATGATAGAAAAAAAATTCGACTAAAGTGCTTTTAACAAACAAACAATTAATAAACTGCATAATCCTTTCTTAAAAAAGTCTTTGCGATATTATATAATTATGTATTCTTTACTCATGATAATTATATGATGCATAATTACTCATACTTTTATTCATTACGGTAATGATAACATTAATTTTTAATAATAATAATATTAATAATAATAAAGAAATTATTTATCATTAAAGCTCTTTTGAATAAAAAAAATATTTTTATTATATGTTTTTACTATTAATTTCATGATTACTACTATCAATATTATTTAAAAAAAACCATGCAAAAAATGCAGACAAATTTGTGACAATTGTGAGGCTTAAATAATAATAGTAATAAGAACGTATTACTGAGCGTGAATTAATAAGAGCAAAAATCAAAATTAGAGGCATGAAGCCGACGTAATTTCCTAATAAAATTATCTCTTAAAAAAAAAGACATCAAATAAATTGTTTGCTGTCAATTTTTAAAAAAAAACTATAATCTAATGTTTTATATCGTTTAAGGGTCTTTTTGTACATTATATAAACAAATCTTTAAATTTAAAAAAAGAACGTTTTTCTACATAATAAAAAAACAAAAGTTTAATTTTATCTTTAAAATGGGCGGGCGGGGGGGAGGAGAAGAAATCTTTTACGATGTTCACAGACAAGTGGAAGGCATAGTACAATGAAATACAATTAAAAAAAAACCTATATGGAAGACGAATTAACTAGATTATATCGTGTATATGTAACCCTATAAATTAATTATGCGACTGTGTAAATAACAAATAACGAAAATCAAAAAACTAACTTTAAAAAAAAAGAAAAGAAGAAGAAGAAGACTTAGAAAAGACATTTTTACATTTATATTATTTTTGACAAGAAAAATAAAATTGTTCAACAATGTATACTGAGAACAAAAACCAAGTCGAATTGCTTAGAAATATTTTTTTCTTTGATCGTTGCTCATCTTATTATATAAATGTTGGTAAAATTAAATTTTAAGAGACATTAAAATTCAAAAAAATAAATTGAATTTAAAATGAATATTAGAATGAGAAAACAAAATGTTTAAACAATTGTCCTGTAGCATTTACACTGTTAATACGAATTAATTATTTAAATAATAATTCGTAAAAATAGAGTGAAAAAAAAAAATCTTTCATGCAAAAAAAAAAAATTAAGACAAGTCTTAAAATAAGTCTCGAGTCAAAAATCTTAAGACGAGTTTTAAGTCATAAATATACTCATTATTTGTCATCATTTATGAGTTTTAAAAATCCCCTTATTTTTTTCAAGGGAATTCACAAAACGAATGTTCCTAATTAAAGCTTTTAATAACTGAACTGGCGTTTAGGTATTTAATATTAATTATATGTTTCTGATTATTCAGAAAGGTGAAGTGATCGATATTGTCGTATACATGAAAAGCGACGTAGTATTAATAAAAGTGAATTTAAAAAAAAACAAAAAAAACTTTATATACAAAATAAATATTTTATACCTGCAAATGTGTGTTGATTATATAATAATGCTGCTGTAAACTTTTGAGTTTCGCTAATCGAAATAAGCACTTAAAATTGAAAATAAAGCAAAAAAAAAAATCTTAAAAAAGAATAGTATTAAAGTCGAATTTAAAAAACTGTTAAAAATTTAAAAAATTAAAATTCATATCTCGATTAGCGAAATTCAAACGTCGTATGATAATGTATGAGATACAAAAGATTAACAAAAAAAAAGGATGCAAGGCTGCGAATTATTTTTAAGAGAAACGTAAATCAAAAATTGAAAATCAAAATTACTTTGTAAGCGTTAAAAATTAAGGATTTCCTGATCGTCGATATATCTATTATTCTTTAAGATAGTAAACAAAAGCTGAAACACGAAAATATACTCTACTTATCTTTAAGTTTCATTCAAAGAGATTTATTATTACTTTATCCCTATTTTTCTTGACTCAACTTATTTTTTTTTGTTATTAATTTGTAAGAAAAAAAATTTTCTTTCATTTTCACCACGTGCTATACAATACAGAAAACATCTCAATAATTCTTTACATCCTAATAAAAAATAAGTATACTTAGCATCTTATTATTTATCATTCAAACTACACTGAAAAAAAAATTTATTTGATTCAAATAACCGATTATTTGACTATTATCAAATAAATATTTACTTGAATCAAATAATTTTTATTTGAATCAATTAAATAGTATTTGCTTCAAATACTGAAATATTTGATTCAAATACAATTTATTTGATTCAAATAAAAATTATTTGATTCAAGTAAATATTTATTTGATAATAGTCAAATAATCGGTTATTTGAATCAAATAAATTTTTTTTCAGTGTATTTACTAATGTAAACCTATATCTTAAACATCATTTGTTTATAAACAATAAGACAAAAAAACATTATTTCCCAAGTAATTAAAGAACAAATTCAAAACATATAATTTCCTTTTCCATAAAGTTTAAGTGCTTTTAAAGAATTACAAAGCTTAAAAAGGTAAGTAATTTTTTTCAAACTATATTATTATTAACAGCATTATTATCATATTATTTCCTTTCAACATTATAATTATTATTCTAATTCTAATTATTATAACTATTCTTACTACCATTTATATATTTAACTTTTTTTTTAAACTAATATTTACTTAATTTAATGATATAATTTTACTATATAGGACACTAATTATGATTATTATTAGTTCTACTATTTATTTGAACTACTTTCCAAATTAATGTTTACACAATTTATTGAAATTTATTGAAATTTTTAATTTTTATTTTCGAGTTTCTGCAAAATATTTTTTTAGGCAACAACTAAGAAGAAAGCATTTGAAAATATTTTTGTTGTTTATATTTTATCCACCGACACAAAAATATTTTACCAGAGATGGGTCATTTCTGCAAGAAGCTTGCAACTACATGTGTCAGATGACAGCAGGTTCGCTTCACATTCACCTTAATTGAATTTATAAATCGATATACAAAAATACGATAAAAAATTAATCAATCTTATTTTAATTAAATTATAATCATAATAATATATTTATAATAAATAATTAATAATAATAGTATAGTTAAAAAATAAAATATTATCAATAATAACAATAGCAAAAATAACAATAACAATAATAATAATATTAATAATAATAATAATAATAATAATAATAATAGTAAAAATAAAAACAATAATAATAGTAATAATAACAATAATAATTGCAACAAATTTCTTCCTTTAATTATTGACTTGAAATTTCAACTTTAATTCACTGCTATATCTAAACAACAACAAATGCGAACTACATAACACGAAATTAGTAATAACTACAGATAAGAAAAACAATTTAAGAAGAAGTCGTCTTGTATCTCGTCACATGCTTCAAAGACAATTTTCCAGAAATTGTTTTTCATATATATAATAATAGTACAGTTTCCTTACTAAGAATTTTGAATTTTTCAGTTATTTAAACGATCTACAAATGGCATATAGAGAACATCTCATAAACCTGCTAATATATGTATTACCTATTAACATGCAAACAAAAGAGTAAATTTTTCACGCCGTTATTGTCTCTTTTAAAATTATTTGCTATAGCAATAATAGTAAAATAAAACAACATTAAGTTTAAAAAAAATTTTTTTTTTTGAACCATTATTTCAGAATATAAATACAAATATATTTCGTTCCTAAAATTAATTATATATATTATATTATACTACTTACATTATATTATATTATAATATTAAAATCGAATGAACAAAATGAAAAAAAGTAAGTACGCATTTGTAAATCAGGATATAATTGATCTTTTGAAAAAAAACGACAGATGTTTGATAAAAGGCATCAATCATCAGGATTAAGATAGACATCAATTAACTCATACGTTTTTAATTTTTGAAAATTACACCAAATTATAAATTTCCAAGAATTACAAAATGTTTCATTATTATTGTAAAATGCGATTTTTCAAATTTTTTTTTTAAATTTTATGAAAACTGAATAACAAATCAAATAAGAATATTAAAACTAAATTATTTTAATAATATTTATTATGGGAATACTATTATTATCATTTATGTTATTAATATAGGTACTTTATTCCTTTTTAATAAATGTTTCATTTTAAAAAACTTCTAATATGATAAATAGTTATTTCATTTTGTAATTTCCATTTTCAATTATGTATTATCAATTCACTTTAAGGGTACACCTATATTTTCAACTAAATGAAGAAAATATTTTAAATATAGAATAAAATTATTTTTATAGTAATTGTTTGAGAGGAATTCAATGTTCAAAAAAAATTTGGTCAGAAAATATTTTTACCCTTTTTGAATTTTTATTTTTTCTAAAAATTGATAGATTTTTTAATCCATACGTAATTTTGTAGAAAAGATGTTTTTGGTTCCATAAAAAATTTAATATTTACATCATTATTATTATTTTTATTATTTTTATTTATTTTGGCATTTAAAAAAAACAGTTTTCAGGTTAAGAATTTGAAAGAAACATGATTAATTTAAAGATGTATTTTGGTGTGAAACATGATTAACATTAAATTTTATTATACAAAAACTTATTTGTTTTTTTCTAACTAATTTCAGCAGATACACTATTTCGAAAAAATGTTTTGTTGAATTTTGTTTTCATCAACAAAACATTTTTATAAAAAAGTTTACGTTTTGAATTTTTATCGAATTTTGTTTTTATCACTAAAACATTTTTTTAAAGAAGTTTATGTTCTGAAGTTAGTAAGAAAAAAAACAAATGAGTTTTTGTATAATAAAATCTAATATTAATCATGTTTCTTTCAAATTGTTAACTTGAAAACTATTTTTTTTTTTTGTTGAAAAAATGCTAAAATTTTTGTAAATTGAGGGTCCTTATAAAAGAACCGGTTATAACATTTTAAGCTCAAAATTCTCGATCTCTAAATAAAAAAAGGATTAAAAATTTCAATTTCTTGACAACATTTTGCATTTGTATAAAGATTATCAAAATTTTTCTAAAAAAATTGGGATTGAAAACATTCTAATTATTAACTTACAAAGCAACGATTTTGAGCTTAAAAAATTTATAACCGGTTCTTTGATATGGACCCTCAATTTTAATTTTTTCATACGGAAATTTTTTTATGGATACAAAAACATATTTTCTACAAAATTACGTATGGATTTCAAAATCTATCAATTTATGATCCTCAAGCTTTGAACGTTCAAATGAACGAACAATTTTTTATTAAAAATATTTTAATAAATTACTAATCATAAAAAAATTAAGAACTAAAATTTTGCATTTAGAAAGTCAGTAATTAATTTTTTGGATAGGGAAGTAAAATAATTGCAATAAAAATTTAATTTTTAGAAGAAATAAATAAATATTGTTTATTTGAACGTTCAGAATTTAAGGACCTTATCAATTTTAAAAAAAACAAAAATTCAAAAAGGGGTCCAAATATTTTCAGACCAAATTTATTTACCATTGAATTCCTCTCAAAAAATTACTATAAAAATAATTTAATTGAATATTTAAAATATTTGAAAGCAAATTCCATTTAATTAATTTAAATTTAAAAAGTATTCGCTCTAAATACTAAAATTATTAGTTCAGATAAAATTTATTTGATAATTGACAAATAATCGATTATTTGAATCAAAGAATTTTTTTTTCACCAAAGTCTTTAACTTTAAAATTGAAGAAACATTTTCTTTTATCAACTTTTTCATAAAAATTCCGATTGCAATAAAAATTAAGAACTTCAATTTTACATTTAAAAACTTTATAATCCATTTTTGTTGATAATAATGCAAAATTATTGCAATAAAAGTCTTAATTGTCTCACAATTAATTTCATTTAAACAAAAAATAAATAAATTTCTTCCATTTTTTAGTGCGGAACATTAGGATCATATAAATTTTAAATTATTCATGCAGATATTGTTACAAGACATTACAACCACTTTTTATCCTTTCTATGCCAGACAAAGTTTACTTAATTCAATTTTATCACCACGAATACAAAACACTAAAGCAATTGTATGATCCTTACTAATTTCTCCCCTTATCTCTATTAATTATACAAGATTACGATAATCATAGTAAAAGTTTTCTTATCTAATCGTCAATTAAAATTGTGACACTAATTAATAGGAAGGTGAATGGTCTTAATTGTCCTGTAATAAATTCAAATCTCTCATCATATGCACGGTTTTGTTGGGCGCTAATTAATTATTATGCAAATAATTCTTTACCCTCAATAATAGAGGTAAATCACAAAGCGAAAAATTCCAAAGTAACAATTTCTTCTAAAATCCACTATAAACACATATAATTTAGTCTTTTGTCTCAATAAACAAAAATGATTATTTGTTTCTTTAATAACGGAAAAATTATTAAAAAAATATCAAAAATGTCTGCGTCTGAAATAAATGTTTATAAATCTTATAGATAAATACTATCAAAGAAAAACAAAATAACAAGATATGCCTATTCCCAAAAGTTTGAAATTTAACAAACAATTCTTTTGTACACTGGAAAAAATTCATATCATTTAAAATAAACAATTAGTTGTCTATCAAATAAATATTTACTTGGATACAATTTTCCTAAAATTTCTTTTTTCCAAATTTAACTTTTAAATCGATTTTTATTTAAATCAAATAAATTATATTTGAACCTCCCACTGTCAGTATTTAAAGTAAATACGATTTAATTGGCTTAAAATAATTATTTGACACAAAAAAATATTTGCTAAACGATAAATAATCGTTTACTGGGACAAAATAAATTTTTATGTTTTAGGTCTAAATTTTTACCTAATCAACTTTTCAAAAGTAGAATTTTTATTTAATTGAATTACTAAGCATAGAATTTTTATTTAATAGATTTCCTAAGCATAGAATTTTTATTTAATAGAATTTTAAATAATTCATTAGTTTTGAATGTTCAAATAAATAAAATATTTTTTATTAAAAATATTCTAATAAATTAATGATTGCAACAAAAATTAAAAACTTCAATTTTACATTTAAAAAACTTTAAAAGTACATTTTTTTGACAGTGACGCAAAATTATTGCAATAAAAATTTAATTTGAAAGACAAATAAATAAATTTCGTTCATTTTAATGCTTAAAACTTTAGGATTTTTAATTTTTTCAGGGTGTCTACTATTTTCATTCAACAAAATTCTCAGTTATTATAATTGGAAATTTTCTTTTTCAAGTTTATTACAATTCTATTGATAATAATTGAATTTCTGCAAAGAATTGTACTATTTACAAAAATAATTGAAATCCTTCCAAAGAATGATATTATTTATGAAAATAATGTAATTCTTCTGAAGAATTTTATTACAATTTAAAAAAAAGCAGTGATCATTAATTATTTACTTAATAAATAGTAAACATTAAATGTGCTTAAGAAATGATAAATATAATTTATTTAAACATTCAGAAATTTGAAATTATAAAAATTTACGAGAAGTTCGATAATTAAAACTATTGAATAATAATAGAATAATATAATTTTTAGAAGCAAAAAATTGATTTAAAACTCTGAGAGGGACTTTATATTTAAAAAAAATTAAAATTCTTTCAAAGAATTAAATTATTTTCAAAAAAAATGTAAAGAAATTTCAATTATTTCAAAAATGTTCAATTATTTGTTTAGAAAAATTAAAATTATCTTGAAACAATGGAATTGAAAAACTTCAACAATTTTATTTTTCAGAATTAAAAAAAAAAAATTTTTGCGAGAATTCAATTTTAATAAAAAATCTGAAGTGCATATCGTTTTTTTTAAATTAACTAATAAAAATTTTAATTATTAATCTTCGCACTAAGAAACATGAATTCATTAAAATGTGACTATAAAATCCAATTATTAATTATTAAATTAAAATACTTTGAAAATTTTATTTAATAAAAAGTTTCTAAAGAAATTCTTTAACAAATTCAATTACATATTTTTAGACGAATTTCACAATATTTGTATTAACTCTATAATTTTTTTAAATTTTGTTACATAATCTGTTTGAATTAATGTCTGACTTTTACTATCAAATTAATGTTTTTTAACTAATTCAAAAATAGAGAAGAGTATAAATATCTATAAAAATTAAAATAAAAAGTAATTTTTCAAAAAGAAATTAAAATAATATAAATTTTTTAATTTTGGTGAAAAAATTCCTGGTTTTGTATAAAAATTCCGGTTATTTCCCGATTAGTAGACACCCTGTTTTTTCTGTCAGTGTAATAGAACCAGAAAACAAAAAATAAAAAGCACCAATTGCATTTTGTTTTAATGCATTTAAATAAAAATAACATATGACTAATTTTACAAAACTAATTCCCAAATGTACAACGAAGAAAAGGAGGAAAGGTTTAAAAATATAATAGTCTCACAATGAACAATGGGATTCCCATTGACGAAAACTTTTTCAACTTGCGCAAGTAAAATAATCGTTTAATAATTCAATGAAAGCCAAATCCAAAAGGAAAATATAAGCAAGTATTACTCATTTTCCTGGTGTTAAAATTAGAATTAACTCCCTAGAAAAAAAATTACAAAATTTATAATTTAAAAACACTGTTAAATATGTAGTAATATCGACAAAAAATTTCCAAATTTCTTAAATTCTACTGCAGGTTCAAATTAACCATATTTCACTCATAAGTACAAAATGACATGATGCTTCCGTTATCAGATAATCTGCGATAGTCAATTGTCAACATTTGTAGTAGGTTAAGATTTTTTTTTTTAATTGAGAAAAAAGAGAAAGTAATTTAAAAAATGTTGATTGAAACAAAAACTCATTGAAAGTAAAACATAGATTTATCTAAAGAATCTGACATATCTAGCAAGAAGAATATACAATTTTTATTAACAATGAAACTATGGAAAATAATGAGAACAAGAAATTCTGTATTTCAGATTTTGAAAATTTAATTTTTCATCTTGATTTGCCATCATCGAATTCAAAATCTAGGAAAATTGACGAAGAAAGAAATTTACTCCTAAAGAAACAATCAACAATTACCCCCGTCGAAAAAAAAATTCGTCTGTTTCTATTGTTGTATTTAAATTTAATCAATTTCTCCGAAGATAAAATTATTATCCTTGATCAAGAATGTTATTCATTGACAGTAACTGAGCAATCCCCTCAGTAGATAGGTAAAAACGTATGACCGGTGGACTTCTATTCTTTAAAAGATCAGAAGCTTAAGAGCTCTCGTCAGAAACAGTCGATTACGAACGATTGAATTTTAAATTTTTAAGTACCTTTCGGTTTAATATATTAACAATTATCAGTGACAAAAAAAAATAAAGTAAACTTGAAATTTAATTCTGTGTTTCGCTTTCATGAACGTCGATTATCATTATGAGAGGTTTGTATCATTTTCTTCTAGTTACGACGAGAGAAATTCTCAGATTACACCAAAATTCATTTTTAACTCTAAAAAATTCAAAAAGCAAATTTTTTCGTCCCGCAACGCAAAAGCAAAGCAAAAGTGCAATTTCTATCAAACAGAACAAAAAAATTTTAAACTGATAAATTTTTTAATTAATAGTATTTTCAATAAACCCAAATTTTTAAATTGCTAAATTTTTATTTCGCCAAATCGTCGGACGTTCATTACTCCAATCAATATCCAATTTTCAAAACTCCATAAAACGGAAAATTAACAATAAAAAATCCAATTATAGAAATTGGAAATTTGAAATAAAAATGGAAAAAAACTTGACTCGAATAAAAATTCTACACGATGCGAAAATTCAGTTCACTATAAATTCAATTTTTAAAAATTACCAGTCTCTAAAGTTTCCAAACGTTCAAAAGAACAAAATTTAATTATTTCTTCTCAAAACTAAATTTTTATTACAATAATTTTGCATCATTGTAAAAAAAATAATCATAGTCTTTTAATGAAAAATTTACCTTCTTAATTTTTATTCCTATCAGTAATTTATCGAAATATTTTTCCAAAAAAATATTTCGTTCATTTGAACATTCAAAATTTAGGAATCATTAAAAATTCCATGAAATAAAAATTCTAGGTTCAAAAATTCTATTAAATAAAACTTCTAGGTTTAAAAATCCCATTAAATAAAAATTCTACAATTAAAAATTCAATTAAGTAAAAATTTAGACCACCACAAAATTCCAAACGAAATGAGTTTTAGACAAGAATGAAAAATCTAATCACAAAAAGAGCAGTGTACACAAAACAGATGCATAAAATAATCAGCTGATAATTTTACATTAACTGTCAACTTATTTCTCCATCAATACGAAGACCTGACAACCAAACAATATTTAAAAAAAAATTATTAAACAATAAACATGTTTGAAAAACAATACCAATTTTTAATTAACATACATTTTAAATTAAAAATACGAATTACTATTTAGTGCACATTTAAAACTAAATCAATTGTTAATTTACTCAGACATTTATTGTTTTTGATTTTTTCCTGCCTAACCTTAAAAAACAAAATGCTTTCTCTAAGTAGCAAAATTTAAATTTAGCTTTGCATTTTTTTAAACAAGGACAAAAACAAATTATATTTGTAACCGGTAATCCCAGAAATCATTACAAAGAATCAAATGCCCATATCACTGTGACTCGAAATTGAGTTACAAAATCATTTATTGGTAATGAGTATTTTTAAACTTTTTTTTATCTCTGACTTGGACAGATTATTCATTAATTTCAAATGACACATGTTTTATCGTGCACAATCAATAAATTATTGTTCACTAAACGTGCAAAAAAAAACTGACAAGATAATCAATTTTATCAAAATGTAGTACCTACAATAGTTTCCAATAATTTCGATCCGATTTCATGTGAGATTAAACTAAAAAAAAGTGACATTGCTACATTCAATTTTATATAATTTAATCTATCAAAAGTGCTGAAAAAGTATATTTTATTTCTGTTTCTTAACATCCTGTACAAGTGAAAGAAAATTTCGAATTTATTTTGTAATTATAATTCAATTCATACAGATTACTGAATTTTAATTCTAATATAATTTTACAATTCAGTAATATTAATATTTGGAATAGTGTTAATATATTTACAATAAAATGTTAACATTATAATATTATAACTTTTATTTCAAATATTTGAGTCAATTAAATAATATTTAAATAATTAATTTCAGTATTTGAGTCAAATACAATTTGATTGGGTAAAATAAAATTATTTATTTCTAGTAAATATTTAATTGATAATAGAAAAGTAATCGGTTATTTAAATCGCGAGTAAATTTTTTTCCAGTGCAATATTACAATTAATATTAATATTACACTATATTATCACTATTAACATATAATATTAATATTTTGCACCTCCATAATAATAATTAATAATCTAAACACGCACGTCAAAAATCAACTGCAAATAATATTTCACTTTTTTAAAATAAATTTAACGAACTGTGAAACAAAACTTTGAACTAGGAAAATATATATTTGTAGCATTTGTTTCCTTAAGTATCCAATTAAACATTATTGTTATAATTACCGCTATTTATCAGTTTTTTTTCTTGTTTCATTTTTCCTAATAAATAACATTTAAAACGACCGATAAATAGCACGTTTTTTAAAGTAGTCTAACAACTTTATTTCTCAACAGTAAATTTTTTTCTAAACAAAGAAAATTTATTTCTAAAAAAACTTTCCCGTTGTTAAATCGGAAATTATAAAAAAAATTATTAGAAACCTCGAAATAAATTAGAAAATGAAGCAATAAATAAAACAAAAAAAGGAAGTACTTAGAAATCTGTTGCTCAACTTTCGAACCTTTAAATGAAAGATTTTTTTTCTGCACTGGAAAAAAATTTATTTGATTCAAATAAAAGATTACTTGTCTATTATCAAATTACTAAATTTATTTATTTACAAAATAAATATTTACTTGAATCAAATAATTTTTTATAAGTCAGATAAATTGTATTTAAAATTTGAACCAATATTTTAGCAGCAAATATACAATTTGCTGGTTGATTTAAATAAATATTACTTGATTTAAGGGGATTTTTATTTTATAATAGACAAGCAATCGATTATTTAAATCAAATAAACTTTTTTCTGATCTTTTAATTTGTATTTTTTATAAAAAAATTAATTCAAACATAATCTTTTTTCTGATCTCTTAATTTGTATTTTTTATAAACATAAATTTATTCTCTGATATTTTCATTTATATTTTTTTATAAAAAAATTAAATCAAATAAACTTATTTTCTGATATTTTGATTTGTAGTTTTTTACAAAAAAAATTAAATCAAATAAACTTATTTTATAATATTTTGATTTGTATTTTTTTGTAAAAAAAATTAAATCAAATAAACTTATTTTCTAATATTTTGATTTGTATTTTTTTATAAAAAAATTAAATCAAATAAACTTATTTTCTGATCTTTAAATTTGTATTAAAAAAAAATTATTTAATTTAATTAAATAATAATAATAAAAAAAATAAAAATAATAAAAAAAAATAAAAATAATAAAAAAAAAATAAAATAAAATAATATAATAAAATAATATTTTTGCACAGTATTAAAATATTAATTCTCAAGTCAGTAAAAAAGTTTAATTTTAATTTTTTTTTCTATCATAATTTTGAGAAATATTTAAATAGAAATAAATTTCGTACATTTGAACGCATTAAACTTTAGGAAAATAAAAAAAATACGTCTATAAAATAGTTAAAGATATGTGAAATATCTATAAATGTTTAGAATTCCAAAACATATGTAAAAATTTGCAGATTTTTTTTCAATCACTTTTTTAATTGATAATTTAATTAATTATAAATAAAACAAAAAAAATATCTTTTGAAAATTACTTG
Organism: Leptopilina drosophilae; assembly: GCA_032873175.1. Taxonomy (NCBI): domain Eukaryota; kingdom Metazoa; phylum Arthropoda; class Insecta; order Hymenoptera; family Figitidae; genus Leptopilina; species Leptopilina drosophilae. The sequence continues at coordinate 43,486,474 of CM065480.1, read as the reverse complement.
TTAAGATTGAAAAAAAAATTATTTCTCCACAATACAAGAAAAACATATTTTTTAAAAAACATTTTCTTGACACAATTTTTTAAAGGCCAAATAAGATAAATAAAATTTAAAAATGTTTTTTTATGAAACATTTAAAAGTATAACAAAGCTTCCCACAATTTTTTCTATTTTTAAGTAGTAAATCACGAAACATTTATCAAATGTACACTTCAATATATGTATAGTAAAGATTGCATTGTCAACTTTTCAGTTTTTTTTATTTCTAAACCAAAAACTAAAGTCACGAAATATTAATAAAAATTCCACTTTTAACATTTAAAAGTAACGTCCATATTGTCGAGTTGTCAATATTTTTTTATTCGCAAAAAACAAAATATTTATCAAAACATTCTAAGATTGTAAAAAAAAATTTAGTTCGCAAAAGAAAAAAGTCAGGTGAGTACATATTTTTTTCTTCCTCTCATTTTCCTGAATTTTTGTGACGCAAAAAAAAGAGAAGATATTTTCTAATTTACAATTCGATTATCACCATAAATATTTGTATTTCTCTGCAAAATGATGTGAAGATACAAAGTGTCTTTATCATACTGATAAGTTTCAATACTTTAATCAAAAATGAAAAGTCTGATGAGATGAAACTAAAGGAATGCCATTATCACATTTTTATCAAGTTTATCGAAATAATTATTCTCGATTTGTGATTGGCTGATTTTAATGATGATAAGAATACAGACATAGGTATCTCCAATTAGATTTTCCTCCACTACTGGAAATAAAATGTCACGTCATCACCTATCAACTTGATGCATACAAATACTAAAGAAAGAGAGTAAAGGCGACTTCGTTCATTTCTTGAGTTTCTTTTTTATCAGTCAAGTGCAGTCGCGTGCGCGGAACAGTTCTACTTTACAAAATTATTAGTCCGACACTCTCGTCTTATAAATATTTCAAAACAATTTCTCTAAATATCAAAAAAAAAAAAAAAAAAAAAAAAAAAAAAAAAACGCCAAGAAATTTCATTCAAAAAAGTTCTCCCTTACAAACACAAGAAAGACAATTTTTCTTTCTTCGACAAATTGTGAAACGTCGCAGAAAAAATATAAAAGATAAAAAAAACGAGTGATCTGTTTTTAATTGACGGGAAAAAAAAGAAAAAACACTTCCCGTTATTCAATACAAAACAAAAAAATTTCTCCATCTTCGCTCTCTTCTTCATTTCTGTCAACTTAAATAATTGAAATTTACCGGCAAAGCATCGACACGCTGGCGCAAATTCATCAAAATGTGTCTTCGCCGTGAGTAATTTTTAGTTTTTTTCCACACTTTTCATCTCAAATGAAAAAATTCGAATTTAGAAAAATGACAAATCTATTTTTTAGTACTAACGTTAAATCGAAAAATAAATAAATGTCAAGTTTCAATTATTTTTCTGACAAAAAAATAAAAACATTAAAAAATTTTTTTCAAAATTAAATAAATAACAAATCTAACTAATGAATGACTAATAAAACTAAATTTAGAAATGGTTTTATGAATATAAAAATTGAAAAGATTCCACCCGCGTACAATGACTGTTGTCTATAAGAGAATCAATTAAATGTAAATGAGGAAAAGAAGAACTGCATGAAACATAATCAATCAGAGGGAAAGAACTTTAAAGCGAATGTCTGCTCATTTATCGTCGTGCTGAATTTAAAGTAGTCCTTATACAATTTCTGAATACAATTTAAAAAAAGTGAATTTCCTCCACAGAATGATGAATATTAAATTGACAATTATAAAGAACAATTCATTATCGGAAAACAACTTTTTTTTCCTCCTCTTTCTACCTTTCTATTAACATTACAAATTCAAAAATGAACGCAAAAGTTAATAAACTTTTCTTCTTACACGTTTCTTATAGAAAAAAAAAGAAAATTCTCTCCGCATTTTCCATTTTAAATTTAAATTATCGATCCAACTCCCCCACACAAATCGAGAATAATATTTTTAATTTTATTTTTACTTTCAAGTCATTTTCCTTCAAACTTAACAGCAATATAATGTGGAAATTACCCAAGGAACTCAATAGTTTTAAGACATTAACGATATGTATGAAAGCGCGATAGTCTTCTAAATGTATTTTAATGAAAGCTTTCTTTATAATAAACAAAAACAAGTCTATTTTTATCAGTTAAAAATATTTATTTCGTTTAAATTTAATTTTCATTAAATATTAAACTATTTCGAGAAAATATAGAGTACAGTTTAAAATATTTCTTTCGTTTAAATTTATTTTTAATTAAATATTAAACTAAATAAAATATAAAACTAAAATATTTTACTAAATTATTTAGTTTAGTAGTAGTATTTAGTTTATTTTACTAAAGTTTACTAAATTTTACTAAAAGTTTTACGGAAATAAAATAAAATTACAAACGAAATAAAATATGAACATTAAATAAAACTACAATTTTACAGAAATGTTCTTTTACAGAAAAACTACTTTCTTCAAATAAAAAGCTCTTTATATAAAATTATTTTTTTTTATCTTTTACTCGTATATATTTATGTGTGTTCAATGCAATTCGCAATGTCATATTGTTTATGTAACAAACATACACTCGAAATAGTTATGTATTTTTTTTATAGTTTGATATAATGAATAAGATTACAAAAAAAGAGAATGGAAAAGAATGTCGAAATTACGAAGATAAATTAATTTGATTTGCAGGAGAGCATTAAAAATTGCGAAAAACTCTAATAAATATTTCCCAATTTTGATAATTTCGCAAATTACCATTGCGTCGATGCACTAAAAAAATTAATCGATTCCTTGTCTACTACCAAATAAATATTTACAACAATCCAATAATTTTTATTTTAAACCAAATATACTGAATTTAAACCAAACAAATTGGTCTTAAATCAATATTTGTGATATTTTAATCAATAACTTCAGTATTTGGACCAATTTTCGTATTTGAACCAATAGTTTCGGTATTCGAATCAAATATAGGATTTGATTCAAATAGAAATTATTTGATACAAAAAAAATAATTTAATAATAAAAAAATTGCTTATTTGAAAGAAATAAATTTTCCTACTTTGAATTTTCCTATATTAAATTATTGAAATATTGAATGAAAATTGCGAAATAACAATTAGACAAAATGACAACAATTGAACTAAATTTAAAAGACCTAAATTTTACAAAACCAATAAACAAACTAAAAATAGTGTTTTTCGCAATTTCGAAAATAGTTTCACCGTATCTAAACTAAATACCATCGTAATGACTGTCTTTTACTGGAATCGACTTACGTCAATTACAACTTTAATGACAATTGAAGTTGTACGCGCGTTTATAATTTTATAAAGAAACTCGCTAATATTATATCGAAAGAATAACATCCGTGATGTATTGTTTCTTAGAAAAAAAAATTATTTTCAATGTTAAAACAAAAATATTCTCTAACGCATTCATTAATCGGCGCTAATTTTATTAGCATAGAAAAAAAAGATCAAATCCAATTTACACACCCTTGTATACAGTAGTATTTTTTACACGCATATATAAAAATTTTTTATATATTATTAACAATCATTTGGGAATTAAAAAAAATAACCGTTCAATATACTCTGCAATTTTCACTATTATATTTCAAAGTTATCGCAAGGAATTTGACCTCATTTAATTGATGACACGAATAAACTCATGTAGGTAATTGGAGCAAGAAAATCCAATTTTCCATTAATACAAGAGCAAACAATCGATTACAATAAATGTTCATTGAAAAAATGAAACGATTTTTTTATTTTTATTATTGAACTAACAATTGTTTCAATTGTTTATTTATAATTTATTTTTATAACAGTTATTATTTATTTTGCGACAGTAACAACACCTACTATACTACCTATTTTTATTATTATTATTATTTGAATTCGAAATTTTTAATTTAGTTAACAAATATGAATAAATTTATTATTTATTTTATAAAAATTAATATTTTGAATAAATATTTATCAAAATTCCACTTTTAACATTTATAAGTAATGTCTATATTGTCGAGTTGTCAATATTTTTATTCGCAAAAAACAAAATATTTATCAAAACATTTTAAGATTTTTATTATTATTTGAATTCGAAATTTTTAATTTAGTTAACGAATAAGAATAAATTTATTATTTATTTCATAATAATTAATAATTAATATCTTGAATAGTTATTACTTAATTATAATCGGAATAGTTAAAAATGTTTATTATTTAAATATTACAAAATATTTACGGTAGTTTACGAATACGAAAAAATTTATTACAATAATAATTAATTAATTAATTTTATTACTTAATAATATAATTAATATTCTAAATATTTAATGACTAAAAACAATAATAATAATTGTTTGTTTAAATTATTTAAACAAAATATGTAATTCAGTTTTAATAATAAAAATATTTTAATAGTTGCTCCAAAACATTCCGAACGTTCAAACGAACAAAATATTTTTTTATTAATATTTTTTCCAAAACTTACTAACGAAAAAAAAATATTAAACAATTTAATACATAACTAAAATCAATATTATTACAATTCTTCAATATTTAATTTCCAAAAAGATTTTAAATTGAAAATAAAAAATAAATTTCGGTATTCAAAGTAAAAAAAACTTTAGGAATATTAATGTAGAATAATAGAAAGAAATTCAATAAAAAAATGTCAAATTTTTAATGTCATGTATAAAAAGTGACCAATTTAGAAAAAAGTGTCATAATGATCAATCATAATTTCAAATACTAGAGTAATAAATTAATGAAAATAAAAGTAGTTATTGAATAAAAAATTTAGGGGGACTTTGTGTAAAGTAAAAGTTTTCAATTTTCTTCATTATGTGCACTCACAATCTATGTATATAATTATAATTTCCCATTTAATTTCTACCGTCACTGTCAATAATTATTTTTTTCTTTTATCAAAAAGTGTTGAGTTTTATCAACTTCCGTTTTACTACCTTAGCCGTCACTGTTTGTTATTTAGTCACAGTTCGTTTGTTGCAGTCGTGTTAAAAAACGAATGTTGAATAAAAAAACAAGTAAATGTATTAAATCAAGTAAATTATTAATTAATAAAATTAACTAAATATTTAATTAATATTAAATTAATACTTATTGACTATGAATTTATTAATCAATAATCAATAATTAATAATAATACTTAATTACAATTAACTATTAATATTTTTTAATAATTCAATATCTATTAATAATTATTAATAACAATTAGGAGCAAATAATAATAATTAATAACAATTAATAACCATTAATAACAATAAGAATTAATAATAAAATAATAGTTAATAATCAAATAATGAAATACATAAAAATATTTTTATTGTCTATTACTATTTTCCTTTTTTAATTAATAAACAAACAAAATATTTAATTATTAATGAATTAATACTAACAAGAAATTAATAATTAGTAATAATAGCTAATAACTATTATTTTTATTTTTAATAATAATTTACTTTTATTATTTACTCTAGCATAAAATAAAACAATTATTAACAATAAATTAATGCTTATTATAATAAATGAATACTTAGTAATAATGAAGGCTAATAATGCTCATTTTAATTAATGCTTATTAAAAACTTTTCAATTTCTATAAATAAATGTAATTGAATAAATATATTTATTAAACTTCCACTAAAAAAAAACGAAGAACATAAATTAAAGAAAGTGAAGAACGTTTTTTTTTGCAATAAATATAACTTATTCCTCCGAGATATTTATTGATGAAACGGCAGATTAATTATAATCAACATTGTTTGACCTCTGATTTAATCGTCGAAAAAAAATTGATAAAACATTAATTGTCAGAAATATAAATCGATAAAATTACATTATAAAAAATCGCAAGACTTCATTGTATATATTCAAGCATGTAATTATTTTTTCTTCATTCAAATGCGCAATGAAAAAAATCTGATACATATTGAGAAATCAAAAAAATTAAATTTTCCGTTTCAATCATTAATGTACGTATAAATATATGACTCAAAATCAAGAATCTTTAAAGCAAACTGCGATAGTACACTTAATTAAAAAATCATTTTACTTCTTAACGACCTCCAACAATTATTACATTAAAAAAATAAATAATAATAGACAATAGAAATTAAAATATTTCCTTATTTCATTCTAATAAGAATATAACTAATAAACAAATAAATAAAAATATCTAAACTTGTAATTAAAAATTATCTTCGTGAAGAAAACAGCTCTTTGAAGGATTTAAAAATATAAATTCAAATAAGAACGTTTAAAATTAATTTTTAAAGATGCAAAAGAGTAAACATTTATTCTCCAGTGCGTAAAAAATTTTAAATATTTATCATATTTAAATAACACAAAAATATGGAATTTGAAAGAAGTTTTTTTTTTCCTTTCCGCAAATTAATCTATACCTAAATGGGTCACTTGATCTTAAATGACAATATAATGAAAATAAAATCCCTACAAAAAGCAACTAATATACAATATAAATTAATCCGCAGTCATATTACATAATGTTAATTTATCGTCTAATATATCAAATCACGCATGGTCAATTTTAAGTCCTTGTATCAAAACGGGTCTATTGTCACGAATAGATACATAATTGATAACAATTATCAGAAAATTATAGCCAATATTTCTAAAGATAGATGACAATGTAATCCTTGTAAAAATAAATGATGAAATTTTCATTTATATAAAATTGGAAACAATTTTCAAATCAAGAGACAAACACCGACAAAGATTGTTTTATTATTTATTTTTAAATAAAAGAAAAGAATAGAGAAGACAAAAAAAACGACATATATATAATTAACATTATCTGAGAAATTAATGCTTATCATTTGTAATTATTTTTTAATTTTAACATCATTAGTTCTTACAGATTAAGGCTGACGGAATTGGGAAGATCGGAACATAAACTACCACAGATCGATCCTGCAAGAACTTTTCTGCAGAGGTCGTATCATCGAACCTTCCCTCTGCAGAAAATAAGGTACTATTCTCAAAATTAACTAGTATAGATATTAACTAATGTCAATATTAACTAATAGCATTAATAACTAGTATAAATATTAACCAGTATAAATATTAACTAATATCGATATTAACTAATGTCAATGTTAACTAATATCATTAATAACTAGTATAAATATTAACTTGTATAAATATTAACTAATATCGATATTAACTAATATAAATATTAACTAACGTCAACATCAACTAAAATCAATATTATCTTCAACTATATAATAAAAATAATATTGAGAATTGTTACATAAAATTATATAACGATACGACAAAAAAGATTATAAAAATCAAAACTGAAGAAACTTTTGATTCAATAATTGAATTCGAATACAAAGTATTTGATACAATATCTAATAAAATTCTTCTCCGAAATTCTTATCGTTTTTCGAACTTAAACTATCATAATTATATAATACAGAAATTACACCAAAAAAACGCTGCTTCTCTTTTTCTCGTCTCATATTGAATTGAATAAAACAAAAAAACAATAAAACTTTCTCTTTATTCAGACATGGTCGTTTCTCCGGACTTGGCGAACGATCCTACATTACTTAGCGTGACAAAATTCGAATACAGTGGGCAAATAAATTCGAAAGAAAAGGAAGCAAATGAAATAATTGCGGAAATACATGAACAAAAATCAGTTATCAAGAACTTCCTAGAAATGACGTCTGAAAAGGGAAATTCTGACACAACATTCACAGGACTCAATAATGATGAAAATGTGAAGATAAACATCACGAATGATAACATACGAGCAGATAATGCAATTGTTCAGAAGGTCGCTGGTATGTAAATTAAAAAAATTTTACAGTCCATAAAAATATCGCACGAATTTCTAAATTGTTTTTTTTCTCATTGTTTTTAAAAACATTTTTAACAACATTTTTAAAAACATTTTTAAAAACATTTTTAAATACATTTTTAAAAACGTTATTAAAAACAAAAATAAAAATTTAGAATAAGTAGTTTTCTTTACAAATAAACAAAAAGTTGAATATAAAAATTGTAATCTAAAAAATAATTACATTTATTCCCAAGTTCTTTTTGTTAATTTTAGACACAAAGAACAATTTAGTTTTTTGTTAACATTGTTACGTATTTCAAAAAAATCGAAAAAGAAAAAAAAATAATGTTAAATTGTGATTCAATAATATCTATTTTTTCTTACTTTTCGTTTTAAATGAACAAAAGATAAAAATATATATATAATTTTAGTCTAAATAATACATTTATTTTTAAATTGTTTTTGTTCATTTTAGACACAAAGAACATTTTCGATTTTTTTGTTGTTGTTTTTTTTCAATAGTTAACAACCGTAAAATTAAAACTCTTCGGTTATTAAAAAATTAATCGAATTATACATAAAATTAACAATCTTATAAAACACAAAAAATATTAATTTGTTGTTCAATTTTCCCGTTGCTTAAATTCCTATTTATTTAATCATAAAATAAAAAAAATTTTCAAAATACAAAAAAAGCAAAAAAATATACAAAATCTTAATTTGTTATTAAATAATATCAATTTCTTCTTAATTTAGTTTTCAAAGAGACCCTATAAATTTCTAAACGTTCAAGTGAACGAAATTTATTTATTTCTTCAAAACATTAAATTTTTATTGAAATTATTTTACTTCATTATCCAAAAAATTAATTGCCGAGTTTTTAAAGGTAAAATTTTAGTTGAAAAATTTTTTAAAGACTAGTAATTTATTAAAATATTTCCAATAAAAAATATTTCCATCATTTGAACGTTCAAAACTTGGGGATCATATTTTCAAACACTGCAACAAATTTCAATATAAAAATTCTAATTTAAAAAATATTTATTTCTAAATTGTTTCTGTTTATTTTAAATTGTAGAGTCAAGAAATAATTTTTTTTTTAATATCAACAAAAAAGTTAATAATACTAATTTATTATTAAATAATGCAATTTTTTTTTCTTATTACAAAAAATGACACTGAATTGCATATTATTACTTATTTTCTACTATACTGAATGAAACACGTGAATCATTGATGTCTTCGAGTCTAATATATCCTATTATAGACGAATATAAGCCTCCCAAAGTAATAAAACAAAGAATCTTATAATCTGAAAATCAACATTATAATCAACTTGTCAATATTAACATTTCTAACCATATCTAGAAAACGCACTTTGATTTTATTTCTGATCTTGGATAATAATTAATATTTCCAATTGTTTCTAATAAACATTTTCCTCTCTAACAATGTATTTTCCAATCGGAAAATTATTATTACTCGAACGGAAAAAATTGACTCGCTTTCTATTATAACGAAATCTGCGCTAAAAATTTTCACAAAAAAATAAACAAAACCAAAAACTATAAGTAAAAAAATCCATAACTACTAATGATAAGGTCGAAGAGACGATATTTTCAATTAAATAACTGCTTTTCAATAAGCATGAAAAATAAACGCCATGTTTTTTAAATTTAAAATCATGTAGAATATAGAAATTTATTTAAAATTAATTAGTAAATAGATTAGTTAATAATTAAGAAATTTGTAATTAATTAGCATATTTAATTAATTAAATCATCAGTCAATATTCATAATTAATTAAATATTAATTAATTTATTGATCAATTATTAATATTAATTAATTCGAGACGTCAGTGAAGTTCGCAACGTTTATGATCAACGATTGAAAGATAAAAAAATTATTTTCCTATCAAAAAGAATAAAAATTTTTGTTCACAAATATTTTTTTTGTAAATCATTATTAAAAAAATTAAACGTATTATTTTCTGCACAAAAATTAATAAAAATTTGCTTAAAAAAATATTTTTCATCAGAAATTGTTGACTATAAACGTTGTGAACTTCACCAACGTAATTCGAGAATCGATTAATACAAAAAATTTTATCGATTAATTAAAATTTGAAGTGGCAAATAGCCGCCAATGCTTTTGTTTTAAATTATTATAAATCAAATAAAATATGCAAATTTAAAAGAATATAAAACATATTCATTCGAACCATTCCAATTTGAAATCAAAGTTAAAACTACGCGAAATTTTCCATAGTGACAGTAAAAAATATGATTAAAAATCAACTATTAGAAAAAGAAATAATTTTTCTTGAAAATAAAAATATTTATTTATACTGGAAAATAGTTGACTTTTAATGAAAATATAATATTTCCTCGATGAGGAAACAAAGTCGTAAAACATTTGTAATTCCCGTAGAAAAAATAAACATCGTATTCTAAATGAAAATATATTTACATTATTTTTATAAATATACAAAAAATATTTATATTCCTTTTGTAAATATAAAAAATAACTCTAAACAATTCTAATAATAATAATAATTTAAACCCAATAATCGCGGAAACTTAATAGAAAAAATATAATTGTAATAAGAAGAAAAATTAATTTTACAATAAAGACAGTTAAAAGCAAATTTTCCTTTTTAGGAAATATTTACTGAATTTAAATTTATTTCTCTTATACACAACTTTGGGAATTTAAATCTTTTCTTGGTCTTAAAATGTAATCTTCATTATTAACGATAATTTGAAATGGGTTATTACTCGTAAGTCGTTACTTTATTGAGAATTTCCTATAATTCAAAATTTAACGTAATTACACTGAAAAAAAAATTATTTGATTCAAATAACCGATTATTTGACTATTATCAAATAAATATTTACTTGAATCAAATAATTTTTATTTGAATGAATTAAATAGTATTTGCTTCAAATACTGAAATATTTGATTCAAATACAATTTATTTGATTCAAATAAAAATTATTTGATTCAAGTAAATATTTATTTGATAATAATCAAATAATCGGTTATTTGAATCAAATAAATTTTTTTTTCAGTGTTTTTATAATATTTGACAAATAACCAAATTTTCTAATTTTTGCGGAACGAAAACTAATAATCGAAGAAGTATAAAACATTGACATCCATTAACTAATAATAGAAATTAATTTCACCTATAAATTAATTGTCAGTGAATTTAATTAATTGTCACTATGGAAATTTTCCAAATATTGCAAATTATTTCCGCCACCTTTAGAAAACATGAAAGACTAACCATTGTTTCACTGCGATATCCATCTAGAAAGGATGCTGGGACTACTTCTCTGGTACCTCCACTTTCCAGAATCTCCATCCCGCGAAGTCCCGTCGAAATCCTTCGAAATATAAATTCGCACTTATAATCACTCGCAGATTTTAAATTTAAAATTACAAAACCCGCACTGACTCGAAACATTGAAACTCTTTGACGCCATGTTCCGAAAGTTCTGAACGTTCACATGAACAAAATTTAATTATTTACTTTTAAAATAAAATTTTTATTACAATAATTTTGCGTAACTATCAAAAAAATTGAATTACAGTTAAATGTAAAATTTATTTGTTCTAAGAAACCAATTTTAATTTTTTAATTTTTATTGCAATCATTAATTTATGAAAAAAATTTATTAATATATTTGATATTTAATATTTCGTTCATTTGAGTTCAAAACTTAGGAATCCTTTGACGCAAAATTCAAACAATTATAAATAATAAAGAAAATTAAACACCGATTCTAAATTTTAAAAATACAAACGCGCACTGACTCGAAATATTTTATATTTACGTTGTTTAATTGCAGTTTTCGCGAATATTCAAAATTTCAGAAAAATATTTAACTCTGAACTATAAAAACGTGTAAGAACTCGAAATATTTAGAATTTTTGTCGCCTAATCGAAATTTTTGGGAATGTTAAATTTTACTGTAATTAAAAACCGTTTTTATATTGGAATTTATATATTGACGCGCACATTTAGAACGCCTGTGGAGCGATGGTTTTTACTTTGTTTTCTCAAATGGCTCTGGAAATAAAAAACAAAAGCATTATATTAAATATTAAACAAAAATTAAATCCAAATCACATTTTTTTTTTAATTTCAAACTTTGTATTATTTTTCTGTTTCTAAAAAAGCCAATCAAATGTCTCTAAATTCCTTTATTCTTAATATTTAATTAGAAAACACAATGATGAAAAAGGTAATTCTTTTATTTTTAATATTTAATTTAAAAACACAGATAAAAAGATAAACTGTAAATAATTTCCAATTTGGAAATTGACATTTTAAATTATGTTACGAAAATACAAAATAAATTACATAAATGAATGAAATTAAAAATAAATTAGAAAAATAGAAAAGTAAATAAACAGTATGTAAGAAAAATTACGACAGAAAATAGAAAATAAGAGAAACAGAAGAAATTAGAAAAAAAATATTTGCACAATTAATAACTTACTATTTACAATAAAATATGCCAATTGCCTTTGTGATCTCTTGTCGTCGTGGATGGCAAATCATCAATTTAGTCGAAATTCACCAAACCAAAAGCGATGAAGCTGAAAAATACATTATTTCTGATTAAATTTGTCTACTCGCTGCTTTATTTTCTTGTTCGATTACATTTCATGTACTAAATCAAATCATTGTTTACATTTTACCATTTTAAGGTTATGTCAGTGACCTGTCACTATAACAATATGAAAAATTAAACAAAAATTTCAAAAATCGAACTAAAAACTCATACTCTAGAGAAGATTATCTGATGTTTACAACATAAAGCACAAAAAACGCTTAAAATGTTGCAAATTTTAGGGACATAAATAATTGCTTTTGTTTATCGAATTCATCAACGAAACAAAAATCTTCTCACACAAAAAAATTATAAACCATTAAACCACAATATAAATAAATCACTATCGAATAAAAAATACGAAATATTGTAAAAAATAATGCTCAATTTGTCACAATAATTAACACAATTTGACGTGATCATGAAATAACATATGATGACAGCTGCGATGCAAAACAGCAGAGGTCATTGACCGCCGTCATTTCATTGTCGATTACCAAAGAGCAAAATAAAAATATTGATTATGCCAAAAAATCCTAACCTAAACTTCTGTTTGACCGTAAAAAAAATTGATAAATAATTACACATTTAATAATAATTTGCCGTAAATATTGTACTTTACGACAAAAAAATGACGATTGCTGAACAACAGAGGGCGCTGCCAATGAATCGACATTTTGTCATTCATTGGCGATTTTTAGCAAAATTTTTCGAAATTCTATGTTTCTGTTAGCTCAGGCAACAATAATATTATTGCAAAAAAAGTTAAAAAATAAAGAAAAATTACCGATTTGGTTTCAAAAATGGTGACGTCGCACAGAAAGCGCACACTTCTGCTTGTTTCTGCTCCCCGTGGTGAATTGAATCGGGGTCTACACGACTGAAAGCACAGAAAAAAATTTTTGCTGCACAAAAAAAAACAGAAAATTCTAACCTACAATGCAATCACCGTTCAAAAGTACAAAATATTAAAGAAAAAAAGTGCTGTCTCTAGTAATAATTTACAAAAATTATTTCTTTTTTATAAAAAAAAGTATGATTGTAAAACAACAGGGGGCGTTGGCAAAGATCGACATTTTGTCATTTGTTGATCAGTTTTTGACAAAATTTTTCGAAAATATTATTTCTTTTAGCTCAGACAACAATAAAATTACTGAAAATTGTTAAAAAATAAAGAAAAATTACGGATTCGGTTCAGAAACGGCGACGATGTCGCACAGTAAGCGCATAATTCTGCTCAGTGCTGCTCCCCATGGCGTGTACTGCCTATCGGGGTCTACACGACTGAAAACAAGGAACAAAAATTTGTTGCTTCCCAAAAAACAAAAAATCATAATCCACAATGCAATCACCGTTCAGAAGTACAAGATAATGAAAACGACAATATTTAATATAATAGTTTGCCCCAATTTTTGCATTTGTATGTAAAAAAAATGTCGATTGCAAAGCATCGACCGACGCCATTTTGTCGCCGTGTGCACATGAGGACGAACATTTTTGCATGAAAAATCACTAACCACCATAACCAGAATGCAATAACCACTTAAATGTTCGAAATAATAATGATAAATGTTATATTTAATAGTAATTTACAGTAATTATTGCATTTATACGAAAACAAAATGGCGATTGCAAAGCAGCAGTGGACGGTGGCAATACATCGACATTTTGTCATTTATTGATTCTTTTTACCAAAATTTTTCGAAAATATTATTTCCCACAGCTTAAATAACAATAATTTTGCAAAAATAGTTAATAAAGAAAGGAAGATTACCTAATTTGGACAAAAGATCCGAGAGAATTGCGCACGGATGGCGCTGGCTTCGTCTAGCTACGGCGTTCTGATCCGGGGTCCACACGACTGAAAACAAGGAAAACATGAACTGCGTTCTGATTGGCTAATATGTAAATGCCTGTATAGTGGACAAATTGTGGGAATTTTGAAAATAAAATATGTTTTTAAAGGCCAACGCAGAATAGATCTGTAACCGGAACCGCAATCGTAAGCGTAAGCGTAAGAATGAGTTAGAGAAGGATAAACAATATACCTATCCTTCTTTAACTCATTCTTACGGTTACGCTTATGGCACGGTCACACCTCGGCTGCCTGCCTGCCTGCCTGCCTGCCTGCCTGCAGGTCGTCATGGCAATACATAAGAGTAAGAGAGTCAGACAATTTAAATTATTCGTCTCCTCTCTCCTACTCCCGTGGCGGCTGCCTGCGCAGGCAGGCAGGCAGCTGAGGTGTGACCGTGCCATTACGATTGCGGTTCCGGATACAGATCTATTCTGCGTTGGCCTTAACACTGATTAATTAACAAATAGATTATTATTTTCGAATTACGACAAAATTACAAAATTGTATATTCGCTCGTAATATCAAAACTCAGAAGTTTGCAACTTTATTTTTTAGATTGTAATAGAAATATGACTCAATTTATGCTATTGCTGTTTTTTAAATGTTGTAACAGCTACTTCCGGTTGCGCACAAAAAGAAATTGTTGCGTTCTGCGGCTAAATTCAGTTCTCTGAAAATAATAATTTCGCTGCAATTTCTTCATCTTTCGTTCTTTGTGTAACATTATTATAACTTTTACAGACCATTGTGTTGTCTAGTGTTTTTCTCCTAATTTCGAATAAGTGAATAAATTCGGATGTAACAATGTTTCCTTTTAATTCCCTTTTACGAATGTTTAAAAACTCAACCAATAAGTCAACAGATCAACATAACCTCAAATTTTATTTACTACAAGGAATCGTCATTCGTTCTTTATTTATTTACATTACACTATTTTGGTTTATATATAATTAAATATTTATTTTTAACATTAAATTTAATAATCAAAAATATTTTCTTTACAGCTGGATTAAAAATCCAAAAAGGAATAAACGAAATAGAGGAAAAATGTGCTGCAAGTCCAGGAGGTGGTTCCTTATCAAGTGGATGTTCAATAGTGACAATTGCTTCCGTATCGAACTCTGAGCCAGATCCTGATTATCCAAACGGTCCAGAGAAACATCCCGAAAAAAAGCACAGTAGCCTAAATGAAAAATGGTACGAAACGACACTTCAAGTCTCGGTTCCTTTCTTTATTGCCGGCATAGGAACTATTGGCGCTGGACTTGTTCTAGCCGAAGTTCAAGTAGGTCTAAACAATTTTTTTTTTTTTGACAGAATTCTTATTTCGGAATTTTCTATTTATTGCTGAATAAATTAATTACTATTTTTCAGAACTGGCCGGTGTTTAAAACAATATCACAATTATTCATCCTGGTTCCGGCACTTTTGGGCCTTAAGGGAAATTTAGACATGTGCCTCGCGTCACGTCTTTGCACACAGGCAAATTTAGGAAACATGAATTCCTACAGAGAAATAACGAAAATGGTAATTGGAAATTTAGCTTTAGTTCAAATTCAATCAATCGTTGCGTCGACATTGGTCGCCTTCTTTGCCATTACTGTATCGGCTGCGATGGATGGTAAATATTCATGGGACCATTCTCTTCTAATGATCGCCTCTAGTGTTTGCACAGCCACAAGTTCCTGCTTCATTTTAGGTAATTTTACTAAATCCCATTATCATCGTCAGCTCTCTGCTTATAACAAACGTAACAAGGATTGAAATCCATTATTCGAATTCAAAAGTTAAAAAGTCTACTTTTAATTTAACTGTCAGTTTTAATAATTAAAAAATTAAAAAATTGAAGCAATTAAAAAAGAGAATATTCACACTTGTATTAGATGTAAAACAAGATAAAATTTTCAATTATTAACGTCCTGCTTTGATAGTGTATACTGTAATTTAAAAAAAAGGAAACAAGAATAATCGAGTTTTTTGAATGATAGTGCGCTTTGATAAATTTACACGCGCAGTATTTTAAAAATCTCTCACAATCAACACACACTATCTATTTGTGAAAAGAAAAATTAAAAAAAAAATATATTATGTAAACAAAATAAATGTCTATTATCTTGATTGTCGCGTCCGACGACAAAGGTTGTTTATTGTTTGTCGGGCACTCTTTCGCAAGAAATTGTGACGAATTTCGAATCGAGATTTTTATCACTCAATGCTTGTGACGTACAATGAAAAAAATGATGTATCAAATGTTGTTTTTAACACAACATTCGGGTTAATTTGACAAAATTTGCATTTTTTCTTCGTTGCTCATAAAAAAACAGTAATTAAAAATAATTTAAAGTAATTTATGTAAATTTAAACTAGAGTAAAAAATTACTTTTTTAAAAAAGAACACTTTTTCTAAAATAGTAATTTCTTTTTTAGATTTTGTGATGATTGCCGTAATTATGTTCTCACATCGTTGTAAAATGAATCCGGACAATTTGGCAACACCGTTGGCAGCATCAATTGGTGATGTTGTCTCAATAAGTGTATTATCCGCCATCGCCTCTTCATTTTTCCTAAAACTCGAATCGGAAATTTGGATTCTGTACATAATTATTCTTATGTACTTGATTCTATTACCGTTTTGGATTTACATTGTTTTACACAATAAATACACACGAAATGTATTAACTTCTGGTTGGGTTCCAGTAATATCCGCTCTATTTATCAGTGGGTGAGTTACTTTCTTACAATATTTCCTTTCATTATGTTGAAATTTACAAAGAATCAAAGAAATTTTAGAGAAAAAATTGAAAAATTACCAGGAAAACTAAATAGCAAAGGGAAAATTATTTTCTATAGAGAGCAAAAAATTGAAAATAAAATTTCTTTTTCAGACTCGGTGGACTTGTACTCGATCAAGCGGTAAATGTTCTCAATGGATTCGTAATATTCCAGCCGATTATCAATGGAATTGGGGGAAATTTAGTTTCAGTTCAAGCCTCAAGAATATCAACAATGCTACATCAAACATCCCTAATGGGTATCATTCCTCCACACACGAAATTATTCGTTTCTCCATGGACTGCTCTCGTCAAAGGAGGTAATTCTTTTCAAAATTGCGTGTTTTTAATTTTTTAATAAAATAATATTCATTGCAGAATATAATATTCATTGTAAAATGAAATTATATTAATTACAAAATGCACTAAAATTCATATCGAAATAAAAATAATATTCATTACGAAATAAGAATAAAATAAAATCCCTAACGAAATAAAAATATTTATTACGAAATAGGAATAAATGAAAATTCATTATAAAAATAATCAGGGTAGCCACGCAACCTGAAAAACCTGGAAATGTCAGGGAATTTTTAAAATTTGAAAAAACCTTGAACAGTCAGGGAATTTTTAAACGAAATCCTGGATAATTGCTGTTTTCTAATTGCATTTATTCTTGAAATCTAATTTTACTTAAATATTCAATTCAATTATTTTCAAAAGTAATATAATTCCACGTAAAAATTGCATTATGTTTGAAAAATTACAAAAATTCTTGTCAAAATTAAAAATTTTTTATTTAAATTTTAAATTGTCTTTATAAATAATAAAATTTTTCTCCGAAATTCAATTATTTTTAATATACAAAATTTTCATCAAATTTCTCGAAAAATGAAATTATTGTTGAAATTTTTTTCAAATTTGTCTCTTAACAATAAATAACAATAATAATATTAGTTCTGTTTAATAATAAAAAACAAAATAATTAAATTTGATAAAATTCATTATAAAAATTCAATTTTTACAAACATTCAATTATTATTTGATAAATTGTTTATTTTTATAGTTAAATAATTGATTTCTTCTAGAATTTTCTAATAAATATTAATTTAAAAATAAATTTCAGTTACAATTTTGGATTATAATTGAATATTATTAATATAATAATAAAAAAAAATTCGACGAGAATTCATATATTTAACTCTAAAATCGAACATTTTATTAAATAAATAATTAAACTTTATCAAAAAATTTTCAAATAATTGAATTCTTTACGAAATTTTAATAAAATTTTTTTTTAAATAACTGCATTTTTCGAGAAATTTGATGGAAATTCTAAAAATTAAAAATAATTGAAATTCTGTCAAGAATTTTATTAAAATTTTTCAGAAATATTTGAATGTCGGAGAAAAATTTTATTATTTATAAAAATAATTTAAATTTTGACGGGAATTTTTGGTAATTTTGGTTCATAATTTGATTTTTTGCGAAGAATTACGTTTGCTTTGAAAATAATTGAATTCTTGAAACTTATTTTATTAAAATTTCTTTTTAAATAATTAAATTGTTTAGTAAAATTTTATTGAAATAGTAAACATTGAAAATAATTGATGTTTGAGAAATTTTTGAAATTAACTAAATTTCTACGAAGAATTTATTAAAATTATTTTTAAAAAAATTGAATTGTCACATAAGAATTTCATTGGAATTTTCGAAAATAATTCAATTCTTTGAGGAATAAACAATAAAGGATAAAAGAATGAATGAATTTTTGAAAATCTTAATTTCTATATAAAATATTATATAATATTTAAATATAATATAAATTAATAATAATAATAATATTAATTAATTTAAATATAAATATAATTAAATATTTATTGAAAAATGAAGTTATTGATGTTTTGCAACAATTTTCTAAATAATAATAAATATAGTTTTCAAAACCTGGAAAAATTGTGTTTTTTATCCTGGAAAACCTTGAAAAGTCAGGGAATTTGAAAAGGGTAAAAGCGTGGCAACCCTGATAATGAAAAATATTTCTAATAAAAAATTTGACAAAAAATGTTTATTTTTCAGTACCATCGGCAAAATCTGCACGAATTCTCATTGCCATGTCGATTCCAGGACATCTAATATTTATCTTTGCCGCTGATTATTTTAAACACGGACACTCAACCATTCATGTTTCCTTTGCTCTATCTTATCTACTGGTAGCTTGCCTGCAGGTAAGATTTTTCTCTCGCATTGTACAAATATTAGAATATATGTGAAAATTAAAAAAATTGCAATCGTCAATTAATATCAAATGACTTTCAATAATTAAATGAAATCAGCAAACATTGTCGATCTCATATTAAGATAGCGAATAAATAGAAAAACTTGAAAAGTTTAAAAATGAATTTTTAATTTAATTTAAATTTAGAATTAAAAATGCAGTAATACAAATAATACGAAACGAAATTCTATTTATCTATTTTTTTAAAATTGCGTAAATTTCTACTTTTCTACATTCTATTTTTACTAAAATTCTCATTATTTTCTTTAAAAATAGGTCATGCTTTTACTTTACGTGGCGCACATAATTGTTCACGCAATGTGGAGGCACAAAATTGATCCGGACAATTCGGCGATACCATATCTGACAGCATTGGGTGATCTTTCTGGCTCAATTTTCCTAGGAGCAGCAATGTACTTCCTCATGTCAATTGGTAGACAATACGGTGGATGACAATAAGTGGTAAAAAAAAATTTGTTTTCTAACTAAAAGTTCAGAAAAGACTTTTCTGGAACAATAGAATATAAACTGAGTTTTATATTTTATTCAAAATAAATTGGCACAGTGATAAAAAAATTTCTGTCTCTCGAGATTTATCAAAACAAAAATAAAAAAGAAATTCTCAAAAAACCTGTGGCAAAAAAATCTTCCACATCGTGTGCCAATAATCTAGTCCAATTTTTTCTAAAACAGAATAATACCAAAATCAATTCTGTTCCTTGAAAGAAAAAGATTCATAAAAGCATTGAATTTTCAAAACTAGATAGTTAATTCATAAAGTCAATGTAACTTTATAAAAAATCTTTTTATAAAAGTCTATATATTTATAAAATTAAATTAATAAATTTACTTTACATTCTCATTTTTTATGACAATGTAAACAGTTTCTAAAATATTTTTAGAAAATTACAAAAAAGTTTCTAAAACATTTTTAGAAAATTACAAAAAAGTTTATAAAATAGAATCTAAAAAAGCAAAAATATTTTAAATATTCCAAAAATTTTAAAATATACAAAAAAATAAAAAAAATATAGAAAAATATAAAAACTATAGAAAAAATACAGAAAAAAGATAAAAATAGAATATCATTAAAGTAATGAATTTTAATGAAAATGAGGCGAAACATTAAATTATAAAAAAATATAACGTTTAAGATTTAATATTCCAAGAAATGATTCTTTAATTTTTAAAGAAGAATTTTTCAATGAAAAAAAATGCGTTTCAAGGTTGTAAGCGCTATAAAAGAATAAGATAGGAAATTTATTGTTGTTCTGAATATTTTGTTATGTGAAAAACAGACAACAGCTTTCTTTGTCTTTATAGTTATGTAAATTTGATCTGCATACTCTTTATTGTATAAGTAAAAAAAATATGAAAAACAAGTCCCAGAGAGAGATTTAATTAACAGTTACCTGTCATTGTCAACTTTTCGCATTTTAATCCTCAAGCTGTTTATTTTGAAACAATTTTTAATTGCCTTAACAGCTTTTTTAAATGACACGAACATTAATAAATTTAAAGTATTTCAGTGAATTAGTATAAGCAAATTATATTTTCTATCAGAGTAATTATAATTTCTATTTGCGAACATTTATTTATAAATTAAAATATTTAATTTATAATCAATTTTTCTGTTGAATGAATTCGTTCTATTTGAATTTATTATAACGAATATAATTTACTTGAAAGTATTACATTTATAGATAATTCTAAAAGAATCGATAAATGAACATCGTTTTTTAGAGAATGAAGTTTTAGTTCTAGAAGCAAACATTTTTCTGAAAATCAAAAATGTCTTCTGAGTCTTTCTGAAAAATGTTTCTTAAATTCCGTATGAATGAAATGCACAGAAACAGATAAAAAATGTAAGAGAAAAACTTAGCTCAAAATATATTTTCTAGAAAATTAATCCAATTTTCCAATTATTTTCCCAACTTATAATTCACTTAGTTTTTAATAATTTGATTTTTTCAATTATCTTTTGAATAATTTTCCTTAAAAGTATTTGAAGATAAAAAATTAGTATTTTTTGTTTTTATATAAATGTTTGAAATTATGATCATTTAGTTATGTAAACCCTGAAAAGTGAAATAAGAGTCAAACAATTTGAAACCCCCTCTGAATAAAAATTAAAATCAGAAAAGGAGAAAAAAAATGTTTAATTTAAAATCTGAAAAAATTGAAGTAAGACGTAAATTATTTAAAAGTGTAAAAAAAAGTTAAGTATTAGCAAATGGAGTGACATTTATTGTCAGAGGATGACATACATGTGCCCTTAAAGTATAAACCACGAGGCTACGTAACTCTGATGTCGAACCGCTAACAAAATTATAAAGATCAATGTCGGGTCAGCCGACAAACTGGCTGCACTCATGTTTCTTCAGTAACTATGCTTCACCGTCGCAATGGTAAGTTTTTCATCATATTTTTCTTTTCTTCACCAAAAAAAAAGTGTAAAAGAACGAGAATAGAATGTAACTAAATTTTTATTTTCAGTAATTATTGTGTTTATCTGCTGGATTGTCACCATCATCAATAGTGAAGCTACCATTCGCAATGAGGATATTTGCGGAATACAAAATGGACGAAGACTTTATTTGGAACTTGGCGAGCAGGGAGTGCTTTATGCAAAAAATGTGTCCTTCATCAAAAATTCACCACGTCTTCAGGATTCGAGAATTTACACAACCAACAGTTCACACGATCAATGTAGCCTGGAACTTGTGACATGTCCATCATGCGTCATCAATCTGACATTCAAAAGTATTGGTCTTTCTCAAAATTGCGGAGACGGAAGTTTCATGCTCGACAGTTCCTGCAGGTCTGAAATTTTTCTGTATTTTTTTTTCAATCGAGACAGTGTTTTTACATTTTTCTAAAAATTTTCTTTGAAGACGAGAAAATTCTCTAATTCTCTAAGTTGAACGAAAATTGTCTAGAAATTCAAAATGTCTTGAAATTGCTCTTTATAATCTAAAAGTTGTCTGCTATTTTTAAATAAATTGATTATTGAATAGTAAATCTATTGAATAGATTCGAGATTTTAAATTTTACCTCTTTTCGTAGATGTGACTATGTCTGGATATCGGAACCACCGTATGAAGATGTGTCCGGAACACCTTTTTGTGGATTTTACGCGCCTATTTCTTATCGGTCAAACACTAGAACCTTATCAATCACTCTTCTGTACAGTCAATCGCACAATCACGCCTTCACCTTGGAGTACACGTCAGAAAGTACGTTACCAATGGCTTTACCAATTTTCCCCTAAGAAATCGATTTTTATTTTCCACTTTCTTTATAGTCTTTTATTCGCTTTATACAATTACTTTATAAACAATTTGTTTAATTATCGTTCGATAGTTTAACTACGGAACGATAATATAAATTGAGATCTAAAAACTTAACTATTAACGAATAACAAATTTGTTTCACTTAGGAAACAGAATAAACTTGCAAGGATCAGACATTTCATCAGGAATAGGAAAATCTCGGAATAGTACAATTGGAGGAATTCTCACATCACCTTTCTTTCCGTCTCGATATCCTCGAGATTTAGGTATGGAGTATGTCATCACCTGTCCAACCGAGTCTCCATCGTGTCGAGTTCGAGTTCTCTTTAGTGATTTTCAACTCGCTGCTGTTTCCATAATCGAGGTATTTTGAGAAAGAAGTTGAGAAATAACAAAAGTGTATTTTAAACTAAAAGAAATTTTGAACTAAAAGAAGTTTTGTACTAAAGAAATTTTAAACAAAAGACATTTTGAACATAACGAATTTTTAAACTAAAGAAATTTTGAACTGAAAGAAATTTTAAACTAAATAAATTTTATAATGAAATAAAATCAGGGCTCGAAGCAGTGAAAGTATTTAAAAATACAGACTTTACGGACAAAAAATTAAAACTTACGGACCATTTACAGACCAACTGACAAAAATAGAATCAGGCCAAATCAGATATAAGAAAACATTTTACTTAAAACTAGAAACTCAATTTTTCATAATAAATTGACAACTTCGAATCTTCGACTCGAAGTCATCGATTTCTTCAGGTTGTTTAATAATTAATATTAATTATTAATAAAAATAATTTATAATAATTAAAATCATTATTAATTCAATTATTATTTTTCAGAATTTTTATCTAAAATTCTTCTTTATATCGATTATTTTTCAGAATTTTCAAAAAAGTTCTTTGACAATTTTCAAATTCATTTCTTTACAATGTTTAATTTTACAAAATTAAAATTATTAGTTAAATTCTTTTATTAAATAACTATTAGTAAATAGAAACTGAAAATAGTATTAAAAAACTTAATTAAACTTTTAAAAAAAAAAATAATTTCAAAATTCAATTACTTTTTAAAATTCAAGTTATATTGCTTTTCATATTCAATAATAAAAAATTTTAACTAAAATTAATTTTTATGAAATAAAATTCAATTTTGATTAGAATATTCTACTAGAATTCAATTATTTAAATAAAAATTAAACGTAATTAAATAATTTATTGAAGAGTTGAACGTTTCTTCAAATTCAATTCCCATAAAAAATTGTTATCAACAAATTATCAAATACTTAAATTCTATTAACGAATTTCAATAAAATTTTTAAGAATAATTACATTTTTAGAGAAATTCGCTTTTTTAGTTTTTAGATCTCAATTTATATTATCGTTCAGTAGTTAAACTATCGAACGATAATTAAACAAATTGTTTATAAAAAATTGTGTAAAGCGAATAAAAAACTACAAATAAAGCGAAAAATAAAAATCGATTTCTTAGGGGAAAATTGGTAAAGACATTAAAACTGTATTAAAAATAATTGAAATTCTGCATTGAATTTTATTATTTATGAAAATAATTGAATTCTTGCGAAGAATTTTCTTAAAATTTTTCAAAAATAATTAAATTCTTGTAAAAAATTAACAGGAATTCATATATTTTTAAAAATTTTAATTAAATTCTTGGCATAAATTAAAAATAACAAAATTCGTAGCAGATCTTTAATTACTTTCAGAAATTTTAATAAAATTTTTCGCAAAAATTTAAATATTTTCGTAAAATAATAAAAATCTTTGCAGGGAATCAATTACTTTTCAATAGTCTTAATTAAATTCTTCGCAAGAATTCAATTATTTTTAAAAATATTAGAATTTTAGCAGAAATTCAAACATTTTAAAAACTTTTGATAAAACTTTTCTGGTAGAAATGAAATTACTTTTAAGACAATTTAAAAAAGATTTCCAATAATCAATTATTTTTTTATAATCTAAGATTTTAACTGAAATGTATTTTTAAATCAATGTTTATGAGTAAATTCTACCAGAATTCAATTATTTAAATACAAAAATAAATAATTTATTGAATAATTAAATGTTTCTTGGAATTAAATTCCTATTAAAAATTTTATCAACAAATTTAAAACAATTAAATTCTTTAGACGAATGTTAATAAAATTTTTAAGAAATTTTTCGAGGAATTCAATTAAAATTCTCAATTAAAATTGAATTCCGAAAAAGAATTTTATTATTTATGAAAATAATTGAATCCCGGTAAAATTTTATTAATTATGAAAATAGTTGAATGATTGCGAAGAAATTTATAAAAAAAATTTGTTTTTAATGAAATTTTTGTGAAATTTTTATTGGTTTTTGAAAGTAATTAGAAGTTTTTGTAGAATTTTATTAAATTTTTTTTTAATAATTAAATTCTTTTGGCAAATTTTATAAAAATAGTAGATATTGAACAATATTTAATTTTTGCGAAGAATATTATTATTTTTTTAAATCATTCAAATTTTGCAAAGGATTTTATTAAAATTTTTGAAAATAATTGAATTTTATTACTTTAGAAAATAATTGAAATTTTTGTAATGAATTTTAATTAAATATTTGAAAATAATTGAATTTTGTTGAAGAATTTTTCTATTTATTTATACAGATAATTGAAATGTTGACAATATTTTTTAGTTTTTTTTTGAAAATATACGAATTTCGGAAAAGAATTTTAATATTTCTAAAAATAATTGAAATTTCGACGAGAATTTAAAAAAATTTTGAACGTAATTGTATTTTTGCGAAGAATTTTATTACTTTTAAAAATAATTGAATTTCTGCAATCATTTGTAATTTCTCTAACATTTTCCAAATTGAATCGTACAATTTACGAACTTTTCATCCTTTTTGAATGAAATTACGGACTTTACGGACCTTTTTTCAAAAAAACGGAATTTTTGCGGACTTGAAGCAAAGTTACGGACTTCTTCAGGACTTACGGACCTACTTCGAGCACTATAAAATTGTAATCTTTTAGTTTTACGATTGGAATGGACAACGACTTGATGTAAGCAGTGGAGTACGATTTCGTCCTCCAGTTATCGTGAGTTCCGGTCCCTCCCTCTTGATACGATTTTACGCTAATGGAGGCACAGGTCTTGGATACAAGGCTTTTTATTCTTTTGTACTCGGTCATCTTTATGATAAATCGGTTCAACCAATCACCGATTGCGGTGGATATGTGGAAAATTTAGGGGGAGCCATCACCATGATGGACATGGTTGACGATGGCGTCAAAATCTACGATTGTGTTTGGCTTATCAGACCTCCCAAGACGTTCCTTCAAATGAAGACACACGTTTATTTGAAGATCATCACGTTCGATGATATGGGTGAGAAATTAATTTCTCTTCTTGTAATCGTCATATTTTTTCCTTTCTTTTCGTCAAGAATCAAAAATTGATTTATTCTATAACAAAATTATTTTGTTCTTTAACGAAATTAGTTCTTTTATTGAAATTCATTTGGTCTTTTAACGAAATGAATTAGTTCTTTAACGAAATGAATTAGTTCTTTAACGAAATTAATTTTGTTCTTTTAACGAAAAGAAATATTTAGCGAAATGAATTTCTTGAAAGAAATGTATTTCTTCGATTAACAGCTGGAAGTACTGAGTTGATAATTAAACAAGGACCAACGTCAGCTTTGTTGCCTTTGGAAGTTTTGAGACATCCGGCCAGTAAACTACAACCTCGAAGATTAAAGGAACATATCGCTCCAATCACTAGTGGATTTCATGTCAGTTTGCGAGGAACATTCGGCCCAACTTCTCACCTTGCTATGGCGTATACAACATTCAGTTACACCGATTGCTTCACTGGATCAGATTTCCTCTGCCAAAATCATAGATGCATTCCGAGTCATTTGAATTGTGACGGCTTTGATCATTGTGGAGATAACAGTGACGAACCATCCACTTGCGTTCAAGGTAAAAATTACTCTTTATTTTCAATTACTTTCTTTTCTTTTCTTCATTACTACTGTCAATATCTTTTTTTACCTTCCTATGTATAAATTAACGATAGAAATACAATAAATTCATTATAAGTAATATAATCTAAATGATTAAAAAAATTGCTTCTTTTTCAGACTGGGAATTGGCACCACAAGACAAGAAATGGCACACGAACAAGGCAAACTATTATTTTCCAAAAATCGACCAATATCCAGATTTGAAAACAGCAACTCTTGTTTTCGTCGCTAGTAGTTTGGGTCTAATAACACTCATCTCGGCCCTCATTGTATTGCTCTATCGAATGGGAGCAAGAGCGAGACAACAACGTGAACTCCAGTCCCGTTTGCAGACAATCAGTGAATTACTAGGTATAAACTTTGGGGAAAAATAAACCGAAATTCCCCACGGATTAAACATTCATTAAACATTCAGTTTTTGAAATTCCAGATGGAGCAAGAATTGAGGAAGTAACTGTCACTGACGATCCACCAGACTATGAATCACCGCCCGGCTACGAGGAAGTCGTCAAACTCAGTTTGGAAAACGAACACAAAAAGCGAAAGAAGAAAAAATCGAATTCCACTTGTCATCTCAATAGAAATATCCCTGAAAACCCGTGAGTTTAAAAATCGCATAAGAATGATTCATTCATCATATTTTTTATACAACTCCGTTATAACAATGTTAGATAAAAAGATTACACAAAAGAGAAAATAGAATTTACTAAAATTAAACTTATTTTCAAAACAGAAACGATAATGAACCTAATGTTTCGGGTAATCTACCGATTGATAATGGAGCAAGTACAAGTGATTGCATGGCCAGTAATCAACCGACAGTTCCCGAAAGTCCACCACCGCCGTATAGAACACCTCCTGGAACGATTGCAAACAGAATGAAATTTTTTGCACTCTCCGAATCGTCGTGTAAGTTTCTTTCGAGGCAAAAAAAATCGCTTGTGACGTTTCTTTTTTTAAATTCTGCAAGAATTCTTTCTTGAATTTTTAGGCTCTGTGGATGGTGGTACCCCTTCGAATGGAGAACATTATTTGGCAGTGCCAACAGAGGGAGAAATAAATCAAGAATCACCATCAACAACTGATGCTGAATTGCTCGGTGCGTATCTTCAAAATTATCCTGAGAATCAGACTGAAAGCTCTGCTCCACAGTTGAGCAGCTGGAGAGATGCATCGATGAACATCAATCCAGAATTCGAAGCAGGATCAAGAGATGTCGGAGTCGTCAGAGACGGGGCAGAAGATAAGAGAGCGAAGAGACGTTCCCGTAGGAGTGACGATCATGAAGGGGGTCCATCCACTTCGAGTGCCGATCCTTCGGAAACGGAGACTAAAAAAACTGCTAAGCCGAGATCGAAGAGAAGGGAGAAGAATAAAGGAAGGTCGGGTTCGGTAAGTCCGTTGCCTAATTCAACAACAACTACTACTTCTTCTACTTCTTCAACTTCAACTATTTCTACTTCTTCAACTATTTCTACTTCTTCAACTTCTTCAACTTCTTCTACTTCTCCTACTTCTGCATCTACTTCTTCAACAACAACTTTAACGAATTCGCAAGTATTTCCAATAGTCACTGCTCCAGTATTAGCGGAAGGATTAAATTCACCAAACCAAAAACAAACTTTAAATTCCTACCTACCAATTCCTGTGCAACCTACTCAAACTTCCCTGATTTCTTCTATTAAAGCATCTTTAAATTTTCCCACTCAAACCTATTTAATTTCATCAATTAAGACTTCCCTGCATTCTCCAAATCGAAATTCGGTAATTTCGTCGATTAAGAATTCCCTAAATACTCTGTCTGATACTTCAGAAAATCGTCCAACAATAATCGTCAAAAATCCAGAAATCACAAATAAAATTTCATTAAATTCTCGAGTAAAATCCTCTGTCACTGAAGGAGCTTCATCCTCAAACTTTACCGAAACAATTCGCGTTGAGGGAAAAAATTCACCAATTTCATCTCTTGCTGAAGATGTTTTCCCACCGAAAATAATTTCTTCCCCTCCCGTAGAAACTCACTCTAGAAAACTAAAGTGCGTACTAACTTCCTGTGCTGTTGCTTCATCATCTTCGGAGGCGAATAAATTTGATAAACTTTCACCTAACGAAGCGACTTATTCAAAAAGGCTTTCGCCAAACTCGCTTGTTTCGGTTTCTTCCAATTCGGCAATTCCAAGTCCATCAGGTTCTTCGAGATCTGCGGTGAAGATTCCTCCAGATTCGTCAGTAAAAAATTCTGTAGAATCTGCTACAAAAGCTCCAAGAAATTCGTTAGCAAAAAATCCAAGTCCATCAGTAAAAGCTTCCTCGAGTGCATCTGGAAAAACTTTGAGTTCTTCAGCAAAAGCTTCTTCGAGTGTATCAGGAAAAGCTTCTTCCAGTGCCTCAGCGAACGCTTCTTTAGGTTCATCGAGTTCCTTGAATCCACCGACGAAAATTTCTAGAACCGCATTAAAGAAAAATTCAAATTCTTCCACAAATGCTTCTTCAAACTTTTCCGTAAAAGATCCCTTGGGTTCAGTATCAAAAGCTTCTTTAAGTCCATTAGTGAATGCTTCTACCCCACCAGAGAATTTCTCATCAAATTCTTCTTCAAACTCTCCATCGCTTTCAGTAAAAGCGTCTTCAAGTTCAGGGGCAGAAACTTCGTCTTCTTTAGTGAGAGCTGCATCAACATCCTATGTTGATTCTCGAAAGACCGAGAAATCAAAATTAAAAACCTCCACTAGTCATCCTGTGAAAATATCATCACTAGCATCCTCAATTCCAACAGAAAAATCATCATTACTCTCCTCCAGTAAACCCGTTTCCTCACTAATTTCCCCAGAAACCGCCTCTCCTGGTCCTTCATCCTTAGAAACGAATACAAAAAATGGTATTATTAAACTACTGGGCAATTCAAGAGTAAAATCTCCATGTAAGATAAACAGATTTTATTCCACGCCTTCCTCATCTCCAGTTAGTACAATTGGCAAATCCTTCATGCGCAATAATTACTCACGAAAGTATTCAATTTGTTCGCATGATAGTTATGCGACGAAAATAAGTGCTTTGAGCGCGAGCAGTAGTTACGAGAAGTTAAACGATGATATTGAAATACTCTCTGAATATTCATATGATTTTAACAGTTCAAATAATACTCCGTTTAATACACCGAAAAATCAAAATGTAAAACCACTATCATTAGCCCCATCTTGTTCCGAAAATTGTGCAAAATGTGATCTCGATAGTCTCTACGAAGGAATAAGAAGACTCGATTCTTTCATAGCTAGACGTGAGAGTAATGTAAATTGTACTGGGAATTCATCGAGGGCTACAACACTTTTTGGAACGCCGAGTCATTTTTCGAAAAGTGTTGATAAAATTGATTGTACAATTAGAAGGAAAAGTTTTTCAAATTCCGCAGACAATGTTGATGTTCTGTCCGAATAATAATTTCTACAATGAGAGTGTAAAAAAAGTATAAACAAGAAGATATAAATATGCACTGAAGACAAAATTTATTTGATTCAAATAAGCGATTAATTGTCTATTAGCAAAAAAAATATTTACTTGAATCAAATAATTTTTATTTTAATCAAACAAGTATTTACTGGAATTAAAAAACTTATTTACGTCGAATAAATATTTACTTGGATCAAATAATTTTTATTTCAATCGAATAAATATTTACTTGGTTCAAATAATAATTTTTCCTTAAATCGAATAAGTTGCATTTGTATCAAATAATTTTTATTTAAAGCAAATGAATATTTACTTGGATCAAATAACTTTTATTTCAATCGCATAAATATTTACTTGGTTCAAATAATAATTTTTCCTTAAATCGAATAAGTTGCATTTGTATCAAATAATTTTTATTTAAAGCATCATGAATATTTACTTGGATCAAATAACTTTTATTTCAATTGCATAAATATTTACTTGGTTCAAATAATAATTTTTCCTTAAATCGAATAAGTTGCATTTGTATCAAATAATTTTTATTTAAAGCATCATGAATATTTACTTGAATCAAAAAATTTTTAATAAAATCAAAATAAATGTCTACTTGAATCAAAGAAATTTCACTTAAATCCAGCAAATTGTATTTGAATCAATAAATCCAGCATTTAAGGCTCATATGCAATTTAATTAATTTTAACTAAAATTGTCCGATACAAATAAATATTTATTTGCTAATAGGCAAGTAATTGTTTATTTGAATTAAAAAATTCTTTTCCAGTGTAAAATAAATAAACAAACATAAATCACATGAAATTACTAAAAAATAAATAATATAAAATAACTAAAAAAAAATAATATGAAACAAATAAAAAATAAAATAATTTGTTATTTAAAAAGAAAAAGTATTTTTACTATATAAAAAATAGAGTAAAATAGTCGAAAAATAGAAGAAGTTTGTAAAGGTTGTATCATAAATTATACAATTATTGAAACTAAAATTAATTAAATTTATAGGGAAAAAGAGTATTGAAAGCAGTGAATGAAAGAGAGTATAATATAACACAATAAAATAATAATAATTTAATAAAAATATAATAATAATGAAATATAATAAAATTTTATACTCTAAAGAAAAATTTTGTTGAATTCATTCTCTTTTAAGATCTATCTTTAAATTACATGCTTTTTCGTCACTAAATAATTTTTATCTTGAAAACAAGATTAAATAATTGCTGGAAGTCATTTAATTTTATGAATGAATCATTTATTATATTTATTAATTATACATAATTTAATTAATTAATTAAATTTATTAATTATAGAATATTCTATGTACTACGTTTTCGTCAGTATTTCTATAATACAATTATTTACTAGAAAAATTCGTAAAATTTATACAACCTCTTCCACTTTGCTCTGAATAAAAATTTTGTATATTACTTCTCTTAGAGTATATAAATTAGAAATATATCGAGTATTTACAATATTTATCTATTAAGAACAGACAAATTCTCACAGGATATTAATTATATCTTTGAATAAATAAATTGTCATTGTCAACTTAATAAACACAAACAACGACGATTTCTATTCTATTTTTAGTATTTTATTCTGTATTTTTTTATTTTTTATTTTAAGAAGGGAATGCGAAAAATGGAAGAACGGAATTTTATTTTTTAATTTTAATACAAAATTTTATATTTATAAATATAATTAACATGAATTTTTGAATAATTTAAAAAATTTATCAGAATAATATTCTTCGGAAGCACTCAATTTATTCCAAAATTTGCAATATTTTGAAATAATTAAATTATTTTTGTAAATAATAACATTATTCCGAGTCATTAAATTATAATTTCAGAACAATTTTAATAAAATTTCTCGAATCGCGTTCCATTATTTTTTAAAATTATAATAAAGCTTTCCTGAAAAATTCAATTATTCCCAAAAGTTTTGATGAAATTCTTTGGTAAATTTCAATTATTTTCAAAATTTTTAATTAAATTTATTAAAAAGATCAACAATGCTTTCAATAAGTTCGAAAAAAAATTTATTTATTTTCGAAAACTCTAATAAAATTATTTGGAAGAATTTAATTTTCTGTCAACAATTGCAATATAATTAAAATTTACAAATTAATAATTACTATTGTTTATGAATATGATTATTTAAAAAATTGTATACATGTAAAATTTATTTATTTTTAACATTTTTAAAAAAAAATTATTTTTAAAAATTCCATTATTTTGAAATAATAATAGTTCTTTATTGGGCTATTCGGCCTACATACAAATAACTACAATTTGAAAAAATATAATACAATATAGTAAACGGAGTTCTACCACACTATAATCCCCGCCGGCATATCAGAATAGCTCTGAGCATCCTCGTACATTTCTTAATCAATCTTACATCATCACATGATAAAATTTCGGTCCAAAAGATGTTAGGATTTTCATAAGATAAAATCTCGGGGAAAAAACTCTCTCTAATGGAGGAGTATTTTTTGCACACAAACAACATATGATGGAAATCTTCACTCTCTTCCTCACACCACATACAGCTCTCACAACTAGGAAGTTCCATTCTTTCCAGGTCCACTCTAAAAAACCGATTATGACAATTTACTAACCGACATTGAGCATACGATCTCTTCACCTGCAATTGCAATCTCTTTTTTAAGTAAGGTTGAGTTCCCGGGAACAGGCGGACAAACGGCCAGACTTGTAGACTCTTAGATTTTGAACGTGAGCCAATATCGTTTTGTAAACAGAACTTCTCGAAGCTGAGCTTAATTTTACTCAGGTTATTCACTATCAAGTCCAGTGGACCCGTCTGCCATAACACCTGCAAATCCTCTCCCACAAAAAACTGCTTTAACTGCCCAAACCAATTGTGTCTCATTTTCGACCGATCGCAGCGAGCCAGTGACATTAGTCTCAGCAGACATCCCCTCGGATATCGAGAGCTATCCATATTGGAAATTTTCTCAATCCAAGAGAGAGATCTGCCAAGAACCCTACATGACAGAGGCAGCACTCCGGTCTCCAAACGGACAGCGTAATTGGGGGTACATCTGGGAAGGTGCAATAGTCTCTTGAAGAAGGTCAACTGAACTTTCTCAATATCCTGACTGTAATTCAGTCCCCAAACCTGGATCGCGTACAAAAGGTTACTACAGACAAAACTCTCAAATAGTCTATCACAAGTTGCCCATGTGTCCGCCTTGAAGCTATTAATTAATTGCAGAGTGGAACCTGCCGCTATAGTTGCCGACCCGACAGATTTATTTTTTGCAGTCTCAAAGGAACACGAATCCTTAAAGATAACTCCCAAGTAGGTGTAGCTATCCACAACCTCTATTTTTTCTTTCCCAAAATTAAAAGCCTTAAAATTTTTCACAGAAGAATTCATCCCTTTTCTAAAAATAACAATTTTAGTCTTTTCGGTATTGACAACCAGCTGCTTTTTTTCGCAATATTCAGACAGAGCTTTCAGTTTTCTATTCAGTTCAGTGGGGGTATCTGACAATAGTACAATATCGTCTGCGTACGCGAGTAAGATCACTTCCATTGCACTGTTTATTGACAAACCTCTACAGCCTTTATTAATTAAAAAATTCTCGAAGTCACTCGTGAGTAAGGAAAACAAGCATGGACTAAGAGTCTCCCCTTGCAGGACCCCCTGCGAAACTCTCACAAACTCAGTATCCCCCTCACGAGTACTTATGCCGGCCATAGAACTATCATAAAAATTCTTTAATAAATTAATAAATTTTGTACTGACTCCGAGAGAGTACAACTCATGCCAAAGAATATCGTGGTTCACTGAGGGAAATGCACTCTTGAAATCTATAAAGACTGCGTAGACATTCGTCTTCGGGTAACTTAAATGAATCTGCAATAGCGCGAGAAGTGTAAATAAATTGTCCACGCAGCCCCTACCTCTCCTGAAACCAGATTGGAATTCTGGAATTATTTTATATTCACTTTCCCAGGCCAAGAGTCTATTCGCTAAAATTTGAGTGAATATCTTTACTATGCAATTGACTAGAGTAATTGGTCTGTAGTTTTCGGGAGAATCCAAGTCCCCCTTTTTGTGAAGCATGCACATTTTTAATTGTCCCCAAGAGCTTGGGACTGATTCAGAATCAAGAATACTGTTAAAATAATTTTCCAAGAAAATAATCCAATTCTCAGGGAGGTTTTTATAAAAACTGTAATTAATTCCGTCACAACCGGGCGACTTGGATTCTTTACATTTAGTAAGACTATTATAAATTTCCTCGCGCGAAATAACACTATCCAGAATAGGGAGTTTCACCGAGGGAGCCGAGAACAGCCCTGAGACCTTAATAGGATATAAATCCCTTAAAAAACTGTACCAATTCTCGATGCTAATTCTGTTATTTGAATTACATTTTCTTCTCCTTTTATTAATTATAGTCCAAAATTCTTTAGAGTTTTTTGCCTGGGAAAGTTGGTTTGTCAGAACGGATGTATACATATTTTTTTTGGCGGTTAACAGTTTTCTATAATCAGATTGTAACTTGGTGTATTGCAAACGAAAGGCAGGATCAAATTTAGTACTTTTATACAAAGAAAAGGAGTCAATTAGGTCGTTTTTCATCATTCTGCATTCAGTGTCGAACCATGGTTTGTTCTGCGATACAATGATGTCCGAACATGAAACACTCTTTCTCATACCCAACTCTGTCGCAACTTCAACTATCGCCGTTGACAAAAGTTCGCTAGACTCCTCGATCCCCCCACCGACGCCCATCCCCACCTCCCCCCTCCATCTCATTAGCTCGGTGTACTCATCCGCCCTACCGAAGTCAAAATGAAATTTCCACTTCTCAGGACCCTGAGACCTCGAACCAGTCGAAGGGGAGGGGAGGCACAGGTGAACCGCAACCGGGAGGTGATCAGAGCACGTGACTAACTCCAATACCTTAAGATCTCGAATAAACGGCAGAAATGACAATGAGCACCAAACCAAATCTATTACACTCGAACCTAGGCTGCTAATATATGTATGGTGCGCTGGCGAGTCGCTTGCAGACCTGCCGTTACACAATATCAGCTCGTTCTCCTCCATACAATCCATTAAAAGTTTACCTCGAAAATTAACAAATGAGTCACACGACGATCTGCTGGCAGTAAAGTGATTATTTCCTTCAAAAATACTCTCATCGAGATAATTTAAGTTAGACACCCTGCCATTAAAATCACCCCCAATGACTATAGGGAGATCTTTAAAATCCGCTTGCAATGAGTTCAATTTCAAATTAAAATTGTTAAAAAAACTAACACTTTCTGTTGCAGGTGAAACATATACAAATACAATTAAAAACGAAAAACTGCTAAAACATAACTTTACAACCATAATATCTGGTTCTGACAAAATCAAATGCGAAGAATAAAATCTTTTATTTACAGTTAAAATCAAACCTCCTTTAGCTCTTCCCTTCTTCGCATCCCTCGCTGCTGGTGCGTAAAAGACATCCAAAAAATCTGGAAACCTCACCGATCTCGTGACATCGTACTCCGACCAAGATTCGCATAAGCAAACGACGTCGTGGTTTCGAAAAAGATGACCGATGTCGTCGATGTTCGCAATCCCACGCATATTCCAAAAGATAATTTTTGACTGCACATGACTTCTGTACTGATCCAGACTTGGTACCTTCAAATCGTCCTCCTTCCGTATGCAGGGCGTTAGCTGCTAAGCTTGGGAGAGATTGCGTGAACGCAGATTTTTGAAGGACACAGGTGTGGCGTCGCCCTTATTTTTTTTGATCATAATGGAGCCCTCCATACAGAAACAATTGAGTAAACTCACGGAGTGTATCCAGAATTTAACGAAGTCACACTCGGACTTGAGACTAGATGTAAAAAACTCGTGCAATTTCATACAGAATCTAAACGAAAAGGTCTCGGCTCTCGAGAAAAGCACGGTTTCTTTGGAAAAAGGTCTCGACATCGTAAACCACAAAGACAGAGCCAACAATGTCATTGTTTTTGGCTTAGAAGACAATGAAACTTATAACACGAACTTGTGCTCAACTATAATGTCGATTTTCAAGGACACTAACACTGATATACCATTATTTTGAAAAAATTAAAATAAATTTTTCGAAACAATTGAATTATTTTCAAAAATTTTAATATAATTCTTGCAACTTATTAAATTATACGTATTTTTCAAAATGTTGATAACATTATTTGATTCTTTGATTTCGGATAAGATTGTTAACTTCTTTCAATTTAATTTATTGAAAGAATTCGATTATTTTTTATAAATATAATACCTAGAATTCTTTGCGAAAAATTTTATAAATTTTCTCGAAGAATTCATTTATTTTCAAAAAATTTAATACAAATTTTAAATAAAATTCAAATATTTTTAGTAGAATATTAACACTATTTCAATAAAGAATATTAAATTATTTTGATAAAATCCTTCAAAGGAATTCAATTTATATTCAAATTTCTTGATAAATACTTGTCAAGAGTTGAATTATTTTTATTTAATACATTAATTTTTAAGTTTAACAC
This sequence comes from Leptopilina drosophilae, assembly GCA_032873175.1. Lineage (NCBI taxonomy): Eukaryota > Metazoa > Arthropoda > Insecta > Hymenoptera > Figitidae > Leptopilina > Leptopilina drosophilae. Next base: position 43,449,758 of record CM065480.1, on the reverse strand, counting down.
ATTAAAAAAAAAAATTATTTAAAAAAATTGTATAAAATTAGTTTCTACATGTATAAAATTGACAGCTTATTGCAGTTATCACAACCAGATTTTAGCTACTGAATTGTAGTTTAATTTCAAATTAAAATTGTAAAATTTATTTCATTAAATTTACAATTTAGTTTAAAAATTAAATTTATTGTCTAATTAAAAAATTTAATTTATTATTTAATTAAAATTTTTAATTTACTATTTAATTAAAAAATAAATTTCTAATCTATTTTATCACATTTAAAATTTCAAGTATTTACAAAAAAATTACTCAATACATTGACAAAATCTCTTTTCACCATGATCGAGACATTTTGCACTCTCCTTATAAGAATCTATCCTATTAATTTCCTCGGCATTAATACTGTAATTACCAGAACCGTAATAATGTACGGTCGCTTCAAATTTCGCCCCACCGGGTGCTAATTGAACCATATAATAATATTCCGCACTTGATTTATTATTATTATCCGTGCTCAAAACTTTATAAAATCGATGAATTTTATCTAAATTCAATTTCGAGCACAAACGCTTGCCTAGAGTATTTTTGTAATTCTCGACAATATTTTCAATATGTTCAACAATTTTTTTAGCACCTTGAGTAACAATTTCACTGGAGGGAAAATTCTTGCTCTCAAATTCAGAGCAAACACACCAATGGGAGGAGATTCCAGCATCACTGCAACTTCGCTCATCGGGAACAGTCTTGAAGAGTGATTGACATTTGGCACAACTGATACTTGCTGCAGCATCTCCACCAGCTCTCATTAAAATATCGCGTAGAGTTTCGTAGAGATCAAAGGGAGACGTTAGACGATTTTGATTTATTGTCAATGATCGATATGCTTCGGGATTCTCGTCACGGAACCATTTTGGAAGCCAAATGTAAAAGAAGGGAAGTCTCTCTTCGTACCAGCCCATAAAAGTTTTTCTAAATTCACCAAATCTCATTCCATGATCGCTGAGGAAAATTATCATTGTATCGTTCATCACTCCCTCATGTTCGAGATGCTGTAATCTTGAGAGTATTCCCGGATCCAAAATCGATAGGCTTGTTAGTGAATTATGTGTGACGGCGTTTGTCCAAAAGAAACCAAAATATGGGATATTTTTAAATTTCACTGCAAAATCTACGGCGGAATTTAGAATTCTCTCGGTCGCCAATTCGGGGCCGCTACAATAGTAATTTACGAATCTTCTACGAGTTTTTAGCAATTTTTCAGTTGCTACTATATATGGTCTTAGATAATAATCCGTCGGTGGGTGTACAAATCCTGCCTGAAAAAACAAAAATTATTAGTTTGGAAAGAAAATTATTTATCCTGCCTGAAAAAAACAAAAATTATTAGTTTTAAAAGAAAATTAAGTAATTATTAATTCATAGTTGGTACAGAGCCTGGAAATCCTGGAAAAGGTATGGAATTTAGTGATAATTGATAAAAAAAAAAACAAATGATAAAGTTATCTCAAAAAATTATTTTTTATCTTCTGCTGATTATCGGCTGTGGTTACTTTTTATTAATTGTGAATTAAATTAATTTTGATGACCCAGATATTAATTGGTATTGTTCTAGCAATAATTTAGGAACAGAACATTTATTTTGTATTTAGAAAAATTTCTGAAACTTTGCCTGTTTTTAAATATTAAAAAAAATTGAAAAATTAAATTAAATGTTTTATCTCATCCCATATAAAAATCTCTACGGGAGGAAAAATTTTTAATTCTTAATTTTTATTAAGATTTCGGTATTTGAAAATCTTTAAAAAAAATTATGATCTAAGTGTTGTCAGGTCAGGATTTTTTTTTAATTTTTGACCAAAATTTTATAACTATTAACATATAAAATCCTGAAATAAGCATGGAATTTTAAATTTATCCTTATGTGACAACCATGTAATTAATAATGAATAATTAATAATTAAAAATGATCATTTAAAAATTGATAAAATGTAATTATTTCAATCGACATTTGAAGAAACAGTTTCTTAAATAAATTAATTAATTTTAAGACTGAAGATGAATCTAAAAAATTAAAGACCAAAAAAATTTCAATTTTTAGAAAAATAAAGAAAAGTTGATAAAGTTCAAGAAATTTATGAATCAACGTATTAAGAGAAAAAAAATTTTGATCAAACAAAATTTGTATAATTTTTTGCTGGATAATTATGAAAGAAACATTTTTCTAAGCAATTTTTAATAATTTTTTGCTTGGTAAGGGAAAAATTATAAAAATATATTTTTTTATTTTCAAAGCAAAAAAATTATAAACACTGTCTCCTGAAAAATATTTTTACAATTTTTTTCCATGGAAATTAGTCGAAAAAATATTTTATCAAGTAAAATTTGTATAATTTTTTGCTTGATAGATAGTTAAAAGAAAAATATTTCTCTAATCAATTTTGAATAGTTGTTTGCTTAGTAATTAAGCGGCAACTATTTTTCTAACGAAATTTATATAATTTTTTACTTGGAAATTGGAGAGGAAAACTTTGTTCTAAGCAAATTTTTATAATTTATTGTTTGGAATTTAGGAGAAAGAATATTTTTACAATCGTTGCCTGTAAAGTAGGAGATAAAGATTTTTATACTAATTTACAAAGAGAAAATTTTTGAAAAATGTGTTTTATTATATTTTCAAGGAGAAAACTTATAAAAAAATTTCTTTTTATTTCTTAAGCAAAAAATTTTAAAAAATTGTCTTCTAAAAAATATTTCTACATTTTTTTTGCTTGATAGTTATTTTTCAAGCAATTTTGAATAGTTTTTTGCTTGGAAATTAGAAAAATAATATTTTCTATCATAATTTAAAAAAAAAATTATTAAAAACATTGTTTCTCCTATTTTTCAAGGAAAAAAAATTTTTTATAAACATTTCTTTTTCTTCCCATAGCAGAAAATTAAAAAATTGTCTTCTAAAAGATATTTCTACCATTTTTTGCTTGATAATTAAGAGAAATGTATTTTTCAAGCAATTGTGAATAATTTTTTGCTGTGAAATTAGAAAAATAATATTTTCTATCATAATTTCTAAAAGAAAAAATATTAATAACATTGTTTCTGCTAATTTTCAAAAAAAAAATCTTATAAAAATATTTATTTTTCTTTCTAAAGCAAAAAATTAAAAAATTGTCTTCTAAAAAATATTTCTACATTTTTTTGCTTGATAATTAAGAAAAATTTATTTTTCAAGCAATTTTGAATAGATTCTTGCTTGGAAATTAGAAGAAAAATATTTTTTTATCCTAACTTCTAAAAGAAAAAATAATAAGAATCTTTTGCTTAAAAGTTAGGAGAAAAAATACTTTAATCGTCAAATTTTTATAACTTGTTGCTCGGAAATTGGGAAAAAACATTTGTGTAATTTGTTATCTGAAAATTCGAAGAAGAAATATTTTATAAGAAGAATTTTTAATTCTTTCTGTTTGAAAATAAAAAAAATTGTTTTTTTATTGTAATTTTCAAGTAAGCAATTATTAAAAAAAAATTTTGTGTAGACTTTAAACATAAAAAAATCGTATAAACTAAGAAAAATTCTCACGCAAAAACAATATTGTGAATCTTAAGAAAATTTTTGAAATTACAATCTAAATTAAAATTTTATGAAAAGTATTAATATTTCTTATTTGTATTTAGAAAAAATTTACTTAATTTTCTTATTAAGTTATTTAGTTAAATGAAAAAATGTTTTTTTCTTTGCTGAAAAAAAGTTAATGATTCAAATCACCGATTTCTTGTTTATGATCAAATAAATATTTTTACTTGAGTCGAACAATATTTATTTCTTTGAATTAAATGGTATTTGCTTTAAATACTGAAATTGTTGGTTAAAATACAATTTATTTGATTTGAAAATTATTTCAATTAAGTAAATATTTATTTGCTAACAAAAAATTATTTCAATTAAGTAAATATTTATTTGCTAACAAAAAATTATTTCAATTAAGTAAGTATTTATTTGCTATCAAATAATTTTTAATGTAAGCAAAAAATAAAATAAATTTAAAATATAATAAAGATAATGAAGATTATTTAGTTAAAGGAACATTTAAATACAGTTCAAACTTTTGTTTGAAATATGATAAAAAATTCGAAAAACAAAATTTTGAATAAAGAATTTCTGAAAATCTCACTTTTAACCAATTGAAGGTAGACCAATCAGCCTCATCTTCAGCGTAAGCCGTCACATATCCAGCATTTCTAAAATTGTACCACATCATTGGACAATTATCCAGACCATAGGGAATAGTTGGTTTACAATTTTTCACAGCCTCCTTCTCTTTTTGACCAGTTAAAAGTGCCATTAAATTTGGAAATGTATTTTCACCCATTTTATTGTAGCCCTTCATTAGCAGCCAACCTTTTTCATCAAGATAGCTCACTGTCTTTGGAAGATTCCTGTAGAAATTTAATCTCGACACATTGTCTAAACCTATCAGGAGAACACTTAATTTTTTCTTTCCATCTGTTGCGTTTCCATTATTTGTTAGTTTACAACGATTCGAAATCTTCGCAACATTTATAATTGAGTGTACATTTTGATAAATTGGTATTTTCATTTTATTCTTTAAATCTCTCTTGTTTTCATCATTTTGGCAGGTCACTAAAATAATTTCTGTGTCTTTTGGCAGAATAGCGGAATTGTTAAAGGCGGTGCAATTTTTTACTCTGTAAATGTGAAAAATTATATTTAGTACAGAAACGAAATTTATTTTCTAATCGAGAAAGTCATTTCTTTTTCTTTTCTCGATGATAAGGGCGAAAGATAAAAATCGAATTTTTTCGAAGAAAAATTTACATGATTCGAATAAATATTTGTCTATTATCAAATAAATATTTACTTGAATCAAATAAATTTTTTTTAACTCAAATGAATTTTGTCTGAACCAATAAATTCAGTATTTGAACCAACAGATGTGTATTTAAACCAATAATATCAATTCTTTAATCAATAATTTCAGTATTTGAAGCAAAAAAAAATTATTCGTTAAAATAAAATTTATTTGATTTAAAAAAAATATTATTTTTTTAAAGTAAAAATACTATTTAATCGATTTGAATGAAAATTATTTTTTTCATGTAAACATTTATTTGATAATAGGCAAGTAATCGGTTTTGTGATTAAAAAAAAGTTTTTTTGTCCAAATGCAAGAATGAAAAAAAAAATAATCAAAAATTTGTTCCCAAACGTTTTTGATGTCAATAAATGATTAAATTGATCGCTTAGCTTCAGTATATTAGTAATAATATTTAATTTTTTTTAATCACTTACATAACGGATGAATCAATATCTTTTTGTGGTTTTGATTCGTCAGGAATTGGTCTAACAACTCGAGACCAACAGCAGTTGATATTTTTAAAAATTTTACTTTCGTTTCTCTTTAGAATTAAAATATTTTGACCATTATTGTCTTCAATTATTGCCGTTAGCAGCGGTAGATTTGTGCAATTTTCATATTTCTCTGTATAGATAAATTTTTTTATCGACGAATCAAATGGATTTTTTGAGAGCATTCGGCATTTTGAGTTCCAAATTAAATATTCATCGCCAATAGCTAAAAAACGAAGATATATATGAATTAAAAAAATTATCACTTAAATGTATTTTAAAAAAATTATAATTGTATTATTTTTAAGAGATTATTAATGTTTTGAATTTTTGTAAATTCCCTTAATAACTAATTAATTATTATTTACTATTATTAAAAATTTTAATAATATTCTTTGTAAGAATTCAATTGTTTTCACAAATAGTATTTTTCGTGTGAATTTTTGAAATAGAATTTTAATAAAACTCTTTAAAAGGAGTCAATTATTTTAATATATATAAAATATAATATCGTTAATATTATTCTTAGCATTTATATAATTGAATTAAAGTTTTATTGATGTTTTGTCCGTTGTAATGAATTCTAATGTATAATTCAATTTTAGGCATTTTTTTAGGTCAGGAAATGTATATTGACATTTACTTAACGTTTCGAAACCGGTTATTAGAATGAAATTTTTTTTATAAGAAAAAAAATTCTCAGAAATTTAATTATTTTTTATAAATAATAAAATTCTGTACATTAATTCAACTATACTTTTTAATCCAATTTTAATTAAAATTATCAAAATTTAAAAATGAGAAAAATTAGAAAAATCAAAATATTTTATTTTTTTCTTACCAAAGTCATCATAAATGTTGTTTTTATTAAATGTCATCCAATAATGAAAACCAATGAGATATAAAATAATGCTAATTAGCAATAGAAAGAATATATTAAAACATTTTGTATGGTACACTTTACGCACAATCATTTTAATCATTTGCATATCTTTTATTACTAACACGAATTTTTTTCTTCTTCAAAATACTTTTACTTTTTCGGGAATTCCCAATTTAAAAGAATGAGAATATTTTTTCTACAATAAAATCTCATATTTCGTTTGCATATTTATTTTCTTCTTTGGTATATTTATTACACTTCTTAATAGTTTTGTCACAATTTCAACGCTTTGAATAATTTCACGTACACTTTTCAATTTCACATTCATTAGAATTAAAACTTTTTGTGATAGCAAAAAAATAAAAAATTTAAAAAATAGAAAAAATAAACGAGACGGTTGTAGATGTTCTCAGAAAGAAATGCTAGCCAGAACTGTGTTGTTATAATGTAGATTATAGGAATGGAAGGAAAAAATGAGTCGCCCCTCATAAGTTGGATGGAACCGGCATCATTTTCAGTGAATATTATGTGTAGTCACACCCAGAGAAAAATATTATTCAAACCAAATATATTTTATTTGGCTTAAATAAACGTATATTTGTCTCAGAACCAACTAGACTTTTTATTTGTTTGAAATAAAATTTTATTTAAACCAAATAAAATTTATTTAAAACAAATAAAAAGTCTAGTTGTTTCTGAGACAAATATACCATTTCTCTGGGTGTATTATTATCAAAAACATATGTAACTTTGTGTTTTCATTTGAAGCTCTAATCTCCACTTTGAAAATTTTTATAATCTTAGAAATTTATCATCTTTTTTTTAGTATTCGTTAATTTTCATAAATGCAGATAAAAACAACTTTTAAGGTGTTGATAAGATAATATATAGTCTCTACCTTTTAATGCACCAGGTTTTGTTTTATTATCTTAAAGATTCAAATTTCTGCTGATCTGGACAATTTTTTTTCTTTATATATAAATTGCACCCAGAGAAAATTATAATTTAAACCAAATATATTATATTTGACTTAAATAAACGTATAGTTGTCTCAAAACCAACTAGACTTTTTATTTGTTTTAAATAAAAATTTATATTTCACATAAATAAAACATATATTGGAGTTTAATAAAATTTTATTTAAAATAAATAAAATTTATTTGAAACAAATAAAAAGTCTAGTTGGTTCTGAGACAAATATACCATTTCTCTGGGTGTGTAAAGAGAAAAAAGAGAATTTAGAAAAAATACACTGAAAAGTTAATTTTATTCAAATGATTCAATTATCGATTGATATTGATTATTTAATTATTGATTTAATTTAATTGACCCAGATGAGAAATTTTTGATAAAAATAAATATTTATTTGATAATAGACAAGCAGTCGTTTATTTGAGAGAAATTTTTTTTAGAACATTTTGTATTATTATTTTATTATTATTTTATATTATTATTTTATTATTATTTTATTATTATTTTATTATTATTTTATTATTGTTTACCAATTGTATTATTGCTACCAATTGCAAGTCTTTGGGAATTAATTTTTAACGCAACAGTAGAAGAAATTGGTGGTAAATTTTATTATAAATAATTAATCATACTCCAATAATTAGAAAATCATTTGTATATATATATTTTTTTTTCATTAGAAAAATTGTCGAGTAAAATTTACATAACTTTATACAGTTGAAATACTTATGCGCATTATTTACAATTTATCTTCGACTTCGACTAACATAATACATTGCAACTTAACGAATAAACTTTCTAATTTCTGTTAACAATTGAAAGATATTTTTAAAAAATACTACCACTATCATGATTTTATGAAATCATCTATACATTGCAAAATTGGTAAACAGTACTATAACAAAAAACGATCAGTAATAATTTACATATTTAACAATTCACAATTTTTTTAGCACCTTATTATCTTAACTCTCTATTTGTCTTTCTATTTTATCAAATTATCATCAATTTTTCAAAAATGAAAAATTCGAACAAAACTAGTGTCATAAAAACTAAACAAAACTCAAATGTCATACGTAAAAAATCTATCACATATGGATCTAATGAATTTTCAAGGAAAAAACACTATTCCTGAGATTTAACTTCATTGAAATTAATCTACATGTAACTTTTTGAAATTATCTTTCTTTCATGAAAATTATAATCAAAAAATTATGATACAATTTTTACTATAGAATACAATCTGTCGTATAATTCGATATAATCGCGTTTTGTATAGAAATCATCGGATATTATCATTTTGTATAAAAAATTACTTTCGAGTGAATGGCACAACAAGTGATTTATACATAAAAACATTATAAATATTCTTCCAAAAATATTAATGAATATTTTAACAATATCTTGACATAATCAACAGACTATAAGCAAAAGACTAAAGAGTCTACTAACTAAACTATGAACTAAAGTCCATTGGTTCTTTGTTTTGAAGATCATAAAATAATTCGATGCTTCTTGATGAAGAACCAACGGAAAGATGAGTATTTTTGAAAATTATTGGGATCTAGTGAGAATTATACAATCGACAAGGTTTTGAAATTTGGTTAGAAAAAAAAAGTTCACTTAATACAGTGGCAGTACCTCTTTTGGCCATAATCGAGGCACTTTGAACCAGGTCCGTAAGCGTTAATCCTACTTATTTGCTCGTCACTAACACTATAATTACCAGGCCCGTAATATTGTATTGTCGCCTCAAATTTTGCATCACCAGGTGTCACCTGTATCATGTAAAAGTACTCCAACGTCGAATTATCACTACTATTTGTATTTAATTCCACAACTTTATGAATGCGATGAATTTTTTTCAACTTAAATTTAGCACACAATCGTTTACCCTTTTTTGTCTTGTAATTCTTCACCACATTCTCAATATGATTGAGTATTTTATCAACACCACGAATGACAATTTCACTCTTGGCATTGTCCTTCTCAAATGCGGTGCAAACACACCAATGTTGCGGTATTCCAGCGTCTTCACAACCACGCTCAACGGGCACTGTTTTCAACAATGATTGACATTTGGAGCAACCGGTACTCGCTGCAGCATCACCACCAGCTCTCATTAAAATATCGCGTAGAGTTTCGTAGAGATCAAAGGGAGACGTTAGACGATTTTGATTTATTGTCAACGATCGATAAGCGTCGGGATTCTCGTCACGAAACCATTCCGGCAGCCAAACGTAAAAGAATGGCAGTCTCTCCTCGTACCAACCCATAAAAGTCATTCTATAGTCGCCAATTCTCATTCCATGATCGCTGAGGAAAATTATCATTGTATCGTTCATCACACCTTCACGTTCGAGGTGCTCCAGTCTTGAAAGAATGTGTGTGTCCATTGACGACAGGCCATTAATTGAATCATGACTCACTGAATTGGTCCAGAAGAAGCCAAAATACGGTAGACCTTTGAATTTTGTTGCGAAATCAACGGCTGAATTTAAAATTCTCTCGGCAACAACTTCAGGACCGGTACAATAACTTCCGCCGAATCTTCTTTGAATTTTTAATAACTTCTCTGATGCTAGCATATACGGTCTTAGATAGTAGTCCGTTGGTGGATCCACAAAGCCAACCTGAAAATTTACAAACAAAAAATTAAAGATGAATATGTAGTTAACTTTTTTCTTCCGTTGTTGAAGTTATTAAGCTACCTTATTGTCACATGAATCTTTTCACAAATGTAATATAGAAAAGGTGATCCAAATTCTGCTTAAGAATGATTATCCATTGGACTTTATCAATAAACACAAAAAAATTAGATTGTTTAAACAAAAGTCTACATTAAACAATAATCAAAATTATGATAAATCATTAATCTATAGTCGCACTCCGAAAATTTGCATTCCATTTAATGATAATAATTACTCACAATTGTCAAAGATTTTAAAAGATTATAATTTATTGTCAATTCCAATGGTTAATAAGTCTTTGACTTCAGTTGTTAAATTAGGTAAAGATTCAACTATAACAAATGGAACCAAACTGATATTGTTTATAAATTTAACTGTAATAATTGTTCCGCTACTTACATGGGTGAATCTAAACGCAGTTTTGAAAAAAGAATCAAAGAACATAAAAATAAAAAAATTTAATCTGTAGTTAATGAACATCAAACTGCACTTAATCATTCATTCAATTTTGATTAATTTCTGAAATGTTATATATTAAGTTTAACGATAATACGATCAATAAGAAAGAAGACATACAATTTCTAAGCAATATTTATTTTCCTCTATTAAGAAAACTAAAAGAGTGAACTTATCTCGATTATTTTGGTTTGAGTTCATTAATTCCACACGTGCTGTTTATATGACGTGCAAAATTGTCTCCTTCAGATTTTAGTCTTGTTTTGTCACTCGTACGAGATGTCCGTGTTCTGTCCTAACTTATTCGTTTTTAATTTTCGGACGTATTATATGTTTTTAAGACGTGTTACAAATGTAACTAATGTAATAAATTATTTATTTAAATAATTTATTAAAATATTTTGTGATACGACTAGGTAGATATTAATTTTGTGTTAATTTAATTTATTTTACTTTTTTGGAAAAAAAAATTTAAGTTGATTTTACTTTTAAAAAATTTTATATTAAAAAATAATATTTTTTTTAATTTATTTTTTTTGTTTCACACTGTAAGAAAAAGGTTCTAAATTAAAGTTGTGTTTTCGGTACTAAAATGGAACGTCGGTGAAGTTCGCAACATTTACGATCAATGATTATAAAGGAAAAAAATTATTTTTCTACCAAAAGAATAAAAAAATTTTGTTCACAAATATTTTGTTTGTAAATCATTATTCAAAAAATTAAACATACTATTTTCTGTACAAAAGTTTATAAATATTTGATTAAAAAAATAATTTTCTTCAAAAATCGTTGACTATAAACGTTTGGAACTTCATCAACGTAAAATTGAACCGAATTTCAATTTAGTATTTGGTACTAAATTAGTACCTTTCTAATTCCAGTGGCAGGCTTCACACTAATCTATTAAAACCAACTGTTCCCTACTTTTTACATTGTTTTACTATTTGGATACTTTTTATAGTTTTCAGCCACTAAAAGCTACAATTCTATATTTTCCTAGTTTCATGTTTCCACTACTTTCGAATCACTTATACTAGAAATAAAAAATACTATTCTCGAAAATTATAATCAAATTCTTTAAAACGATTCAACTATTTTCAAAATCTAGTATTTTTATAAAATTCTGCAAAAAATTCAAATATTTAAAAAAATTGATAAAATTTATCCAAAATTCGCTTATTTTCGTAAATAATTTAATTTCGACACGAATTCAATTAATTTAAAAAAAAGAATTTTCAAAAAATTTTCAAATAATCAATTATTTAACAAAATTTCTTACACAAAATTTCTTCTTCTTCATAATATTTCAATTACTTTCACTAACTATAACATTTTTCATGAAACTTCAATGAAAAAAATACTTAATAACATATTTTCAGTATGAATTTAATTATTTTCATAAATAATAAAATTCTTCATAGAATTTAAATTATTTTTAATAATTTAATAATATTTAAAATTCATTAATTAAAAATTCAATTATTTTGTCAAATCAGACAAATTTGAACAAATATTTATTTTAATCACTAATTTCAGTATAATTTTTTTTTTAATTTTCAGCAAGTATTCAATTGTTTTCATAAATAATAAAACTCATCGAAGAATTTCAATTATATTTAATATTATTTTAAATTAAAAAAATCAAAAAATTCAATTATTTTCAGTAATAAAGTTTTCCACGAAAATTAAATTATTTGAAATAAATTTTTTGTAATATTTATTATAAAGTATTTCGGAAAAAATTAATTACTTAAAACAATGTTTAGAGGATTTTTATGAAGAGTTCAATTATTTTCAAGACAAACAAATTTTTTTACACAGGAATTCAATTCTTTTGAAATATTTTAATATAATTTTCCACAATAATTCAATTATTTACGAGAATTTTTACAAAATTCTTATCAACTGTTCAATTATTTTCAAAAATAATAAAATTCCATTTGCAGGAATTGCAATTATTTTTAATACAATTTTACAGAAATTGCTCAATAAATGTAATCATTCTTAAAAATTTATTTTCAATTCCTTGAAAAAAAATTATTTAAAAAATGGTTTTTTACAATTATTTGGAAGAATTTACTTATTTATAAAAATATTGGGATTTTTCACAGGAATTCAATTATTTACAAAAGTATTAGAATTTTTTAAAAAGATTTCAATTATTTACAAAAATATTCGAATTTTTCACAAGATTTGAATAATTTATAAAAATATTAGAATTTTTCACAGGAATTCAATTATTTACAAAAGTATTAGAATTTTTCATAAGATTTCAATTATTTACAAAAATATTGGGATTTTTCAAAGGAATTCAATTATTTACAAAAGTATTAGAATTTTTTACAAGATTTAAATTATTTACAAAAATATTCGAATTTTTCACAAGATTTCAATAATTTACAAAAATATTAGAATTTTTCACAGGAATTTAATTATTTATATAAATATTCGAATTTTTACAAGATTTCAATAATTTACAAAAATATTAGAATTTTTCACAGGAATTCAATTATTTTGAATACAATTTTAATTAAATTTTTTCGAAATAATTCGATTATTTTTTTAAATTTTAATAAAATTCTGTCCAGTAATTCAATTATTTACGTAAATAATTCTTCAAAGGAATTCAATCAGGTATGTCGATAAATAACAAAATTATTCCGGAAAAATCAATTATTTTGAGGTATATTAATAAAAATTCTTTTCAAAATTAAATTATTTTCATTAATAACAATATTTATCATAAGAATTCAATTCTTTTTAATTTTCAAATGTAATGAATGTCTTCTTAAAAATTCAATTATTTTTAAAAATTCTAATAAAATCCTTTGCAAGAATTCAATTATATTCATAAATAATAAAATGCTTTTTAGAAATTTAATTATTTTTAAAAAATTATAATAACATGCCACATAGTCATTCAATTATTTTCAAAAATTTTAATAGAATTCTGTTTCAAATTTATTTATTTGTCAAAACTTTTCACAATTCAGTGATTTTCAATGATTCAATGATTCCAAACAGAATTCAATTATTTAAACAAATTTTTGTTAATTCTTTGCAAAAATTCAATTTCTTTTCATGGATAATAAAGATTTCTCAGGAATTCAATTATTTAAATTGAAATATGCATAAGATTAGTCGAAAGAAATTAAGTAGTTAACAATTTTTATAAACTGTTTCGCAAGAATTACATTATTTTTATAAATATTAAAATTCTTTCATGAATCATAAAATTCGTTTCAGCAGTTGAATTTATTAGCAGGTTAAGAAAGAAGTAAATATTTTTTATGAAAATATTTTTTGCTACTTTTTTAAAATTAATTATCGAGTGCAAAGTCTGTTGTTTTCCTTCTCTCTTTTCTTATTTCCAATTTGCATTTAAGTTAAAAAATTTGCAACAAAATAAAATAAAATGTATTGTAAAGAAAATGTAGTAAAAAAGTGCAGTAAAAAAAAGCATTGGACAAACAAGTATAGTAAAAAGAAGTACATTACACTTTTCATAAAAAAAGAACAAGTGAATGAAATCACCCGAGTGGAATTAAATCACCTAATTAAAGGGTAAAGAAATTACAATACAAAATCAATAAAAATGCAAATACAACACAAACGTTTCAAAAAGAAAGAAAAAAAATCAATGCTACAATAAAAAAAAAATTGCACACAATTGAAAAACAAAAAAAAATTCCCGAAAAGACGACAATTTTAATTAATCTCTTCAGCTAACCTTCAAGTAGTTGAAAGTACTAATTTTAGCAGCATCTTCAGCGTAAGCAGTGACATAGCCAGAATTTCTAAAATTGTACCACAACATTGGACAATGATCAAGGCCAAATGGAATAGTCGGCTTACATTTACCATAGGAATCAGTTTGCGTTTGTCCAGTAAGTAGTGCCATTAAATTTGGAAATGTATTCTCACCCATTTTATCATAGCCCTTCATTATTAACCATCCCTTCTCGTCAAGATAATTTGTTGTCTTTGGCAAATTCCTCTCGAGATTTAATCTCGATACATTGTCAATACCCAACAATAAGACACTTAATTTTCTCTCTCGACTCGTCGTACTATTCACATCGTCAGAATTATTAAATCGCTCAGCAACTTTATTCGCATTAATAACTGAATGAACATTCTGATAAATTGTCATTGGATATTTGGAATTTTTCCTCTTTCCCTTTACTTTTGTAATCTCCTTTTTATCTTTACAGGAAACCATCAGTGTATCTATTTCCTTTGGTAGAATCACTGAGATGTTAAAGTCGACGCAATTCTGAACTCTGTTGAGAATAAAAATGAGTAATGAATGAAAGAATGTTAAACAAAAGTGTGTGGAAATGAAAATAATGACTAATGAAAGAAAGAATTTTAAACGAAGTGTAGAATTACTTTTTCTCTAACACTTTTCTAATCAGTTTTATTTGTGAATAAATTATTAAATATATATTAATAAATATTCTAAATATGTTATTTTAATTTTTTAATTTAAATTTAATGAAATTAATTTAATTAATTAAATTTTTAATTATAATTTATAACATAAATTATTTAATTAAATTATATTCTATTTTTATTAAAAATATATTATTAAAAATATAAAAATACATTATTGTAAATATATTATTAAAAATATAAAAATACATTATTAAAAATATATTATTAAAAATATAAAAATACATTATTAAAAATATATTATTAAAAATTTAATTATTAATAATAAATAGTAAATAAATAATATTTTCCTAGATACTAATTATTTTTCGTTAAAAATCATCTTTTCTTTATTCACTCACGTGATTGATGAATCGAAATTTTTCTGAGGATTAGGCTTCTTTGGAATTGGTCTAATAATTGGTGACCAACAACAAAAAACATTTTTCAAATGTTTGGTTTCGTTGGTGTTCAATACTAATAAATTATTTCCATTGTTGTCCTGAATAATTGATGTTAAGAGCGGCGATTTTGTGCACGTTTGAAATTTCTCCTTTTTTACAAATTTCACTATGGACGGATCGAGAGGACTTTTCGAGGGCATATGACATTTTGAATTCCAAACCAAAAATCCATCAACAGTGACTGAAAACATTATTCGTTAATTTTTAATAAATATAATTATAATAAATTTAAGAAAAGAGAAATTTAAATTTAAATTTTAACAAAATTTTTAGTTAACGGACTATGAAATTTAAAAACAAAATCGTCTCAATTAGGTTGTTTACGTAATAAATACAAATATTTAATTTAAAGAGAAAAAAAATTAAAAAGAAGTAAAAAATTTTAAATGTTTTAAATTAAAGTAATTAATACAAATCTAGCAACTTAGAATATTACTAATTAATATTAATCAATGTTTACCTAAATTAGTATGATTATTAATAATTAATTAAATTAAGTAAATAAAATAGAAATTTACCAGCATCGTTGTACGATCTATACGAGTAGTATTCTAATTTATCGAATTTATTGCCATTTAATATGTACAAAGTTAATAATAAAATGCATGGCAGAATTAGCAGAACTAATCCAGGTCTATGGCAATAATTAATTTCTTTCAATCGAATCCACCTTAACTTCATCATTTTTTTGTTTCACTTCTCTCTTTTCTTCTCTCTCACTAAATTAATCAAGATCTGCATAAATCAACAAATAATTTCACAAATTTTCTTCTCACATTTATATTTTCCAATTGTCTCGTTATTTTTTTATACACACATGCATTCTGTATTATTTCACCATTATTTTTGTTCACATTCATGTTTGACAGTCTTCTATATTATTTCTGTATATACTTCTTTTGTTTTCTTTTTAATTAAAAATTTTCCATTCATTACTTTGTCATTATTTTTTTCCTTCTATTCATTTGGCGAAAATCCTGTAAATAAAACAACAGTGAAAAAATTATATAATTATTGAATTAAAAAAAAAATTGTAGTAGAAAAATTAAACGTAAAAAACCTGAGAATAGGAAAATTAAATGTAACAAAAATAACAAAAACCTATAATAAAGTACACTGAAAAAAAAAATTTATTTGATTCAAATAACCGATTATTTGTCTATAATCAAATAAATATTTACTTGACTCAAATAATTTTTATTTGAATCAAATAAATTGTATTTGAATCAAATATTTCAGTATTTGAAGCAAATACTTATTAATTGATTCAAATAAAAATTATTTGATTCAAGTAAATATTTATTTGATTATAGACAAATAATCGGTTATTTGAATCAAATAAATTTTTTTTAGTGTATGAAATTCAAAAAAATAATTGAAATTTAAAAAAATTTAAAATGTTTTAAAAATGTAGGGAATAATATTTAATAATAGAATAATATTTCGACAAAGATTTATTGCTATGCTATAAAAAAAAGGTCTGGTGTCAGTCATAAAAGTTGTGGTTATTCTTAATAGTATTTTGAAGGGTTCTATTTCTTTTTGTTTTTGAGTTGTAATTGTTGGAAATACTGATGCCAAAAACATAAGAGATTTTGATGTTTTGTCATAATTTTTTTTCGGTAGGGTTATTAAAAAAAAGTTGTAGCAAATTATTCGCGGTTAGAGAATAAATTATTTTGATGCGAGAGAAATTATTTTATTATTTATGTGAAAAGTAGAAATATTGACATTTGACGAGGCTATAAATAAAACAGCATTCTTACGACTATACTTTTTTTTCTATATTTATAAGAAATATTATTTCTCATTGGTATAGAAAAAAAAGGAGTTGAAGGAATTCTATTGTATATAAGTATATATATAATATGAAAATGAAGCCTATAGACTCTCTTTATAGGTCACTGATGAAAATATTATTTCTACTCAATCGAACTATTACAATCAAATTGTATTTATATTTCTATTAGCATTCAATTAAATCTGATAAATTAGAAAATTTTTCTCTTTACTGTGCTATCATTGTAAATTTTCTAATTTATTTAAAACACAAAATAAAAAGTATTTACTTTTTAATTAAAAACACGATTTTTTCCGAATAAAAAAAAAGTTTGATAAAGAAATGTTAAAATATCGAATGTTATACAAATATTAATATTAAATTAATATTTAATTTTTAATATTAAATATTAATTTAATCGAAAAATTTTTAAAATATCGAATATTATACAAATATTAATATTAAATTGAGAATTGAATTGATACTGAATTTAATTTCGTTAATTTTTATAACAACTTTTTCGTTAATTATATTCATATAATAAATTATACAACAAGAAAACTAACGATCTATAAAAAAAGAGAAAAAGTACATGAAATTAACAATTGAATTAATTTCTTAATTCAATTAATTTTAGTTTGCTAATTTTTATTAAATTATTATTTATTAGTAAAATAAATAATTATTTATTTGTTAAAATTTTTACAATTATTTATAAAACAAAAAAATATTATCCATAAAGAACGGAAAATAGACTAATATTAAAAAAGCAAGTTCAATTAATAGTTATCAAATTTCAGTTTGATAATTTTTGAAAACTTTTATTAGTAAATAAATATTAATTCGAATTTTCTTTTAATAGTTTACAAAACAAGAAAATCAATTATATACATGAAAAAAAGAAGAAAGAAAATAATATTAAGTTAATATTTCAATGAATACTAGCGACGAGTTTTATTTTTATTAAATTATCTGTTAGTAAATAAATTTATTTTTATAAATAATTTTTTTTATTAAATTATGAATCAAAAATAATTATCTGTAAAAAAAGAACTTTTTATTTTTATGTTTTAGTAAATATATATTCTCTCTTAAAAATAATAAATTGTTATTAATTAAATATTTAAATTTTTATTAAAATTGTTGTATAGAATATGAAAATAATACTTCAGTAAAAAGTCAGAGTGTACAATGTGAATTTGTATATAAATACACAAACTTATATAAATACATATACTGAGAGTAAGTTACATAAAATTGAAAGTGTCTCGAGAGAAATTATATATTAAATCGTGAAGCGGAAAAATATTTTTGAAATTTAAACATAAAAAAAATGGTAATAAATAATTACCTAATGTTTAAATTGACGATATCCAGAAAAACAGTGTAATTATATTATGCTTGTAACTTGACACATGAAAAACAATGTCACACTGTATTATTTCTTGAAATTATAAATGTTAAAGTGAAATGAATTGGTCACATTGTGTACTCTCGCTAGGCAGCACAGACTCAGACTAAGCAAACCATTTTTGAATTGCGCAAGACTAGCTACTACTACCCCTCTGGCAATTGCAGGTACAGAGTAGAAGGGTGTATTGGAAAAGGCAAGTGCACGCCTGTCATTTAAAGGCGAAGGGTAGTTTTCAATAATAGGGGTTTAATAATTGCTCTTTACTTGAAAAGGTATTTACATAAACGTCATTTGTTTTAATATTTTTTTTTTTACGTACATTTTTGCAAATAATTTATTTTACATTTATTCAAGTTAGTGGACTTTTTTTTAAAATTGTTTATATTCGCTTTAAACTTTTTACTTCGAGATTTTTCTGGGTTCTCACTTTGAATTTCGAAAAACTGACTTTATATTCGTAATCAGCGACCCTGAAAACCCCCGGGTAACAAATTTTAAGCAAATTTGAGCAATTGCAAAAAAAATGTCCGCCATATTGAATCCGCCATTTTGAATTTTTTGAAAATCTGACTTTAGACTCGTAATCAGCGACGGAAAAAACTCATGAAAGGACTAAAATATTATACCAAACAATAAGTTGTTAAATCCATTAACATTTAGCTTTCTCAATATAATATATTTAATCTTTTATTATAGAGTAATTATTTTGAAGTAAAATTTTTTAAATTTCAAAAAAATTAAAATTTTTTGTAAAAAATAAAAATATTGATTAATTATATAAAAATTGATTTCTATATATACTTTATAGACAGAAATCGATTCGTTTTCGTGACAGGAATACAATTTTGATCGAAATTAATGAAACTTTTTATATAAAGAAAAGAGTTTTTTCACAAAGTACAAAAATCGATTTCTTTTTTAATTCAAAAAATTGCTAAACAAATTTTTTTTTATCTGTGACACACGCACAAACATCCGGACATTTGTTGAACATACACTTGAAAATTTGGCAAAATATTTGATTCTATTTCAAAATCGACATCACTACAAAAGGCTTCCTTTAGAGAGAAAGCAAAATATTCGCTTCTACCTAGAAGTGTTTAATTTCCAGTGAGATTCGTGAGAATTATATATTCAGAGACAGGGGATTCAAGGAAAAGTCATAAAAAAAACTAGAAAAAGTTTAAATTCTATTGAACATTCTGTAAAAATAATTTAAAATTCGAAATATTTAGAATTCAGAAGAAAAAGATGAATTTTGGTGTCTCTTTTCTTTTCATTATAAACTATATGAAATCACCGCGAATTCTAATACAGAACCATAAATTTTTTTCTATTTCTGACAATGAAATTTCATTTTAAATAACTTTAATTGAAAAAAAAACTTTCATTCTAAATAAATAATTTTTGAACAATAATCATAAAATTATTATTTAGAAATTATTTCATAAAAATTTTACTCAAAAATTTCGAATTTAATTCAATTTTAAAAGAATTGCGTTTATAACATTCATAAAGCAACTTCTTTTTTTTTATTTTAAACCATCAATAAAATAAAATAAAATAAAATTTTTATATCACTTATGATAAATTGATTCTTATTGTTAGTTAAAATATAGTTTAAAAAATACATCATAAAACTAATATTTAGAAATTATTTAATAAAAATTTTAATTAAATATTTCGAAATTAATTCAATTTTAAAGGAATTGCGTTCATAATATTCATAAATAAATTAACTTCTTTTTTCTTATTTTAAACCATCAATACTTTGATTTTTAGTTAAAATATAGTTTTAAAAAATACATCATAAAATTAATATTTAGAAATTATTTAATAAACATTTTACTTAAATATATCGAAATTCATTCAATTTCAAAAGAATTGTGTTTATAATATTCATAAATAAATCAATTTCAAAAGGTTTTAATTTATGATTTTATAAAATTTCAATTTTTAATTATTTTAATTGGAAATTTAAAAAAAATTAGATTATTGAAAAATTTTAATAATTCAAATTCTTCTTGAAATTCGTTAAATTTGTTAATATATTATGTATATTTAATTAATTATTAAAAATATTGACTTTATGGGAAAATTTTATTTAAAAACAATTTTAAAAATTGAATTTTTCGAGAAGTTACAAATGTTTGCAGAAATTCTATTATTTTCAATCGTAATAAAATTCTTCTAACAAAAATTCAATTATGTTCAAAATTTAAATAAAAATTCCCGTCAAAATCACAATTATCTTTGTAAATAACAAAATTTTTCTCCAACATTCAAGTGTATAAAAAAATTAAAAAATAAATAAATATTATTATTATTATTATTATTATTATTATTATATTTAAAAAAAATAAATAATATTATTATTATAATATTTTTTTCTTATTTCGTTTTTCAAATCTTCTATTTTAATAAATTTCCTAAAAGAATTCAATTATTTTTAAAAAATTAATAAAATTAAAGTCAAATTTTTAATTATTTTCATAAAGAAAATAAAAATTGCGGAGGAATAATGCATATATTTATGAATTCAATTATTTTTATAAATAATAAATTTGTTTTAGGAATTCAATTATTTTCATAAATTAGAAAGCTCATCGTAGAATTTTAATTATTTTTAGTACAGTTTTAATGGAATTCTTAGAAAAATGTAATTATTCTTGAAAATTTAATTAAAATTTGTCAATAGAATTCTATTATTTAAAAATTTGTTGATAATATTCTTGACAAGAATTGAATTTTAAAAATTATTCAATTATTTAATAAATGATAAACTTTTGTTTTGTATTTGATATTTTATTTATTTATTTATTTTTTTTATTAACATTTCTATTCTTGGATAACAAATAGTAATATTAAAAATTATTGTAATAATAATTTTTATTTATTGTTCCTTTACAAATTATTATTATATTAAAAGTTTACTCATTTTTTCAAAAATCTTATTCTTCGCATTAAACTGGATCGATTCGTGTACATAAAGTATGTATATATATTTTTATTATTTTCCTTAAAATTTTTTTTCATTATATTAATTTTGAAAAATAATTGTATTTACAAAAAAAAATTTAAATTTTTAACATAAAAATTAATTTAATTCATTTTATAAATATTATTTATTCTATAAAGTATCGTCATAAACAACTGAGTAATAGTAATTATTGTTTTTCATTGAATAATATTTTTTGAAATTTTTGTTGCTATGCAAAAAATTTCATAGCAAATATTTATTATAATAGTTTTATAATTTCATTGTATTAGAAGAGTTGATAAAATCTGGAGTATGTTTAATTATATTTTTATTTTCTTTTCATTAAATAATTTTTATCTACATTAAAGTATCATTTTTCTTTGCAAAAATAATAATAATTAATTATTAATTATTTTAAATCCTCAATGAAATAAAATAAAATTTTTCTATCAAAAAAATTAAATTAAAAAAAAATTAAATTTTATTTCATTGAGGATTTAAAATAATAATAATTAATTAATTAATTAATAATTATTTTTTTTTTATTTCATTGAGGATTTAAAATAATAATAATTAATTAATTAATTAATAATTATTTTAAATCCTCAATGTAATAAAATTTATTTTTTCTATCACCAACGATTGATTAATTTTTTCTTTTTACAATATAGAAATGTGAAAAAAATTACCTTTAATATTGAATTTTTCACGATTTTCCGTATTTTCAATCACTTGTATCTTCTCTGGCAAATAATGAAAAAGTCCAATTTTCGACTTTATAGTTAAGTTTGACCTTCTTTCCCATTATATCAAATTTTGGTGATAAAGAATAAACTGTTTTTTTACATTTTTACAAAAATTCTTTTAAACCATTAAACAAACGTAATTAATCTAATTTTTAGGACACCAATAATAAATTGATTTTTAGTCAAAATATAGTTTTAAAAAAACACATGTCGTTCACTCCAAGTACAATACACTTATGTTTAAAATACATTTTGGAAGTTACCTATCTGTCTTCCAAGTTGGTTTTAGAAGTCACGTAATTTAGCGCGGATTGTTTTGGAAAGTGCTCGAGTAGACCCTAAAAGTCATTTGTGAAAATTTTCAGTTGTTAGAATCTCATTAGACATAATTTCATTTTAGCCCCTTATTAATTAGACAGAAGAAAAATTTTCATTTTTTAGAATGTTCAAATAATATTATTAATATATTTTCAGTTTTTAATTTCAATTAAAATTTGCAATTGATAAATAGAATTTATAAACATTTTTACCATTATTTTTAAAAAACATAAAATTTTATTAAAGCAATAATTGTAAATAAGAAATAGAAATGATGCAAATTCTATCCTTATGAAAATTGAGAATTTTCTACAAAAATAATAAAGAACTAAAGTATGTAATTTCTGTTGTCCCCCAAAGAAAAGTTAATAAATTTGTGAAACATGTTGTTGAGAAATAAAAATTATACACCAAAAATGATATATTTTCTATTTCTTATTAATCATAATTTTCAAACAATAAACAATTTTCTAATATTTTTCATAAATTAAATGGAAAAAGTGAATATTTGATAATTTTTCACCAAGAACATTAGTTTTTTTTTATTAAAAAAATAATTTTTTCTAACTTATTTCGTCATATTCTCAGAACGACTTTATGGGGTTACAAAAAAATAGTTACAGAGTATTCAATGATTTAAATAGATAGATAATTTTCTTATCAGTGATGTAGTTTTTATTTCAATAATAGTGAGATTTTCGGAAATTCACAAAGAATGTAGAATCATAATTGTAAATTTAATCTAGTGAGATAAGTTATAGAGCAAAGGGCTAAGGCTTCTTCCAATATAACTTAAATATTACGCAGCATATCATTTTCAAGCAGAATTAAAAATTTAGTCGACAGATTATAGTTATTATTGTCTAGACCATAATAAAATTAAAATGAAACAAATTTTTTTATGAAGAATAACAATAGTTTTACCGAAGTATAAAAAAAAGAATCATTTCTCAGAGCATTACCTATATATAGACTAACAAAGTAAAAAAAATTAAATAAAAAATTAAATTAATTAAATTTCATAGCTTTAAATTTGTTTTTCAATTAAATTTGAATTAGTAAAAATTTTTACCAATTTCAATTAGTAACTGACTTTTTGCATTTGAAATAATAAATTTTACTACATTAAGTAATAAATTTTACTTATTTATTAAATGCACACCTCTATTTTACAAAATTTCTTTAAGAAATTTAATCAATGTCTTAAATTTGAATAAAATTTTTTTCGAAAATTCAATTATTCTCATGAATGATAAAATACTTTACAGAAATTCAATATTTGTGTTGTTACTTAAAATAATAAAATTCTTTGCAGAAAATAAAATATTTTCGTATAAATAATAAATTTACAGAAATCCAATTATGCTCATAAATAATAAAATTCTTCTTCGGGATTCAATTGCTTTCGCAAATAATAAAACTCATTGCAGAATTTCAATTATATTTAATACAAAATTCTAAACGAATTTCTCGAAAAATGTCATTATTCTTAAAATTTTATTAGAATTTCCTAATAAAATTTGATTTTCATTTCATAAAAATGAATTTCAGTTAAAATTTTCGATTATAATTAAATATTAAAAGCCATATAGCGTGAATTTTAAAAAATAATTCAATTTTCAAGAAGTTTAATTGAATTTTGTAAATATTATTTTAAATTTTTATTTTTTAATATTTATTTAATTGAAGAATTTAGGAATATTTGAAATTTGGTAAAATTTAATATTGTTAAGTGATGGATATGAAAATTCTCAAAAAACTTTTTCGAAAATTATAAAGAATAACACAGACCGACAAAATTTCATCAACTACATGTTGCCCAAAATGTTACAGCCGATTCTTACAGGATTTTGTCCGTAGAATACGAATCTGACCTTGAAAATATTGGATTGGCTCCAGTTTTTAAGCAATTTACGTTTCAATACCGCAAAATACGCATTTTTGACATTTTTTGAATGAATGTTAAATCATAAACCTAAACAGTAAATCTGTCTACATAGGGCTAAATTGAAGCATAAACACTGCTCTTAAATATTGAAAATGTCGGATCCAATATGGCAGAATTTTTTTTTAATTTTACATTTTTATCATAAAAGGCGTAAATTACCTTAAAAAATTTGGTCCGCCACACAGTAAATCGTGAGGTATTAAAAAGTGTTGCAGATTAAATTAACACAAAAAAAAAAATTAAAATAATCAATTTTGGTGTTATTTTTTACAATGAATAAAATTTGAGTGATTTTAGTAATAATAATTCATTAATTATAAGCTACAATTTTAACTGAAATTCATTTTTATGAAATGAAAATCAATTTTTATTAAAAAAATTTACAAGAATTTAATTATTTAAATGCAAAAGTAAATAATAGTTTATTTAATAATTGAATGTTTCTCAAAATTCAATTCTCCTAAAGAATTTTAGTAACTAATTTTTTAATAATTCAATTCTTTTGTCAAATTTTATTAAAACTTGCATGAACGTAAATACTTTTTTCAAGGAATTCTATTATAATTATATGAAAAATAATTGAAACTTTGCGATAAGTTTTATGAGAATTTTCAAATTTATTCGTTTACAATTCAATTTTACAAAATTTCAATTATTCGGAAATTCGGCCATTAAATATATATTGAAAAATAAAAACTTGAAATAATTTCAATAAAAATCCTATTAGGCTTTTAAAAAGAATTAATTCTACAGAATTTTTGTCAAAAATATGAAAAATTAAGAATTTCAATGATTTTAGTTTCAACTTTTTTAAAATTTAATTATTTCTAAAAATCCACGTTACAATGCTTTTGATACTCAAGTATAATCTAAAATTTTAACTGAAATTCATTTTTAAAACCATTTTCATGAGTAAATTCTACGAGAATTCAATTATTTAAATTCAAAAATAAATAATTTATTAATTTCACGTTTGTTGAAATTAAATTCTTATAAAAAATGTTATCAACAAATTTTTTAAAGCATTGCATTCTTTGGACGAATTTTAATAAGATTTTTAAGAATAATTACATTAATGTGTCATTGCAATTCTGCAATGACTTTTATTATTTAAGAAAATAATTGAATTCCTAAAAGAATTTTATTATTTATAATAATAATTGAATCCCTGTAGAAATGTTATTATTTTTGGAAATAATTGAATGATTGCGAAGAAATTTATAAAAAACTTTGTAAATAATTGAATTTCTGTAACAATTTTTATTATTTATGAAAATAATTAAATGTTTACGTAGAATTGTATTCAAATTTTTTTTAATAATGGAAACGTTTTGGAAAATTTTATTGAAATAGTGGATATTAAAAATTATGGAATTTTAGAAAACTTTGAAAATAATTGAATATCAAAGAAGAATTTTATTATTTATAAAGAGAATTGAAATTTTGACTATAATTTTTAAAATTTTTTTGAAGAAAATATTGAATTTAGTGACTATGTTACTAAGTTAGTTAGTAACTAACTTACTATTCTCCCTGGAGAAGATAAATTCGTTGAATTTTTACAAATCGTTGACTTTGGTGTTTTATTTAAAATAAAATTTCATTCATAGTTAAAAATAACACCAAAATAGATTATTTTAATCCTTTTTTATGTTAATTTAATCCTGGAGGGATTAAACTGTTGCAGATTATTTTAATCCAGTCTGGTGTTATTTTAACACCTCACGTTTTACTGTGCACTTGTAATTTTTATATTTCATAGCAGATTTGTAAGCAGCGATCATAAAAAAACCCCAGAGAGACTAATTTTGACTTGAATTGCCTTACATGGTCAAAAGTAATGTTATTTTTAATACGTTTATGGAACAGCGTGTGTCTCTTTGAACATTATAGGTTAAAGTGTAATTAATTAAATTTTTGAAAATATATAATAATTGAATAATAATTGAATTAACCAAATGATTGGTTATTATTAGGATATACTGAGAATTGGACAATTCAAAAGTATTTCAAATGATTTGATTAGAAAAAAGATCTATTCACTTAATACAGTGACAGAACCTCTTTTGGTCATGATCGAGGCACTTTGAACCAAGTCCATAAGCATTAATTCTACTTATTTGTTCTTCATTAACACTATAATTACCAGGCCCGTGATATTGTATTGTTGCCTCAAATTTTGCATCACCAGGTGTCACCTGTATCATGTAAAAGTACTCCAACGTCGAATTGTCACTACTATTTGTATTTAATTCCACAACTTTATGAATGCGATGAATTTTTTTCAATTTAAATTTAGCACACAATCGTTTACCCTTTTTTGTCTTGTAATTCTTCACCACATTCTCAATATGATTGAGTATTTTATCAACACCACGAATGACAATTTCACTCTTGGCATTGTCCTTCTCAAATGCGGTGCAAACACACCAATGCTGCGGTATTCCAGCGTCTTCACAACCACGCTCAACGGGCACTGTTTTCAACAACGATTGACATTTGCAGCAACCGGTACTCGCTGCAGCATCACCACCAGCTCTCATTAAAATATCGCGTAGAGTTTCGTAGAGATCAAAGGGAGACGTTAGACGATTTTGATTTATTGTCAACGATCGATAAGCCTCGGGATTCTCGTCACGAAACCATTCCGGCAGCCAAACGTAAAAGAATGGCAGTCTCTCCTCGTACCAACCCATAAAAGTCATTCTATAGTCGCCAATTCTCATTCCATGATCGCTGAGGAAAATTATCATTGTATCGTTCATCACACCTTCACGTTCGAGGTGCTCCAGTCTTGAAAGAATGTGTGTGTCCATTGACGACAGGCCATTAATTGAATCATGACTCACTGAATTGGTCCAGAAGAAGCCAAAATACGGTAAGCCTTTGAATTTTGTTGCGAAATCAACGGCTGAATTTAAAATTCTCTCGGCAACAACTTCAGGACCGGTACAATAACTTCCGCCGAATCTTCTTTGAATTTTTAATAACTTCTCTGATGCTAGCATATACGGTCTTAGATAGTAGTCCGTTGGTGGATCCACAAAGCCAACCTGAAAATTTACAAACAAAAATTGAAGATGAATGATGTACATGTTTCCCTTTACATTGTCCTTTATTCTTTATTTATTTCCCATGTATTTTTGAAGTTGTAAAAATAATTAAGAACTACTGTTGATGCAATGCACAATTTTGAAAGAAGATAATTTTAATTAGTTACTTTCAGCTAACCTTCAAGAAATTAAAAGTACTAATTTCTGCATCATCTTCAGCGTAAGCAGTGACATAGCCAGAATTTCTAAAATTGTACCACAACATTGGACAATGATCAAGGCCAAATGGAATGGTCGGCTTACATTTTCCATAGGAATCAGTTAGCGTTTGTCCAGTAAGAAGTGCCATTAAATTTGGAAATGTATTCTCACCCATTTTATTGTAGCCCTTCATTATTAACCATCCCTTCTCGTCAAGATAATTTGTTGTCTTTGGCAAATTCCTCTCGAGATTTAATCTCGATACATTGTCAATACCCAACAATAAGACACTTAATTTTCTCTCTCGACTCGTCGTACTATTCACATCATCAGAATTATTAAATCGATCAGCAACTTTATTCACATTAATAACTGAATGAACATTCTGATAAATTGTCATTGGATATTTGGAATTATTCTTTTCTTCATTCTGTTTAATATTACTTCTATCTCTACAAGAAACCATCAGTGTATCTAATTCCTTTGGTAGAATCACTGAGTTGTTAAAGTCGGTACAATTCTGTACTCTGTGAAGGATGACAATAAGTGATAAAAGACAAAATGTTAAATTAAATGATACCTACAATCAAACCTAAATAAGGGAAAATCGAGAGGACAGAACATTTTGTCTCACCTTTCGCTTCAACAAAAATGTAGCTTTGCAATGCTTTTGATACGTTTTATGTCTTTAAGTTCAAAAAGACGATACCTGGAGATTACTCTAAGCTATAAAGATTTCCCTTATCCAAGTCTTATTGAATAATTATATATTTTTCGTTAAAATTCACTTTTTCTTTATTCACTTACGTAATTGATGAATCGAAATTTTTCTGAGGATTAGGCTTCATTGGAATTGGTCTAATAATTGGTGACCAACAACAAAAAACATTTTTCAAATGTTTAGTTTCATTTGTGTTGAATACTAATAAACTATTTCCATTGTTGTCGTGAACTATTAATGTTAAGAGCGGCGATTTTGTGCACATTTGATATTCCTCCTTTTTTACAAATTGCATTATGGACGGATCGAAAGCACTTTTCGAAGGCATATGACATTTTGAATTCCAAATCAAAAATCCACCGTTAGTGGCTGAAAACAAATTTATTTGTTAATTTACAAAATGAATTTTTACAATATAATGAATATTATAATTTATGTTAGAGAACTTAAAAGGAGAAAAAATAATAACAATTCAAACAGAAAGAAAAATTTTAATTAATTATATCTTTTGGAAAACAAAGTTATGTAATTTTGGTTCAGAAAATCATTTAAAAATAAAATAAATTCAGTTTTTTTTTAGAAATTAATGGAAAAATTTGCATAATTCTTTTTTCTTTATTTAAAAACTAAGAACAAATAAATAAATTTGTACTAGGGTTATTTGGGGTAAATGTAAACAGTAGATGTTTCAGATAAATTTACAAATTTAAAAATAAGTACGACGTCAATATTTTTACCTCTGCAAAAAAGATTGAAAATCAAAATTTTACTGTTTTAGTATTTTGTCTCGCATTTGCATAAAAATAAATTAAAAATCAAACTCAAATTTTTCATTCTTCCTTAACTTTGACTTTGATTTTTAATTTCCGTCAATTTAGTTAATAAATAATTAAGTGTTTACATTCAGGTGTATCAATTTTTTTTTTAAGTCATAAAAATTTTCTAGGGAAGTGAAGTAACAAGTTCACGCAAACAAATCCATCCATTTTACGTTTTAACAAAAAAAAACTAATTTTTTTTTGTGAAACATAGATATTCCGTTTACATTTATCCCAAATTACCCTATGTATATTTCTGCATCATTTTTTTAAAACTTTTATTTTGTAATAAATTTAGAAAATCAAACTATTTTTTACAAAATGTGTAGTGTTTTTGCATGTTTTTTTAACAACTCTAAAAAATTGTTGTTAAATTAAAAAACTATTATTGATTTTATTTCTTTATTTCAAAGCAAAATATAATAACAACATTTTTTAAGCCAGTTTATACGTTTAAAAAAATAGATAAATAATCTTGTAATAATTTAGTAATTTAGAGAATATAGAGAATTAAATAAATAAGTAAAATATTAGCTTACCCTCCTCATTATTCAGCCAACTGCTTGAGTAATATTCCAATTCACCAATTGTATTTTGATTAAATAAATACAACACCAAATAAAAAATGCATAATAAAATTAGTAAAATTAAAGCAGGTCTGTGACAAAAATTAATTTCTTTCAATCGTATCCAATTTATTTTCAACATTTTTTGATACATAATTAAATAAGTTAATTAATTAATCAATAAATCGACAAAAAATCTTTCTTATGTATACGTATTTTGCTTTTTTAATTAAGAATTGTCTATTTATTATTATATCGCATTTTTTCTTCTGCTAATTCGAGAGAACTTGATAGTAGAGAAACGCTAAAAAATTTTATAATAAATGTGTTATTTTTTTTTTGAAATTTAAAAATAGAAAAGCTATTTTAAAAAATAGATTAAAAGAATGTTAAAATATATTAAAAAATATATGGAAAAAATGTATAAAAAATGCATAAATAATATACATTAGGTATCAAAAGAGTATTAAAAAATATTTTGAAAGTTTTCATAAGAATACATTAAAAAAAGACAATAAAATATATATTGAAAAAATTTATATACTAATATGCATAACAAATTTTTTATCAAATAATATATTGGAATGATAAAAATTATTAATATATACTAAAGTTACACTATTTATTCAAAAGTTGTAACAACGATACATTTGCCCACCAAATTTATATTACTTTTTTGAATTTGAATTAGTGAAAATTTTTACCAGTTTTAATTAGTAACTGACTTTTTGCATTTGAAATAATAAATTTTACTACTAAATAATAAAACTACTAAATAATATAATAACTAAATAATATAACTACTAAAAAGAAAAAAGTCAGTCACTAATTAAATTTAGGAAACATTTTACCGAATGTAAATTTAGAGGATAAAGAAATGATACATATATTATGTTTCTTAAAAAGTAATTATTTTTTTATTATTTTTAAAGGAATACTAATTTATTTTGGAAATACATTAAAGTAGCATAATATTTTACATAAACATTAGGAGTGAAAATCTCATTTAATAAACATAAAATGAAATTAATTATTTTACCATTAAATTAAATTAAATTTATTTTAAATATAATGTGCATGATGAAGTAACATAAAATAATGATATAAATATGTTTATAGAAGATCTACTTAAAATACATTATTTTTCTATCCGTAATAAAGTTTTTATTCTATAGTATGATAGTGAATTTTTCGTAAAATATGATTTAAATTACCGTCTTTATTAAACGAATAGTTATTTTTTTCAATGTTAATAAAAACGGTTTTAAAAATTGTTTCTAAAAATAAAAAAATTTCCAATAGAAAGAAGTAGTAACTATTAATTATTTAAAGTATGTTAAAAATAAAAACTATTAAATTAAATATTAATATACAAAAATTGCTTAATGCCCGACGAATACAAAGAGTGTAAATAACCATATTATTGTTATTATATATTACTAATAATGTAAACAAGTATATAAATGAAAATATTGAATGGCTTACAATTTACACATACATAAAAAATAAATACACATTTCAATGAATATTGCATCAACTACTAAAACATATTTATCCAAAAAAAACAACTACTACATTTTACTCAGTCTTAAAAAAATATGTCTCATTTTCAAAAGAAAAAAGAAAGTTACAATTTTTATTTTGTTCTTTGGCTATTTGTAGCGACCGTTATTTTTCTTTTTTAATTATTCATTTTTTAATGAAAATTTTTTTTTCCTTTAATAATTATTGTAGATTTAAATTTACAATTGTAAAAATAAAAATTACACAGTTTTTTCTCGCAAAAATTTATACACCCAGAGAATTGTTCTATTTGAACCAAAATGGATTTATTTGAGTCAGATAGAAGTATATATTTTCCAAATAAATTTTTTATTATTTGCTTTAAATAGAAATTTTATTTGACAGAAATTGAATTTTAAAGTTCAAAGTTAAATTTCGTATCAAATTGAATTTTGAACCAAGTTAAACTTCGAGTCAAATTAAATTTTGCAGCCAATTAAAATTTGTCCCAAATTAAATTTTGAATTAAATTAAAATTTAAACCAAATTAAACATTGAATCAAATTAAAAATTGAACCATATTAAACAATGAATTAAATTAAAATTTGAACCAAATTAAATTTTAAGCGAAATTAAATTTTGAACTAAATTAAATTTTGTCTCAAATTAAAATTTGAACCAAATTAAAGTTTTAGCGAAATGAAAACTCGAACCAAATTAAATTTTTAGCGAAATTAAATTTTGAACCAAATTAAATTTTGTCTCAAATAAAATTTTGAATCAAATTGAAATTTGAACCAAATTAAATTTTCAATCAAATTGCAATTTAAACCAAATAAAATTTTGAATCAAATTAAAATTTGAACCAATTTAAGGTTTTAGCGAAATTAAATTTTGAATCAAATTAAAATTTGAACTTGAAATTTTGAATAAGGTTTTAGCGAAATTAAATTTTGTCCTAAATTAAATTTTAAATCAAATTAAAATTTGAACCAAATTAAAGTTTTAGCGAAATAAAAATTTGAACCAAATTAAATTTTTAGCGAAATTAAATTTTGAACCAAATTAAAGTTTTAGTGAAATTAAATTTCAAAACCAATTTAAATTTTGTCTCAAATAAAATTTTGAATCAAATTGCAATTTGAACCAAATAAAATTTTGAATCAAATTAAAATTTGAACCAAATTAAAGTTTTAGCGAAATTAAATTTCAAAACCAATTTAAATTTTGTCCCAAATTAAATTTCGAATCAAATTAAAATTTCAAACCAAATTAAATTTTGAATCAATTGAAAATTTGAACCAAATTCAGTATTGAATCAAATTAAAATTTGAACTAAATTAAATATTTAACGAAATAAAATTTTGAACTAAATTAAATTTTAAGCGAAATTAAATTTTGACTCAAATTAAATTTTAAACCAAATAAAAAATTTACTATGTTCTTATAATTAAATACATTTATTCTGGGCGTTTGACATGAATTTGCAAATTCGTCAATTTATTATAATGAAGTCGAATATTTCTTCAAAACATATATGATGAATGTAATTTGCTTCACGGCATGTTGTTATAAAAGAACTGGTTCCTTAAGTTGTACGATTAAGGCACGTCAGCGCATCCTGTAATGATTTTAAAGTCGACAATTAACTTCCTGTGCAATGTTGAGTGTATTTTTATTTTATCTCACAACGTGCAGTGATATAATTTTAATGCCCCTGAGAAAAGATCACACGCCCACTTTCTGTTTACATTGCGACTGCATCAAGACTGCATTTACAGCTTTTGTAATCGTATATTTTTATGTTTTAACGCACGATAATGCGCAAAGGAATTTAAATTGAACGAAGTGCGCATGTCGGCTCGGAGTGGGGATAATTGGAGTGAGAGAGAACATTCGAAATGTCTCTCTCAGACTCATTGACCCCAGTTCTGTACTTCTTTTCTTAAATTCCTTTCCGTATTATTATAAATTAATTTGTAATTTTAAATTATTAGTTATAAATTAATATGGACATTATTAATTATAAATTAATATGTAAATTATTAATTATAAATTAATATGTACATTAATAATTGTCGTATTCTGAATTTAATTACAATAGCAACAAATCGCGCGCTAAAGCGCGCGGCTAACTTCTTGCTACCTTTTTAAATGAAATTGTCAATTTTAAAAATAATAAAACTTGAAAATTTTCTAATTCAAATTTTTGTTGAAAACACTAAAAAAAAATTCAATTTTGTAGAATTCAAAAATAATTGCAAACATTCTTTAAAAAAAAATAAGATTCTTCATATTAAATTCAACTATGTTCAAATCTTGGAAAAAATTTCTCGTAAAAGTACCAATTATCTTTATAAATGACAAAATTCTTCTCCAAAGTTCAATTATTTTCAGAAATTTTTCTAATCTTAATGATTTTCAATTTCTACGATTTTAATTAAATATTTCGCAAAACGAATTCAATTATTTGAAAAAAATTTTTATTTGAAATTTTAGTAAATGACAATTTTGAATGAATGAATTAAATAATGCAAATTTCAGAGGAATTCTACTATTTACAAATTTTTGATAATATTCTTAGCAAGAATTGAATAATTTGCAATTTTTTTCGCAATAATTCACTTGTTTTCATAAACAATAAAATTCTTCGAAAAAATTCCATTAATGTAAAATTTTTTTTATAAAATTCTTTGCAAGAATTCAATCATTTGCAAATGTTTAATAAATTTTTTCGCAATAATTCAATAATTTAACAAAAAAATTAATAAAAGTTCTTCATAAGAATTCAATTATTTTTGAAAATTTTAATAAAATTATTTTAAAAAATTTTCCTCAATTCGATGATTTTCATAATATCTACTAAAAGTTTTCAAATGAATTCAATTATTAAAAATTTTATTGAAATTCTGCGCAAACATTTAATTATATTCATACAATAATTAAAATTTCACAAGGAATTCAATTATTTTCATAAATAATAAATTTTTTTAAAGAAATTCAATTATTATTTTCATACAAAATAATTTAAAATTCTAAAAAATAGTAATTTACTTAAAACGATGAAAATAATTTTGACGAAGTTACAGTAACAATATTCTTATAATGTAAAATAATGATTTTATCTCTTGGTCATCTTTAATTTATTAGAAAACATGAAGATATTGTTCACTCCGAGACTTCGACTCAGAGCAATTGATTTCTTCATGTTTTATAAACAATGCTTTTATAATTTGTTTAATTTAAAAAAGGTTTGAATTTTGAATTTTTGAATGTCTTAATTCCTGTGGAAAATCCTGTTTCAAAGATAAGATTAAAATATAAATTGTACAAATATATTTTTTTCTTTTTCTAAAACAGAATAATAATTTTCTTTAAAAAATTGTGATTCAAAAAGAAATAAATTTTCTATTTCTTAATCACAGTTGTTTAATAATTTTTATAATTTTTTTAGAAGTAATGAACAAAAATAATTTCAATTTGATAAAACATAATATTTAACAAAATTTTAGTCTTTTAATGAAAAGAAGTAAAAAAAATTCTGACGATTTCTATTTTCTATATCTAAAGTTAACAAAAAACAAAAGACAACTTCAGAGTGTGAGGGACAGAAAAAGTGAATGAAAGAATGAAAGAGCATTCAAATTAATATAGTTAATGGATAATAATTTAATTATAATTGACAATAATCTAGTTGTGATTGAATTGATAATGATTTCGTTATATGATTTAGTTCTTATGATATCAATTTTATTATGGTTAATAATAATTTAAATGTCAATAGTAACACTATTTTTGCATGTATCGAATTGATGGAAACTTTGAATTTCATTTTTGATTCGATCCACATTTTTGGTATCACTTCGTCATTATTTGATACTATGAAGTTGGGAGTGAATTTAATTATTCGTTAATTATAATTATTCTCTTGATTCATTTTTTTAGAACGTATTCTGGTAAATTAATACTCACTGCAGACTGAGCAATTTAGTTCATCGGAATTATCACCACAGCCATCTCTTCCGCTGCAAGCAATCGCATCTGATCGACATCTTCCATTTTTGCATTTAAATGGACAAAATTTGGGAGCCACTCGACCTTTATTTCTCGTTCGACATGCACCGTGTGGCTCGTCACTTCCATCACGGCATGAAACGACAGCATTGCAAAATTCATAAGCCGGCAGACATTGTCCATTGTTACAACGAAAAGCACCCTCCGGGCATCCTAGAAAGAAAAGAGCAAAAAGATTCTTAATTTTCTTCCGATTCTATTCTCGTAAATTTTTCTTATTTTTTTTGGTACTTTTTTGTTCAAAAAAAATGAAATCAATGAAAAATTACTTCTTCGACTGCGACAGCTTTCTTCATCCTCGCCATTCGGACAATCGCGGTTACCATCGCATAGTCCAGCCCTGGAAATGCACATACCACTTCTGTGGCAACGGAAAGCCTGCGCCGGACACTGTGTGGACGAGCATTTCTCATCTGAACCATCTTTACAGTCTCGTTTACCATCACAAACAAAGAACCAGCTGATACAAAATCCGGTACTTTGGCATTGAAAAGTTCCAGGCTCGCAGCCTTTTTTTCGTGCACTACAAGTAGCGTTTCCTTTTCCGTACGACTTACAATCACAGATACCATTTATGCATCGCGAATTAGAATCTGCCATTTGACATTCAATGTTCGCTGTACATGGCAAACCGAGACTGATTACAGAAAAGGCATTTCCGCCCTCGTGTCGTTCTGTCTTCATTGGAACTGGAAATATATTTTCATTCAATTCTCGATTAGGAACAAAAAAGAATTATTCTCCAAAAAAACAATTGTTTTCTGTATTATCAGTGTTTTATAACATCAATTCACTGTTTCATTATTAAAATACTAGCAACAATTCGCGCGCCTAACTTTTTACTTTATTTTTTTTCAGAAAAATTATCAATTTCAAAAATAATAAAATTTAGTGTCAGAATTCGTGAAATTTTCACAGAAAACAAAAAGTATTTTTTTTTTAATCTAAATGTCGAAAAAACATTTCCATTTGGTCTTAGGAATGTGTCCACCAAAGAACAGAAAAAAATATTATTTTTTGTCAAAGTTATTGTAATTTATTTTTGAACTAAAATTTAAATTTGTCATAAAATATTTTTTTGGAATTTTTTAAACAAAATGTAAACCAATTTAAGTGAACCATGCGGGAATATAAAGGGAATGAAAAATACTTTCGTTAAGAATTAGACAATTTTTAAAAAGTTTATATTTCAATAATTATTGAATAAATTTTTTATAAACAATTAATTTTTTTAATGTTCTGCGCCTTTTAAAAATTTTTTAAAAATAACTACATACACTTAAAACTATAAGAAATCAAAATCCGTTGAGAAAATTTATGAGCGACAATTATTTTAAAAGTTCTAATGGAAATTATATTGGCACGGTGTAGTGCATCAACACTGAACTTAGTTTTTGATAATTTTCATCGTTATATAACTATATAAAAATGTTAATTCGACAGTGAACAATGAACAAAAGTTCATTTCGTAGTTAGAAATAATATTTTTATTCTGAAAATCATCAAAATCGCATCTTCGTTCAATATAATTTTCATTATAACTTTTAAAATAATTGGCGCTTCTAAATTTTCCTAACAGATTTTGATATCTTATAATTTTAAGTGTATGTTAATATTTTTAAAAAATTTTAAAAAGCGCAGAATATTAAAAAAAATTAATTGTTTATAAAAAATTTATCAAATAATTATTAAAGTATAAACTTTTTAAAAATTTTCTAATTCTAAACGAAAGTATATTTTATCCCCTTTATATTCCCGCTTGGTTCATTCATTTCTTAAATCGGTTCATTCATTTAAAAGAAATAACATTTTGTTTAAAAAGTTGGAAAAAAATTAATTTTGCAATAACTTTTATAAAAAATAATCTTTTTTCTCTCCTTTAATGAACACATTCCTAAGACCAAATAGAAATGTTTTTTCCTCATTTTGATTTAAAAAACAATATTTTTCGTTTCCTGTGAAAATTCCATGAATTTCTGACCCTTTAACAATTTTTAATTCCAATTTTCGTTGAAAACACTAAAAAAATTCAATTTTGGCAAAATTGCAAATAATTTATTGCAGAAATTCAATTACTTTCAAAGGTAATAAAATTCTTCTCATAAAATAAAATTATGTTTAAAATTAAAAAAAAAATTCTTGCCAAAATCCCAATTATCTTTGTAAATAATAAAATTTTTCCCAAAGTTTAATTATTTTCACAAATGACAATAAAATTCTCGTCCTAATTTCAATTATTTTCTATACCTACTATTTTAATAAAATTTTCGAGAAAAATTCAATTATTAAAAAAAAAATTAATAAAATCGTATATACACAAACATGTAATTATTGTCAAAAATATTAAAAATTTCACAGGAATTCAATTATTTTCAATTTTTTATCAATTTCTTCGCATTAATTCAATTATTTTTATAAATTTTTAATTATTTTAAATTATTGTAAAACATGAAGAAATCGATCAGTTCGAGTCTTCGACTCGGAGCAATCAATATCTTCATGTTTTACAGCAAAATACTTTTATAAATTGTTTAATTTCAAAAAGGTTTGAATTTGGAATTTTTGAATGTCTTAATTCCTGTGGAAAAATAACAATAATTAAATATTTATTTATAAAAAATAAATTATTGATGTTTTTGAATAATTTTACAATTAAAGAAATTCGTCAAAATATAACGGAGCATTTATTTTTTTAAGTAATATTTTTTCCCTTATTTTTTAAAAATTCAAAAATTTTCATTTTTAATGAAAATTTGTAATTGACAAATAGAATTTATAAACATTTGTTTCATTTATTTTTTTAAATAAAATTTTTAATTCATTAAAACAATTGTAATTAAAAAATTGAAATAATGTAAATTATTCCCTTATGAAATTTGAAAATTTTCAACGAAAATATTAAGAAACGGGAATATGTAATGTTTTTTTTCCGTAAATAAAGGAATGAGTTTGTGAACAATATTGTTATTGAGAAATAAAAATTATGCAAAAAAGAGGTATTTATTAACAAATTCTCAATCATAATTTTTTAACAAATTTTCTATTTTTTATAAATAAAAAAGAGAAAAATTTGCAATAATTTAGATCAGTCAAACAAAATTTGTTCTAAAAAAGCATATAATAAACAAAATGAATAAATTTTTCATTTGTTAAACAATTTTTTTTTTTTAAGTTTTCTAATTTCTAATATTATTTCATTCTAAATCATGAAAAAATATCTGCATATTTTCGATTTGTCAAAACAAATTTTTTTAAATTAAATTCTTGAGAAGAATTTTAGTGTTTTTAAAAATAATTCAATTGTTTTTAAGAATTTATTAGATGTTTGGAAAATATAAATGAATTTTTTCGAAAACTTTTTATTAAAAATTAGAAAAAAATTTACTAAATCCTTCAGTGAAATTTTATTGAAAAATTTAAGTAATAATTTTTTTATGAACCAATTGTGTCATTTTTTAATTTTTAAAGAAAATAATTTCAATATTTTACGAGAATTATTTTAAAAAATATGGAAAAAGAATTTTTAAATTAAATTTCACAGACAATCTTTGAAATAATTTAAGTTTTGATATTAAATCCCTTTCAGAATTTTATTTTTAGGAGAATTGAATGTTTGCAAAAAGTTTACTATAAATAATTGAATTGTTTCAATTGATTTATGCAAATTTCAAGGAAAATTGAATTCTTTCGAGAAATTTTATTAAAATTCTTTTGAAAATAATTGAATTCTTTTAAGTTGTAAATTTTTTGAAAATACTCTAAATTTGATTCTTAATAATTATAAAATTACGAATATTGATAAACAAAATTGAATTATTATAATTGCAACAAATAATAATTATCACACAATAATAATATAATTAAATTGCAACTGAAATTTCCAGAGACTATAATTAATATTAATTTGTCATTTAAGCACTGTATGATATTTTCAATTTATTATTTATATTTATTAATAATTACGCTCCAAAAAGTAATAAAGAAGATAATTAAAATAATGAAATTGAATTAGTGGAAATATTTACTAATTTAAATTAGCGACTGCCTTGTTGCTTTTTAATTAGTAAATTTTACTAATAAATTAGTAGAAAACACTATTAGAAAAAATTAACTAACTCAAAAACATAAAAATAGTTACTAATTCAAATTAGTAAATATATTCACTAACTGAAATTTAGAGGGTAATAATAATTATTATAAAACTATCTAAGTAATTTTAAAAAAATTTCTCGAAGTGAATTTTAAAAATGAAAACATGCTTTTCTTATTAAAAAGTAAAGAAAAATTAATACGAAGCAATGAATTTTAATTAATATAATCTATATTCTTAAAGGCATTTATCGTTTTCAATTTTCATAGTTTATCTACAAACCTGAAACAGTGGCAGGAACAGAAGTCGTTTGAATAAGTTCAGTAATCATCGCGTCTACAATGACAGCATCATTTTCTTCAGGAATATCATTATTTCGATTATGAATCGGCTTTAAATGACTTGGCGATGAACGAGTCACAATTAAAATTGATTCCGAGTCCACTGTCGGCGTTGTAGAAAGAAGTAAACTTGCATTTTTCAACCACGATATTTGAACACCTGAAAATTTATCATCATCGCTTTAAAAATCATTATATAATTAATAAAAATTAATAATTAACTCACACACTGAAAAAAAAATTTATTTGATTCAAATAACCGATTATTTGTCTATAATCAAATAAATATTTACTTGAATCAAATAATTTTTATTTGAATCAATTAATTAGTATTTGCTTCAAATACTGAAATATTTGATTCAGATACAATTTATTTGATTCAAATAAAAATTATTTGATTCAAGTAAATATTTATTTGATTATAGACAAATAATCGGTTATTTGAATCAAATAATTTTTTTTTCAGTGCAGTAGACAATTAATTTTTTCTACTATTAACAATCTCTACTATTAACAAATAATTTTTGTTGAGAAATTTTTTCTCAAACAACGACAAGTTTCTCTAAAATAGCGATAGTCTTCACTGAAAGAACAACAAATTTCGCTATTATAGTGAAATTTGTAGCTACGTTTGAAGTGAAATTATTTTTTTTGTGATTCGTACATAAAAAATTAATGGATTAATTTATTTTATTATTTTATTTATTATTTGTTTTGTTTTATTTATTATGAAAATAATTGTAAAATTCCGATTCTAATTTTTTATTAATTATTATAATGTAGATGATGATGACTTATATTTATGAAATGCAGCAAAAAAATGGGGGATGGTGGGAGAAATTATTTATCATATTATATATTTCTTTTGGTATTTTATATTATAATAATATTCTCGGCTCTCTCACCAGTTTCCGCTTCCTGATTGATGAATTCATCGTTGTTAAGATAGTTTTGCTGTGTCACATCGTCATTTGGTTTCTGCAGGACAGATTGCTGTTGTAAATCAAAAGCCGGCCTAACAAGACGATCGGGACGGCAGACATTACCATCGCGTCGCATTGGCGACGTGCATTCACAACGACCAAATAAATTAGGAATCAAATAATCACAATGCGTATCGCTGTCCCATAATCGACAATGGTCATTACTGTAGCACACTTGTCCCAATTGTGCGGCTGAAATTATTTCGGAAAAAATTAATTTTTTTGCTAAAAAATATTTCAATTTGAAATTAAATTTCAACTATAAAAATATATATCTCATTGATAAAATTGTTTCAATTGAAAGCATTTCAATTAAAAGTATTTCAATATTAAAATATTATTTCAGTTACAATTACAATTCGATAAAAATTATTTCAACTAAAATTTCTATTAAAATTTCTATTTAAAATATTTTAATTAAAAAGGTTTTAATTAAGAATATTTTAATGCAAAAGAATATTTTAGTCTAAAAGGTTTTGGAATTTCTATTAAAATTTTTATTACAAATATTTTAATTAAAAAGGTTTCAATTAAGAATATTTTAATCTAAAAGGTTTGAATTACAAATATTTTAATTAAAAAGGTTTCAATTAAGAATATTTTAATCCAAAAGGTTTCAATTAAAAATATTTTAATTAAAAATGTTTCTATTGAAAATATTTCTTTTGAAATGGTTTTCATTAAGAATATTTTAATTTAAATGGTTCCGATCAAAAATATTTTTATTAAAACTGTTTCAATTACAAATATTTTAATCAAAATAGTTTCAATTAAAAATATTTTAATTAAAAAGATTTCTATTGAAAATATTTTTTTTGCCATGGTTTTCGTTGAGAATATTTTAATTTAAATGGTTCCAATCAAAAATATTTTTATTAAAACTGTTTCAATTACAAATATTTTAATCAAAATTGTTTCAAATAAAAATCTTTTAAATAAAAAAAATTTTAGGTAACGAAAAGGTTTTTAATTTTGTTATTTCTATTGTCGTTTATGATTTTTAATTAAAAATTATTTTGAACAGAATTTTTTTTCAATCCACAATTTGTCAGTACATAATAATTTTCTTTCTAAATAATTTTTATTTCTATTTAATTTTTACTTCACATATTCTGTTGTAAAACCACAAAATTATCCGTGACCAGTAAATATCGATATCTTGAATTGGCAATTTAGCGCACCACAGAAACCATTTTTGATTTTACGCTCAATGTAAGTTTTGACCGCAAGAATTTATATTACTATTTTCAGAAAATTATATCCACACGTTATATTATAATGAATACTAATTTCAAGACATAAAAAAATAAATAGTGGCTAAACTGAAATTTTTATACAAAAATAAAAGGCAAAAAAATATTTAATTAAATTTTCTTTGTTTTACAAATGGTTTCAAAAAAATAAA
Source organism: Leptopilina drosophilae (assembly GCA_032873175.1). Classification (NCBI taxonomy): domain Eukaryota; kingdom Metazoa; phylum Arthropoda; class Insecta; order Hymenoptera; family Figitidae; genus Leptopilina; species Leptopilina drosophilae. The sequence goes on along the minus strand of CM065480.1, from coordinate 43,407,561 downwards.
CCTTATTTTTAATGAGATTTTTAATTCCATCATTTTGAAGATTAAATTCCGTATAATTTTTTTTATTTTACGAAACTATATATTATTTTGTTTGCAAAAAAAATTTTCTTACGTCCTAAACAAGTGTGTTTTCGATACTGCAAAAATCCGTCTTCACACCTGCAAAGTCCAGTCTGGCAAGTGCTGTTGGCTACCTTTAATGAGCATTGCTCTTTAATGAGGCAATCTTGTCCAAGAAGATTCGCTGTAATAAAGAAAACAAAATTTTTCCTATATAAATAAACAAGTCCTCTATTTGCGTTAAGAGGAAAATTTCTCTATAACAGTTTTACTAAGAAATAAAAAGACATAATGTTCCTTCTCCTGATTATCTTCACTTTTTGATTTTAAATTACAAATCCCCTACCGAAAAAAAAACAAAAAGGAAAAAAAAGAAATGGAATATTTTGTTAATAAAAAATAATTAAACAAAATTCGTTCAAAACTACAATTAACTTAAAAGTAATTGCATATCCCTTTGAAGAATTTTATTACTGAATTTACTGAATTTTTGCAATGAATTTTATTAAATAATTTTCAAAACTTGATTAAATTCTTTTAAAGAATTTCTTTGACATTTTTTTTTAAATAATCTATTTTCTTTAATAATTTTAATTGAAAATATTAAAAGTAATCGAATTTTTTCTTTTAGTATTAACAAAATATTTCCATTTCTGATTTTTCCCTTTTGATTTTAAATTACAAATCCCCCTCCCCCAAAAAAAAAAACAAAAAGGAAAAATAATAAATGGAAATATTTTGTCAATAAAAATTGATTAAACAAAATTCGTTCAAAACTACAATTAAGTTAAAAATAATTGCATATTCCTTTGAAGAATTTATTTTAATATTGAATGTTTGCAATGGATTTTATTGAAATATTTTCAAAAATCTTGATTAAATTCTTTTGAAGAATTTCTTTGAATTTTTTTTTTATATTCTACTTTCCTTAATAAATTTAATTGAAAAAATTACATTTTATGAACAATTTTTTTCAAATTTTTGAAATAATTTCGTGAGAAGAATTTTACTATTTTTAAAAATATTTGAATTATTTCCAAAAATTTATTAAAATTCTAAAAAATAATTGAATTCTTTTGGAAAATTTGGTAACGAATTAAGAAGAAAATTGAATTCTTTGAGGAAATTTTTTTTAAAATAATTTAATTTTTGAAAAAAATTTAACTATATTTATTGAATTTATTTAATTGAATTTTTTTTAAGAATCTATGAAGATTTTGGAAAATAATTGAATTTTGTTGAAATTTGTTATACTGAATTGAGAAAATAATTGAATTATTCCATAAAATTTGTTTTTGAAAATAATTGAAGTTTTTGTAAAAAATTTATTAAAATTTTAAAAAATAATTGAATTTTGTCATAAATTTTAAAAAAAAATTTAATTCTTTCATGAAATGTTATTACAACGGTATTCGAAATAATTAAATTCTTGTGAAAAATTTTATTATTTATTAAAATAATTTAATTCTTGAGAAGAATTTTACTATTTTTAAAAATAATTGAATTATTTCTAAAAAATTAATTAGAAGTTTGGAAAATATAATCATGAATATTTTCGAAAAGTTTTATAACGAATTCAAAAGAAAATTGAATTCTTTTCGGAAATTTTTTTTGACAATAATTGAATTTTTGCAAAGAATTTTTATTTATAAATATAATTGAATTTTTTTAAAGAATTTATGGAAATTTTGGAAAATAATTGAATTTTGATGGAATTTTTTATACTGAATTAAGAAAATAATTGAATTATTTCATGAAATTTGTTTTTGAAATTAATTGAAGTCTTTGTAAAAAATTTATTAAAATTTTTAAAAATAATTGAATTTTGTCATAAATTTTTAAGAAAATTTAATTTTTTCATGAGATTTTATTTCAACTGTATTTGAAATAATTGAAATCCAGTAAAAAATTTTAGGATTTATTGAAATAATTTAATGTTTGAGAAGAGTTTTACTATTTTGAAAAATAATTAAATAGTTTCCTAGAATTTATTAGAAATTTGAAAAATATAATTATGAATTTTTTCGAAAAATGTTTTTAAAACTTGGAAAAAATTTTACTGCATCCTTCAGTGAAATTTTATTAAAAAATTGAGTTAATTCATTTTTTTTAAATTGGAAAAAATGTTACTAAAACCTTTAGTGAAATTTTATTAAAAAATTGAGTTAATAAAATTAATTTTAAAATTGGAAAAAATTTTACTAGGTCCTTTAGTGGAATTTTATTAAAAAATTGAGTTAATAAAATTTTTATTAAAAAAAGTGTCATTTTTAAATTTTTAAAGAAAATAATTTCAATATTTTAGAAGAATTTTCTTAAAAATATGGAAAATAATTGAATTTTTAAAATAAATTTCACAGACAGTCTTTGAAATAATTTAATTTTTTATATTAAATCACTTTCAGAATTTTATTATTAAGATAATTGAATGTTTGCAAAAACTTTACTATAAACAATTGATTTGTTTCAATGGATTTATGCAAATTTCAAAGAAAATTGAATTCTTTCGGGAAAATTTATTAAAATTATTGTACGTTGAAAATAATTTAATTTCTACCAAGAATTTTACTATTTATGAAAATAGTAATTGAATTCTTGCAAAGAGTTATTGTAAAAATTTTGAAAATATAAACTATAGTAATTAAATATTTACTTAATAGGTGAATTTAAAAAATTTTGCTTATAAATTCATTCCAAAATTCAAATTTGAAATAAAAAATTCTGTAATTTGGATTATAATAAATCAAATACCACATTCCGCACGCTAGCGCCAGTAACATTTGCCTCAGTTATATGATAAAATAATAGATTAAAATTAAAATATTAAATTTTACCCAAATGTGAAAAATAAATGAAATAAAAATGGATAAAAAAATGTTTTGTTATGAAAAAAAAATTTTTTCCAACAAGAATTATGAATAGAGAATATGTTAAATTTGTAGTTGCGAAGAACATTAACTTGAGCCTAATATGGAACAATGGTATAAAGGAGATGAGGCAAAAGAAGAAAAGTAACTATAGACTTGTCATTTTATTTATGAACATTTCTTTTTTTTGCCTCTCTTTCTTCCTTTAATATCTATTAACTCCAACTTACATTCTAAGCAGTGGGTGCTATTATATTCAGCAAAAAAGGGTAGGCATCGACAATAGCCCAAGTAACATCGACTGTTCATGATGCTGCCTTCACACTCTCGATCTCTACTGCATTCTTCTCCTAATAAGAATGTTCTCTCTGTCGGTGAGGCACTTGCCATTATCTGTAAGACCAAGAGAATAGAAAATTTTCATTCCTCTTTCAATCGTTTTAAATATATTTCAACTGATTAATAATAACAATAAATAGCAAATAATAACAATGGTCAAGTATTAGGAATAATAATAATAATAATAATAATAATAATAATAATAATAAAATAACCATTTTTTAGAAGAAAATTTTTATTATTTTTCATTAAAAATATATTTAAAAATAAATAAAATGTATTTCTTCATAATTTCTTTTTCCTATGCGCAATAAATAATAATAATAATAATAATAATAATAATAATAATAATAATAATAACAATAATAATAATAAATCTATATTAATAATCGTCGTATTTCGTAAATCTATTCAAAGTTTAAAGTTAGTTGTTTGCTTTTTTATTACATAACTTCTTTGTCAATTTTTCTTTTTAAATAAATGATTTTAAAATCAAGAAAATGTTTAATTTTAAAATTAATATATTGAAAATTATTGGATTCTTGCAAAGAATTTTATCAAAAAATTTGAGAATAATTGAATTCCTCCTAAGAATTTTATTATTTATGAAAATAATTGAAATCTTGTAAAGAATATTACTAAAATTTTTGAAAATTCTAATTAAACTCTTCTAAAGAATTAAAAAAAAATTTTTTTAAAATAATAATTTAATGCATAATATTATCTAATAATTTTAATTGAAAATTTTGAAAATAGTATTGAATTCTTTGAACAATTTCTTTTAAGTTTTTAAGATACGATTAATTTAAAATACGCTGAGACTTAAATAAATAAATTTATTATTACTGAAATTAATAATAAAATTTAATATTTTGATAAATTTTTATTTTAGTAAAAGTTTTAATAACTAATTATGTACATTCTTCTCAGACTTTTGTTACGTTTTTCTCAAAAAATTCTTTTATTTCCTAATTGAATTTTTTCTATTCTTTCTTTTATTAAAATATAGAAAATAATTAAATTTTTTCAAAAAATAAATACTATTAAAGATTTTTACTATTAAAGATAAATACTATTAAAAAATTTCTTTAATTTCTTCAACATAATAGATTTTTTAAATAATAATTTTATCATAAAAATTTTATTAAATTTATTGATACAAAACTAAAGTATTTTAAACAATTTAATTAGAGCTTTAGTAAATACTTACATTTTGTAATGAATTTCTTTGTGTTTTTTAAAAATAATGTTTTTTAAATAATTTTAATTGTCAATTTTGAAAATAATAGAATTAATCAAAGCATTTTTTCAATCATAAAATCTAATTCTATTTGCCAGTAATTACAATTAAAAATTTGAGTGTCAAATTTTATTTAAATGGTATTAAAAGTAATTTAATTTCTGAAAATAATAAGAATAGTTCAATTAATGCAATTATTGAATTTTATTCAAATTCTAAAAAATAATTGAATTCTGTTGGAAAATTTTGTAACAAATTAAGAAGAAAATTGATCTCTTTTAGAAAAATTTTTTGAAAATAATTTAATTTTTTAAAAGAATTTGACTATTTATAAATCGACAAGTGTTACGAAAAAAAACACAGTCAAGATTCTGAACGAAAAAAAACACTCCGAATGAAAATATAACCAAAAATACAGTTTTCATTTTAAGTTTTTGGCACAAATAAAAGAGTTTTTTCCAATTTTTTTCTTTCGTATTATAATATTTATATAAAAATTTAAAATAATTAAATTAGTTTTTAAAATTAAAATTTCATTTTTTCATTTAAAAATCAGGATTTTTAGTTTTTGTGCAAAGAAATTTTTAGAGTGTTTTTTTTTCGTAACATCCATCGAAATATAATTGAATTTTTTTTGAAGAATTTCTGAAAATTTTAGAAAATAATTGAATTTTGTTGAAATTTTTTATACTGAATTGAGAAAATAATTGAATTATTTCATGAAATTTGTTTTTGAAAATAATTGAACTCTTTGTAAAAAATTTATTAACATTTTTTAAAATATTTGAATTTTGTCGAAAATTTTTTTAAAAATTCAGTTCTTTCATGAAATTTTATTAGAACTGTGTTCGAATTAATTGATTTCCCACGAACAATTTTATTATTTATTGAAATAATTTAATTTTTGAGAAGAATTTAACTATTTTTAAAAATAATTGAATTGTTTCCAAGAATTTATTAGAAGTTTGAATTTTACTATTTTTAAAAATAATTAAATAGCTTAAAAAAATTTATTATAATTTTAAAAAATAATTGAATTCTTTCAAAAAGTATTATTAAATTTTTTTTTAAATTGAATTGTTTTGAAGGATTTATTAAACTTTCAAAAAGTAATTGAATCTTTTTGAAAAATAATAAAAATGTTTAAAAAATTAATTTCTTTCATGAAATTTTATTAAAATTGTATTAAGAGTTTTAAAAAAATAAAATTGTTGTAAAGAATTTGACTATTTTTAAAAATAATTACATTGTTTCGAAGGATTTAGTAAAATATTAGAAAATAATTTAATTCTTTTGAAAAATTTTCTAATGAAAAAAAATTGAATTCCTTCCTGACATTTTATTGAAAATAATTGAATTTTTCCAAAGATTTTACAATTAGAGAATACTTGAATTGTTTCGAAGGATTTATTAACTTTTTTTAAAATATAAACAATCATAATTAATTATATACTTAATATTATTAATGACAAAATAATATTAAGAAAAAATATTATCACGTGTGATAGCTCTGTGGCTTTAATGCTGAATTCGTAACAACAAGGCCTAGGGTTCGATTCTTCGCGACTGCAGATTTATTATTAATAATAATAATATTCACAAAAAAGTTATTGATAATATATTAATACTCTTATTTTTAATATTTACAGAAATAAGAGTAATAATGAAGAAGTAATAATAATAATAATAATAATAATAATATTTTAAAAAACTATAAATAAAAGAATAAATTTTAAAAAAATACAATTAAAAAAATTAAAAGAAGAACAAATTGAGGCAAAGAAAGTAAAAGAAGTAAATAAAGAAATTAAAAAATAAAGAATAAAACAAATTTAATTTAAAGAAGAAAATAATAGAAGAAGTAATGGGACTAAAATAGTAGAAAATAATTAAGAAAAAATTGAAGAAAAGCAATAGAAACTAACAAAGAAATAAATATAATAGAGAATAATAAAGAAATAATGAAAGAAGAAAGAGAAGAAAAATGGTTCAAAATAATAAAGAAATAATAAAAGAAAAAAAAGAATAAATAAAATATAAAAAATAGAAAAAAATCTCTTGCGGCAAAATAAAATAAAATTTTCTTGAACGATTGTTAAGGCGAAATTCGGTCATGAAGAAAAGTAGGCAACGATCTATTTGGCCATTTTTGATTTCGTTTTTTTTTCTTCCTATGTTCTCTATTTTTTCCTCTTTTTATTTTCTTTTATAACCCTTATTGTCGATTCTCCTATATGTCTTGAAATTGCATTCGCACTCACATTTACGACTATGTGGTGGTCTTTCTTCGTAACTAATCGCTTCCCGGTTTCCCACGATCTGCAAACAATGTGAACTCTCCGCGCGGTAGGAACATTGCGCCTAAAGGAAAAGAATTTTACAAAGTATACAAGTTTTACAGAAAACTAACCCGATTTACTTTTATTCAATAGATATGTATTTATAGACTCAGATTTAGAGAAACGTGTGTCTGATTATGCGATGATTTTGCATTTACTTTGAGAATTATATACTTTAATAGATATAAATTATATTATAATGACTGCGCGTAGTCGGTTTATTAAATTATAGCTTCATTGCCTTTTGAAGAATGTGAGTTTCTATTTTGATGAGAGAATACTTAATAATAATTTTCAACCTATTTGAATCCTGTTTGCAATAATGATTTTCAAGTTTTGGTCATTTTATTCACATTTAAAATTTTTTCATGTTTCGAACTGAATTTAGAATGAAAAAATAGTGTGAAAAGTGGTAGTTTATTAATTTTAAAGAAGGTTTTTGAGAAAAAAACTATTTGGAAAAGAGTGATGGGTTAATTTCTCCACTTGAGAACGTCAAGGTCGCCACTAGGTGTCAGTAAAAATTCTAAGAAGGAACTGAAGTGACACCTGGCGGTGACCTTGGCGTTCGCAGGTGGGAGAAGCGTCTTCATATTGAATCTCAAGATTTTCAATCGTAATTTTTTAAATTTTTTTCTAATCGTAGAACAATCGTAATTTTGTAATTATTTATAATCAAATTTGGAGAGTTTGCCTATAAAAGGATTTGATTTTTTATTTACTTCCCTTTTCGATATTTTTATTCTCTCCAATTTTTCAAGAGCCTTAGAAATCTTCACTTAAAATTGATATTTAAAATCTTAAAATAGTTTAAAACAATTAGTGGCTTTTTTTACCAAAATAAGCATTATTAGGAAATTATTAATAAAATTAATAAAATCAATAACTAAATAGTTGTAAGTGATGAAAAAAAGCACGAAAAGTATTATCAATAGTCGAGTGACTTTATTATGTCTTGAATTTAAAATATAAAAAATTATTTTGCAGTAAATTTTGTAACTGAATTTAATTAATTAATAACATAAGATGAAATTTATTATACATTATTAATAAATAATGTTTGCTTTAACAATTGATATAGAAGAGATATAATCAACTTTTCTTTTATGCAATAACTTATAATCTCTTTCAGTTGTTATTGGAAAAAAAATCTTTCTTTTTTTTTTGTTTTGCTTTCAATCCAAAGAAATTGTATTTGGAATTTATTTTCAAACTGGTTTATTCGTTGTAAAAAGTTGAAAAAGAATGGAATCCTTATTCTCTTCTCCATCATTTCTTCACTTTTTCATAATTAACTTTCTTCTTTTGTTTTTCTTTTACTTCACCATTTTCTTTATAACATGGTATTTTCATGCAAGAACTTGTACTGACAAGTCTCTATATATGCACTATATTATACATATAGGCATTAAACCAACTTGGATAATTGAGCCGTTTATATCAAAAGTGCAGTGCAAAAAATAATTTTTAATTATACATATGTCAACTCTTCACTTGTCAACTGTGTTTATTATGTATAAAAAAATGTGTCAATTTTTTCTTCTGGGTGAATTTTTTTTTGTAGATAAAGAATTAAAATAATAATCCAGTAAATAAAATAACAAATGAATAACAGAAATAAATTAAACAAAATAAGACAATAATGAAATAATAAATAAAATTAAAAAAAAATAATTACGAAATAATTAATAACAAATAAACAATAAAATAATACAATAAAATCTTCGACTTGAAATAATCCTTACCTTCATGTTTTGTTAATAACAAAAAAAAATTAATTAACAATAAATAAAATTTTAATAAAATAATAAATAAAGTGAAAGAATAAAATAAAAAAAAGTAAAAATTAAATATTTTATCCTCGTTTTATTTTTGCAAATATAACTAACTTTCTTTTAAATATGCCCCACTTTTGTCATCATGTGATGGAAAGTAATTTTCATAATAATTTTGTTCGAGCTTTTTTAAAAAGTAATTACATAATACTAAGTGACATGCAAAGAATTTTCAAAGTTTGAACAAATTTTTTTTTTAAATTATGACATATGCTTGAAAGTATTTTACTTTGATGTTAAATTTTTCTTTCCTGTCCACTCAATTAGACTACATATGTATAATTATTATAATTGGCCATCACAAAGTAGAGAGAAATCTAAATGTTCCTTAAATTACCCAACAATAAAAATTTTCGATTATATACTATTCTTGTATATTAATTCCTTCTTATGACTACCATTGCCTTTTTCTTATAAATTTAATTACCATAATTATATTATTCCTCAAAATATTATTACTTTTTAATTACTCTTTAATTACAGCATTGAAATTATAATTTCACTATACATATGGTTTGGATGCAAAACAAAATATTATTAATTCAAAAAATTCTCGAGAAATTTATTATTACTATTTTATTTATTATTTTTACTGTTTAATATTTTTTATTTCATTATTATATTAACTAGTTACTTTCAAAACTTGTTTTTCCAATTTTAATGAAAATTCTTAATTTCTTAAAAAATATAATTTTTCTTACGGTTTTTCATTAATTTTAATAATTTTAACAACTCGTACAGTAAATATAAAAATATTTCTAACAGCAACTTGAATTAAAATTCAAAATTTATTTCAATAAAAGTTGAAAAAAGTTTCAACTGTTTCAATGTTTTAAAATTATTTTCGGAAATAGAAGTATTTTTAAAAAATTTTAGTTTCATTTTTTCAAGAAATAATTTTTCGAAATTTCTGAATTAAATTTTTCAAAACTTTAATACTTTTTGTTCAACAAAAATTTAAAAACTTATTCATATTTATTTTTCCCGAGGAATTGAAATTTCAAATAATTTCAATGAATTTTTGTATACCTATAGCAAATAAATAATTAGGCAGACTCGAAGACAAATAAACTTTTATTCAACACAATGAAACTCTAATTAATAAATAATTAAATTAATTATTTTATTTTTCATTACTAAATTAATTAAAATAATTTAATTATAATAGTGGAAAATAGTACAACTTTTGCATAAAGTATATAATGCAGGGTAAATAAGTGAAATATTAATTGCATCAATTACTACATTAATTAAAATAATATCAATTATATTAATTATCACGTTAATTAAAATATATTGATTCTATTACCCGTTCGTAGCCGAAAGGAATATGTGTACAAAAAATTGTTAAATAATTCATTATTAAATTTTATCAACAAATAATGCAAATATTATTTAATATTGAATAAAAAATTTTCAAATTGATTTTTACTCAATAATTAAGTAAGATAATCTGTCAAAAAAAAACAATAAACTTGCCGAATAAGATTACAAACGAAAATATTTATTAATAAATATTTTTATAGCTTTAAAATTTATTTTCCAATAATATTAATATTATTAAATATTAAGATATTAAATAAATCATACGAAGAAGAATTTTCTTTTTTTCTGAAGAGGGGGGAAATAAATCTTTGATTGCAACTATGTTTTTATAACTAAAAAAAAAACCAATGCCAAGAAAACCTGGTTGTCGTTATACGATCGCTGCCACAGAAAATGTATATACATACATGTGCCCTCCTGGTCCATTGTAGTCTGCATTTTATTGTTCAGTTTGGACCCCTTGACATGTAGGTACAACGAATCGAGAACGAGAACCTTTAATAATGCCCCTTTCTTGAAATAAGGTCAACTCTTCTTTGCATAAAATTGTACGACTATAATATATATTCTAACAACGAAGACGCGTGGAGGTGCTCTTTAAATTATACTTCAAAGAAGAAAAGCAATTTCAATTTAACAATTTTTTATTTTTATTTCATCATTGTTGTTATTGTTACTATTACTATTATTATTTTTATTATTACTTTTATTATTTTTATTATTACTTTTATTATTATTATTATTATTATTATTATTATTATTATTATTATTATTATTATTATTATTATTACTTCTTCATTATTACTCTTATTTCTGTAAATATTAAAAATAAGAGTATTAATATATTATCAATAACTTTTTTGTGAATATTATTATTATTAATAATAAATCTGCAAGTCGCGAAGAATCGAACCCTAGGCCTTGTTGTTACGAATTCAGCATTAAAGCCACAAAGCTATCACACGTGATAATATTTTTTCTTAATATTATTTTGTCATTAATACTATTAAGTATATAATTAATTATGAATGTTTATGTTTTAAAAAAAGTTAATAAATCCTTCGAAACAATTCAAGTATTCTCTAATTGTAAAATCTTTGGAAAAATTCAATTATTTTCAATAAAATGTCAGGAAGGAATTCAATTTTTTTTCATTAGAAAATTTTTCAAAAGAATTGAATTATTTTCTAATATTTTACTAAATCCATCGAAACAATTTAATTATTTTGAAAAATAGTCAAATTCTTTACAACAATTTTATTTTTTTAAAACTCTTAATACAATTTTAATAAAATTTCATGAAAGAAATTAATTTTTTAAACATTTTTATTATTTTTCAAAAAGATTCAATTACTTTTTGAAAGTTTAATAAATCCTTCAAAACAATTCAATTTAAAAAAAAATTTAATAATACTTTCTGAAAGAATTCAATTATTTTTTAAAATTATAATAAATTTTTTTAAGCTATTTAATTATTTTTAAAAATAGTAAAATTCAAACTTCTAATAAATTCTTGGAAACAATTCAATTATTTTTAAAAATAGTTAAATTCTTCTCAAAAATTAAATTATTTCAATAAATAATAAAATTTTTTGTAGGAAATCAATTAATTCGAACACAGTTCTGATAAAATTTCATGAAAGAACTGAATTTTTAAAAAATTTTTCGACAAAATTCAAATATTTTAAAAAATGTTAATAAATTCTTTACAAAGAGTTCAATTATTTTCTCAATTCAGTATAAAAAATTTCAACAAAATTCAATTATTTTGCCCAAAATTTTCAGAAATTCTTCAAAAAAAATTCAATTATATTTCGATGGATGTTACGAAAAAAAAACACTCTAAAAATTTCTTTGCACGAAAACTAACAATCCTGATTTTTAAATGAAAAAATGAAATTTTAATTTTAAAAACTAATTTAATTATTTTAAATTTTTATATAAATATTATAATACGAAAGAAAAAAATTCGAAAAAACTCTTTTATTTGTGCCGAAAACTTAAAATGAAAACTGTATTTTTGGTTATATTTTCATTCGGAGTGTTTTTTTTTTCGTTCAGAATCTTGACTGTGTTTTTTTTCGTAACACCCGTCGATTTATAAATAGTCAAATTCTTTTAAAAAATTAAATTATTTTCAAAAAATTTTCCTAAAAGAAATTAATTAATTTTGTTAACATTTTTTTTAATAATTGAAATTTCGACGAGAATATTAAAAATCTTTTGAACATAATTGAGTTTTTGAAATCATTTATAAATTTTTCCAAAATTCAATCTTTTAGTGTTTTAAGTAAAATTCATCCATTAATCCATTATTATTTTTAATAATGAATAAAATGTATATTAAAAAATATAACAAATTTTATAAGAATTTGAATTATTAAAGTTTTTCATAAATCTAAATTATTTTTAAAATCTGTAAAGTTCAATTGTTGTTAAAAATAGAAAAAGTTTGAAATAAATAAAATCTTTTCAATGATGAGGAATCTAACGCATTCAGACTTATGAATTTTTGAAATTGAAAATTTTTTTAGTACTTTTGACAAAATTTTTTGACTTTTCACGACTTTCCTCAATATATTTAGAAAAATAGTGATTTTGAGTAGAATTCTTCTGAATAATTGAATGTTTAATGTTAACGAAACAAGAAACTTCACACGCGCGTTATTTTAGCTGGTTTAATAATAATATTGCAATTTTTTAAAAATATTTGTTTGGTTTTAAATGACAATTTTATTTATTTATGTCCCGTACTTGGCGAACGTTCAAACTAAAAGTCGATTTTTAAAAAATATTTCGTTCAAATTTGAATTTTGATGGAAATAATTTGCTCGGTAATTTAGAAAATTATTTCCCCTCTAAACTAAATGTCGATTTTTAAAAAATATTTCGTTCAAATTTGAATTTTGATGAAAATAATTTGCTTGGTAATTTAGAAAATTATTTCCCCTCTAAACTAAATGTCGATTTTTAAAAAATATTTCGTTGAAATTTAAATTTTGCTAGATGTAATTTATTTGTTAATTAAAAAAATTATCTCCCCTCTAATAAATGTATTTTTTTTCTTTTTCAATTGATTCTGGGAATTTTAAAAAATACTTAAATATAGAGGAAATATTCGCTAATATCAACGTATTTAATAAAGAAATTAATTAATATTTTTGGTCTTTTGGAGAAATTACTTTCCTAATAAATCAACCGTATATAAGGCAAAAAAAATTTCCCACCTCCTTTTAAACTTGTATACTGCAACAATGTTTCATTTTTTCAACATATATTAGAAGCAAAAGGTGATAATTATTATTAGATAACAACGATGTGAAATATTATAAAGTTTTTTCTACATATATTTTTTTTTCTTCTTATTTCCCCTCTTTTTTAAGTTATTCCACTTTGAAAATGCACTTAGAAGCGGAAGTACTTGCCACGCCAATAGTAATTAAAAATAATTTTTCACAAGTTGTTTGCAAACAGATGATGGAAATACTTATATATATGTAACAATTAAAAGAGAAATATAATTGAGTGTGACTGGCGAAAAACTGTTAGTTTGAAACAATGATTGTAACTATATTGATTTTCCGAGAGTATTAATTAGTCACGAATTTGTGTTTTTCTTTTTTTTTAAAGTGGAAAATTTTTTTTCTGTAATTGAATAGACAGAGGGTAATAATAGGAATATTATATGAAATTACAATGAAGAATGAAAGGATCTTAACTGGAAATAATTAAGATTAACATCGAAGATATTTTAGTCATTTGCTGCAGTTATTCTGCTATTGTTTTGGTTCGTCTTTTTCTTGCTTTTTTTGCTTTTCTTTCTTTTATTATTTCTTTTTCATTATCATTTTCCTATTATCACTGTTTCTTATGATCAGTTCTGTAATTGTTCTCCTTTTTTTATGGCTTTTCTTCTTGTTAACACTTTTGTACAGTTCTTCTTCTTTTTCTCGGTTGGTGATTTTTATTTTACATGCTGTTTTTTTTCGTATTTGTTATTTTGATTTAATTACTATTCTAGTATTTTTGAAAATATTTTTTTTCTTTATTTCTTTTTGTATCTTTTATTCATTTTCTATTTGTTGTTTAATTTTTTTTTTAAATATTTGTTCAATGCTTTTTTTCCTGTTTATTTATGTTTTTGATTGCTTTTGTATGTTTTATTTTTTTCTATTTGTTGTTTTAATATTTTTTCAATTCTTCTTCTCTCTACTTTATTTCTTCTTTTTTTTATTTTTCTTCCATTTGTTGTTTAATGACTATTTTAATATTTTTGTAAATCTTTTTTTTCTCTTTTTTCTTTTTCGTTTTTTATTTTTTATTCTTCTATTATTGTTGTTTAATTACAATTTTAACATTTTTGCAATTTTTCTTCTTTATTTCATTTTATTTCTTCTTTTTTTTCTTGCTGTTTTTATTCTTCTCGTACTTGTTGTTTAAGAAAACAGAAAATAACTGATAATAAATAATAATAAATATCTAATAAATATTATTAACTAATTGTATTAATTTATTAATTAAAATATTGATTAACTAATATATGTTATAACTAATAAACAATAAAAATAACTAATAACTAATAATACCATTTAGTTCTACTATATAAACTTTTGTTAGTATTTTTCTTTTCATTTCCAAAAAGTACGAACTCTTTCGGAACGATTTTCCAAAATTTTTATTTCTGAAAAATTGTTCCTGAAAATTCTAAAGATCAGGATTTCAAAATATTAAAATTTTTCTTTTGCATTTTTTCCTTTTTCTTATCATTTTTGCCAAATTATTCTGTAAAATTTTTTTGGAAACAAAGATTATGCAAAATTGTTGTTTTTCTGCTTTCCTTATTGTTATAATTTTTGCTGTTTTTGTTTTTTCTTCTTTTTATTACCATTTTGTGTTACCTATTGCATTTTTTTCTTCTTTCACTTCAATACGCAATATTTCTTGTTTTTCTTCTGCTTGGTGATATTATTTCTTCTTCTTTATATAATTATTTTTGTTATTGTTATTATTTTTCTTCGTTTTTTTCTTCTTTTATTTTCTTTTTTCCATATATTTCGATTAATAATTATACTTTTTATTGATCCTATTTTTTTTCTTTCAAACTCTGGAAAATAAACTAAAAATTGTTATTATTTTTCTTCTATTTTTTTAATTATTTTTGCTGTTTTTATTGTTCTACTTATCACGAATTCTGTTATTTTTTTGTTTTTCTTCTTTTTCTTCTACTTGTTATTCTACTTTTTTTTCTTTTTTTCATCTAATTGTTGAAATTGTTTTATCTTATTTTTATCAATCAATGGCTAAATATCAAATTGTTTTGGAAAATGTCTAGAAACCAGAATTGCGGAAAATTATTCCATGTTTTTCTTCTGTTTCCTTCTTTTTCTCATAATTTTTTCTGTTGTTCTTGTTCTTCAACATTCCGGAGAACCAGTTTTGGGAAAATTACTCTTGTCGTTCGTCTGTTTTTCTAATTTTCATAATTTTTACTCTTCTCGTGCAGCAAGATTTGGGACAACAATTTTCAGAAAAGTTGTTTTTCTTCTTATTTCTTTTATTGTTTGCCATTCACTGAGGAAACAATATATATTTAAATCAAACATGTAATTATCTTTATTATACAGTCAACCAAACAGTATCTTTAAATTAATTAATATTTAATTTTTATTTATATTTAATTTTATTTTATTTATTTTATTTATTTATTTTATTTTAATTTTATTAATATTTAATTTATAATAATTAATAATTTTGATTCGATACATAATAAATTTGATCCAGTAAAAATTATGTTTTATTCAATTGTAAAATACGCGGTTAATTCAAACTTTTTTTTTTGTTTGACTTTAATTTTGATTTAAAAAATATTTTTTCTCAGTGTTCTTTTTTAAACCTATTATTGTTCTTTTTGTTCTTATTCTTCAGCTTGTGGTCACACTTCTTCTTTTTCTACGTGTTCTTTATTTCTTCTTTGCTATTGTTCTTCTCTTTAATATTATTTTTGTTATTGTTGTTGTTATTCTTCTCCTCTTTCTTCCTTTAATTTTTTTCCTTCTTGTATTTTCTTTCTGTTTTTAAGTTGTTATATAAATAATAAAGTAAGTAATTTAATTAATAATTTTATAAAATTAAGGTCCTTTCAAAAACTTCAATTATTTAAGTTGTTATTTCCATTTCATGTATTCTTGTATATTTGTTTGTATATCTTGTATTTTTGTTTCTTCTCTTTATTATTATTACATTATTATTACATTATTATTATTATTTATTATTATTATTATTATTAATATTATTATTATTATTATTATTATTATTATTATTATTATTATTATTATTATTATTATTATTATTATTATTATTATTATTATTTACATTATTATTATTATTTACATTATTATTATTTTTACATTATTTTTGTTACTATTGCTGTTAATTAATTAAAAAAATTAATCCTGTTTTTCTTCTGCTTCTTTCTTTTTCTACTAATTTTTAATGTTGCTCTTGTTCTTCAAAACACTGGGTATTTTTTTTGCTTTTTTTCTGTTTTGTTTTTTTAATAATTTTTGCCATTCTTACTGTTCACGATTCAGAAAAACCATTTTTCGGAAAATTATTCTTTGTTTTCTTCTTATTCTTGTAATTTTTGTTATTCTTCTTTTACTTGTTAGGGCTCCATTTCTTCTTATTCTTCAGTTTGTGGTTCTATTTCTTCCTTTTGCGCACTTGTTCCCTTTTTCTTCGTTGCGTTCGCTTCTTCTTCTTCTTTTTCTTCTTCTTTGTTTTCTCCTTCTTATCATTATTCTTATTATTGCTGTTGTTACTCTTCTTCTCTCTCTTCCTTTTTCGTCTCCTTTCTGTATTTGTTACTCTTCTGATATCGTGATAAACAACAGTCATTATGCCAATCAATAATCAATTATTAATGATTATTAATGATTGGTGTGTGAATTATAATTTACTTTCGATAATAGTTAATGCGGCAAAACATTATCATTAAGAACTAAAAATTCTTTTTTTCACCTAACTCTTTTATTAAATTAACATAAATTAAGCAAAGATTTCTAAATATATTTTTTAAAGAGTTTTTTTTTTATCTAACTTGCAGATTGAAGGTATATGAATGTGTGTTTATGTATAAATGCGCGGCAAGGAAGTACACAAGGAAGGGTTATAAGAATCGAGTCATTGAACGATCTAATTAAAAGCAAGAGAGCAATAATAAAAGCAGCGTTGGCGGTACGCATGAACAAGGATATATGTACGGGACATATATGTGTAGGCACAACATTCTCATGTATTACGGAAGCTCCGAAGGTACCTATATATAATTACTCCCTGAATCCGAACCGGTATATATACACAATATTGTGTTACAATGCCTATATATGAGATAATGTACACATATATCCCGCATATAACAGCGTCATCGTATTATGTATACAAAACACGCGTGCATTTGCGAAATTATATTATGCATAATTATTAATTTTGATATCAAAAACGATATAGTATATTTATATACATATACACACTTGCGAGATGGAAAAATTGCGCTCGCAAATTATATGAATCAATGCGTGAAGCTATTAGCATTCAATTTAATTATCATTATAATTTTATGCAAACCCACTTATGTATAAATATATTAGAAATATTATTTATACATTTTATACATTTTATACATTTTTCATTTTATACATTTTATACATTTTATACATTTTATACATTTTATACATTTTATACATTTTATACAATTTATACATTTTATACATTTTATAAATTTTATACATTTTATACATTTCATACAGTACCGTCCGAAATTGTCAGTCCACCCATTTTTAAAGGAAAGAAAAAAATTTTTAGCATAAAATTCACGGCGAATCGTTAGGTATTAAAATAACACTAAATTGGATTATTTTAATCCTTTTTGGTGTTATTTTATTACCTAACTATTTACCGTGTTCATAAAAACTAAAAATTTGTTTGGTTTATATTTTAAAAGACGATAAAATGTTAAAAAGAATTAGATCTTATAGAAGTCATTTGGCCAAAATTTGTAGAAGATATTAAGAATCGTAATTTTCAATGTTTTACAAAAATTTAAATATCTTCTAAAATAATTAACGCTCTTTAATAATCTTAGGCTTATTTTAAAGCTCATGTTCTACGGAATAAGAATTACTTATAGGCATTATCCAGTAATTTTTTTCTTAGAATAAGCATGACGTCAAAGTTGGACAAAAAATTTGAAATAATATTATTAAAAGAAAAATAATTTTTGAAGTTCAAACATATTTTTTTATTAAATTTTCTTGAAAAATCTATAAGATATCATGTTTTATATACGTTCTAGAATAGTTTTTAGTACAAAACATGTGTTTCAAATTTTCACGATTTTTTTGCCCAAATTTGACTTCATGCTTATTTCAAGAAAAAAATGACAGGTTAATGACTATAAGTAATTCTTATTCCGTAGAAAATGACCTTTAAAATAAGCCTAAGATTATTATAAAGCGTTCATTATTTTAGAAGTTATTCAAATTTTTGTAAAACATTGGAAATTATGGTTTTTTAAGAATATCTTGAAAAAATATTTGCCAAATGACTTCTTTCTTTTTTTTCAAAAATTTTATCGTCTTTAAAGTATAAATAAAAAAAAATTAAGTTTTCATAAATTTTATGTTAAATAATTTTTTTCATTCCTTCAAAAATGGGCGGACTGACAATTTTGGCCGGTACTGTACATTTTATACATTTGATACATTTCATACATTTTATACATTTGATACATTTTACACATTTCATCCTACATGTGTGTTTAATCACCTCATTCAATTTCAATCCTTTTATCATAGCCATTAAATTTTTATGATATAAATTTTCATTTTATACCAAATAAAACACGCACTGCGGGGAATATTTCGGAAATGCTTTATTTGTCGTCGTAAATATTTTTTTTTTCTTCCTGAGAAAAGAAGTGTTATTTAATTTATTACAGTCGTTATATTGAAACAATTTTTTGTATGCTTTACGATAAAGAGAATAATAATAATATATGCAGTTTTCGTAGTAGTATAATAATAATAATAATAATGGTGGATGAGGTTTTGAATTAAAAATACTGCATTCGCATATACATAAGTACTGAGGTAATTTGAGCTAAATTGTACCTTTTATTTAAATTATAGAGACGAATTATTAAAATTGAGTCATACATTAAAAGCCGTGAATAATTTTAAGTTATTCAGGGCTGACACAAAAGCATTGTTTTTTATGAATAATTTTTAGATGGATTTTTACCTTTTTCTATTTGACGGTTTTTAATTTTAAAAATTTTTAAAATGTTCTATTACATTTATTTACAAATTTCTTCAACAGTGAAATTATTCAAAAACATCAATAATTCAATTTTTATAGAAATATTTAATCATCATTATTTTTCTACGGAAATAAAGATTTTCAAAACTTTTAATCTCTGAATCTTTTGAAATTGAAATTGAAATTTGAAATTTTTTTTAAAAATAAAAGATAATTTGTTAAATAATAATTTGAATTGTTTTAACAAAATTTTTAAGAATAATCTCATTTTTGAAGGCATTTGATCAAAATTGTATAAAAAAAATTTAAATTCTGCGATGAGTTTTATTATTCCTGTAGAAATTTTATTATTTATGAAAATAACTGAATTATTGCGAAGAAATTTATAAAAAAGTTAAAAAATAATTTAATTTCCGTGAAATCTCCATTAATCGTGAAAATAATTAAATGTTATCAAAATTTAAAAAAAAAATATTGTTGAAAAATTGTTTAAAATAATTGAAGTTTTGACAAGAATTTAAAAAAATTTTCTAACATAATTAACATTAGGCGTATAATTTTATTGCTTTTGAAGTTAAGTCATTTCCTAAAAAGAATTTTATTATTTATGAAAATAATTGAATTATTGCGAAAAATTTATTAAAAAAATTCGGAAACAATTGAAGTCCTGCAAATTTTTTATTTATTTTTGCCATAAGTTTTATTATTTATATTTTATATCAATAATTGTATTCCTTGAGAGTACTTTATTATTTATGAAAATAATTGAAAATCTTTTAAGAAATTTATTATTTATGAAAATAATTTAAATTTTGATAAGAATTTTATTAAACTTTTTAAAAAACTGATTTTTTTAGAAGAAATTTATAATTTATAAATATAATTAAAAGTTTTTCGAGAATTTTATAAAATTTTTAAACATAATTGAATTTGTGTGAAGAAATTCAAAAAAACATTTTAAAAATTGTTATTTTGTCAAGAACTTTATAAAAGTTATTAAAATAATTGACTTTTAAAGAAGAATTTTACCGTTTATAAAGAAAATTCTAATTTTGACGAGAATCTTATAAAATTTTTAAACATAATTGAATTTCATTATTTGAAATTCAATTAGAATTTTATTACTTTTGAAAGTAATTGAATTATTCGAAGAAATTTATAAAAAAAATTATAATAATTATTATTCTGACAAGAATTTTATTAAAATTTTCAAAACAACAAAATTTCATAGAAGAATTTTGTTTATTATGAAGATAATTAAATTTTTAATGAAAATTTTATGAAACTTTTGGAAATAATTGAATTTCCGCAAAGAATTTTTTTACTTTTGAAGTTAAGTCAATTCTTAAAAAGAATTTTAATACTTCTGAAACTAATTGAATTATTATGAAAAAATTAAAAAAAAATTTGTAAATAATTGAATTCCAGTAAAATTTTTATTTATTTTTGCCATAACTTTTATTATTTATGACAATAATTGTATTTCTGAGAAGAACTTTATTATTTATGAAAATAATTGGATCCCTGCAAAAAATTATTAATTGTAAAAATAATTAAAATTTTGACAAGAATTTTATTAAACTTTCTGAAAAAATTGAATTTTGGAGAAGACTTTTACTTTTTATAAAGAAAATTCCAATTATGACGAGAATCTTATAAAATTTTTAAACATAATTGAATTTCTGCGATGAATTTGATTATTTTTGAAAATTATTGAATTATATAGCGAAGAAATTTATAAAAAAAAATTATAATAATTGTTATTTTGACAAGAATTTTATTAAAATTTTCCAAATAACTGAATTTTGTACAAGAATTTTATTATTTATGAAGATAATTAAATTTTTGACGAATAATTTATGAAACTTTTGAAAATAATTGAATTTCTAGAAAGAATTTTCTTACTTTTGAAGTTAAGTCAATTCTTCAGAAGAATGTTATTACCTCTGAAGATTATTACGACAAAATTTATAAAAAAAATTGTAAATAATTAAATTCCGGTAAAATTTTTATTTATTTTTGCAATAAGTTTTATTATTTATGAATTATGACTTTATTATTAATGAAAATAATTGAACCCCTGAAAAAAATTATTAATTATGAAAATAATTGATTCCCTGTAAAAAAAATTATTAATTATGAAGAGAATTTAATTTTTACGACGAATTTAAAAAAATTTGAATGATTTCGTTTGAAATTTTTACTATTTTTATGAAAAAAATTAAATTTTTGAAAGTAATTTTAATATTTTTAAGGACAATAATTGAATATCTGTAATTGTTATTAACTTCTTCAAAATTATATTTTCTTTTTGCGTTTTAACTAAACTTTTCCTATAAATTTATAGAATTTGAGAAGATTTTAAAAATTTAATTTCCACTGTTTAAAATTTCTAATTTCATTAATTGAAAATTTAAATTTTCTAAATTTTTAATTATAAGATTATAATTTAAATTTTCAATTATATTAGGTAAATAATTACAGATCAGAAAAATCAGAGAAAAGTCAGGAATTTTTATTAAAAGTACTGGAAAAAATTAAACTCTTAAAGTCTTAATATTCACAAGAAAATTCTAAATTTAAACTTAAACTTAATTAAAACTTAATTAAAATAACTAACTATGTAACTAACTATGTTTTTAACTTAATTAAAAGGTTACCCTTTTAAAGTCCATTTATTTATGACAATTGTTAAAAAAAAAAATTTTTTTTTTAAATTTAAAAATCTTTCTTAAAATTTAATTAATTTTTGAATATCTGAGTAAAATTATTCATCATAAAATAATTTCTGAGTAATAATTTTATGATAGTTAATTTCATAGTTTGATAACAAAAGACACAAAAATTTAGAATTTTCTTATGAATATTAAGAATTTAATTTTTTCCAGTACTTTTAATAAAAATTCCTGACTTTTCTCTGATTTTTCTGATCTGTGACAGCTCTGGAAAAACGAATAAAAAGTATTGCAAAGCAACAATTTTAATTTATTTTTTGTTTCAATTTGATATCCTTAGAAAAACTGTAAATTACTATAAATTTTCTATTTAACAATTTGTCTTATTATCTCTCGCGCAATAATCACAATTGCATTTAAACAAAATAAGCTCTTCCGTCTTTATAATTGAAGTCTCTTATTATATATATTTTCCTAACATTATAGAAGAATTAGAAACCAAAAAAAAAAAGAAAAAAAACCTGAGTACTGTGAATAATAAAAAGAATCGTCTATGCAATCTTGGCACGCAAGATGTATGCCTACACATTATATTCAATTAACAGATAAATGATTCACTCCGAAAAGGGAAAAACTATCTCTACATAAGAAAAATATTTATTTCATTTCCAATTTTTTAAACATCATATAGTGAAAGTTGATTACAGAGATTAAATAATTTAATTTATAAACATGAGTTATTTTCTCCCCTCACTCCTCTTTTTTTCCCTCAAAAAGAGATTTTTCTTTTCTGCTATATTTGATACGTGATATCTGATGATTCGCGAACAGAACTTTAATTGTAAATTACACTCGTTAGCCAAACTCATTAGGTTCTTGGATCACGATCTCAATTACTTTTCTTCCCTTTTGATGATGTAGGAATGTGTTTATTCCTCGCTCAAAACTGATATGCGCCTGTTAAAACATTTTTTTTTCTCCATATATTGTGAGAATTATGTGCGCACATATCTTTTATCTTCTACACAATAATAATATCATTCACAAAATCACAATTTATAAAGAAGATGATGATCTTTGTGAACAAATTTCCTGAGTATTCGCTCAGGAAGTTTTCAGGGACAAAGATATAATGATATTTTTTTAATAATTTAAATAATAGATCTTTTATGATAGAATTCTCTTTGATATTCTGGATGTAATACTTTTGATATTAATTTTACATAAATGAAATTATAGTAAATCAGATGAGCTGATAAAATGATATCAGACAGCAAGTATCAGTACCAAATTGATGCTATATACATAAATGGTAATAGTAATTGAAGCAATGTTAAGTAGTAATTATACTTTAAATTGAAGTTTTTATCTATTAAACAGCAAGTGCATTATGACTGCAGTTTAATGAATTCTGAATACAATTATTATACAATTATTAAGTAACTAATTTTAATTTTATTTTTAATTTAATCAGACAGTAACTATTACAGGGTTGCCTCACTTTTGCTCTTTTCAAATTGCCTGACTTTTCCAGGTTATTCAGGTTAAAAATGTAATTTTTTCAGGTTATTAAAACGACAATTATTATTAATTAGAAACTTATTCAAAAACATCAAGAACATTTTTTTAAAATCAATATTTAATCATAAAATCATTTAATCAAAATCCTAATTTCTATATAAAAAAATAATTTTTTTCATATCCTAATTTCTATATAAAAAAATAATTTTTTTCATATCCTAATTTCTATATAAAAAAATAATTTTTTTCACATAGAAATTAGGATTTTCAAAAGTTCAATTACTTGTTTTATTTCTTCTTCTAAGAATTCAATTATTTTCAAAAATTAAGAATTTTTTTCATTATTTCTTTTCAAAATAATTTGTCAAAATTCAATTATCTTCATTGTCTACTATTTCAAAAAATTTTAACAATAGAATTCAATTATTTAAAAAGAAATTTTTTAAAAATTTGTCTCAAGAATTAAATTATTTTCAAACGTAATAAATTCTCTGCAAAAAACCAATAGTATGTTCAAAAATTTACAAAAATTCTCGTTAATTTTCAATTATTTCTATGAATAATAAATCTTTTCTCCGACATTTAAACATTTCTGAAAAATTTTAATAAAAGTCTTGGTAGAATTCAATTATTTTTAATATATGTACAATTTTCATCAAATTTCTGGAAAACGGAAATTATTCTTAAAAATTTTATTAAAATTTGTCAAGAGAATTCAATTATTTAGAAATTTGTTGATAAAATTCTTTATTAAAATTTAATTTTAAGAAACGTTTAGATTATTTAATAAAATATTTCTTTTTATAGTCTAAAAATTCAATAATTAAACAAAAATTTTTATAATATTCTACATGAAGATTCAATTATTTGAGACAGTACAATTTTTACACAAAAACATTTTAAAAAAAAATTTTTTTCTCTATATAAGAAATTTTGTTCTATAAAAAAAATTTTTTTTCTCTATAATAAAAAAATTTTTTTCTTCAATAAGAAATTTTTTTTTTCGATAAAAATGTTTTCTTTCAGTAAAATTTTTTTTTAACTCACAAAAAATAAAAATTTTAAAAAATCATTCCAGAATTTCAATTATTTTTTAATACCTACAATTTTAATCGAATTTTTCAAAAAATGTAAGTATTCTTTATTTATTAAAATTCGTCGAAAGAATTCTATCATTTAAAAAATTTGTTGATAAATTTCTTTACCAGAAATGAACTTAAAGAAAAATTGAATTATTCAATAAACTAACATTGTTTGTATTTAAATAATTGAATTCTCGCAGAATTTTCTGACTTTAATTATTGATTTTGAAAATGAATTTTAGTTAAAATTTTAGATAAAATTTAAAGTTTTTATTTCTTTACATACATTTAAATGAAGAATTTACGAATAATTAAAATTTCGTAAAATTGAATATTGTGAACAAATGGATTTGAAAATTGTCAAAGAACTTTTTCGAAAATTATTAAAATTATTTAATTTAAAGAAGAATTTTAGTTAAAAATTATAAAAATAATAATCGTAATGATGAAAATAATTTTCGAAGAAGTTACAGTAAAAAAAAAATTCTACAGAATTGTTCGTTGAAAGTATAAAAGATTCAAATTTTCAAAGATTTTTATTTAAAAACATTTTGAAAATTTAATAATTTCCAAAAATTTAAATAATAATTGAGTTTTCTTAACAAATTTAAATGAAATTTTTACGAATAATTTCAGTTTCGAGAAATCTGATGAAACGAATTTTATAAGATATATTATAAAAACATTGAAATTCTGCCAAGAATTTTATTAAAATTTTTCTAAATATTTGAATTTAGGAGATAAATTGTATTATTTATAAAGATAATTGAAATCTTGACTAAAATTTTTGTAAATTTTTGAACATAATTTGAGTTTTGAGAAAGAATTCATTACTTTCAAAAATAATTAAATTCTTGAGACTAATTTTATTAGAATTCGTTTTAAATAATTAAACTCTTTAGTGAATTTTTTTTTATTCAACATTGAAAATAATTGAACTTTGACAAAATTTTTAAAATAAATTAAATTTCTACGAAGAATTTTATTAAAAGTATTTTGAAAAAAATTGTATTCTTACAAAAGAATTTCAATAAAATTTTTGAAAATAATTTACTTCTTTGAAGAACAAATAAAAAAAATGAAATATGAGAAGAATTTAATTATTTTAAAATGTGTTGATAAAATTCTTTCTGAAAATTCAATTTTAAGAAACATTCAGTTATTTAATAAAATAATTATTTTTATATTAAAGGTAAAAGAGTTTAATCAATTATTAATTAATAATTTAATAATCAATAAGATTAAGAAATTAATTAATCAACAATTTTTATTATTAATTAATTATTCTTTCACCTTTAATATTAATACTGCCGAGTGATAAATTCACTTTCTTCAATTATTTTTATAGTCAAAAAATTCAATTATTAAACAAAAATTTTCATAATATTCTACACGAAAATTTAATTATTTTTCCAAAACACAAAAATTTCAAATATAAAAAAAATCATTGCAAAATTTCAATTATTTTTAATAAAATTTTAATCGATTTTCTCAAATAATGTAATTATTATTTTAAAATTAATTAAATTTCTACGAAAAATTTTATTGAAATTATTTTGAAAAAAATTGAATTGTTACAAAAGAATTTTATTAACATTTTTAAAAAAATGTTACTGCTTTTAAAAATAATTGAATTTCTGTAGTAATACCTAATTACTGCGGAAGTTCATGTTCTTTTAGTGTTTTTAACTAAAATTCTTCTATAAATCCATTATTTAAAAAAAATTAATTAAATATATATATATATTAAAGAAAACTAAAATTTAACTAATTTCAGAACAATTTTAGTTATTAAATTTTTTTTAAATCTATGTTTTTTTAAATTTCTAATCAAATGCATTTAAAATTGAAATTTTACAAAATTTCAAATGAAAATCTTTTCAAGTTCATTTAAGTATGAAAATTGTAAACGCAACTCTTGTAAAATTGAACTAATTTTGAAATTTTTAGTAAAATTCCATTTCAAGAATAAATATAATTAGAAAACAACAATTTTCCAGAATTTCGATCAAAGTTCCCTGACTTTTACAGGTTATTTTAATTTTTATAAAATTCCCTAACATTTCCAGTTTTACCAGAGGTTTCCAAGTTGCATGGCAACCCTGTATTAGTCCAAAATTGAAGCTGTACTATAAGTGACGTTAATAATTGAAGCAATGAAAAGTAATAATTACTCTTCATTGCAAATTTTATTTGTTAATCTGTAATTGTTTTTGAATTTTAATTAATTTTTTTAATTAAATTTTTTAATTATTTATTATTAATTTTTCATTATCAATTTTTTATCTACTTTAATATTTTACATTAAGAATAATAACAACAACAACGCTGTAATAAATAGTTTCCAAGTGTGTATATATATATATATATATATATATATATATATATATATATATGCGTACGTATGATTTTTGATTTAAAGAATTTTCTCCTCTTCGTAATAATGTGAAAAATTGTAATATGAATTTTACGTCTTCCGAGAAAACTAGGTGGTTTTGTTTGCAAAAAGAAGATTCTGGTTTCTTTCTGTTCCTTTTCTTTTCGCTTTTTTTTCTTAGAGAAAGGAGTTTCTGTACTTTGAAGTACTGTACTTAAATCACCACAGTCAAGCGTTAAACCACACACTGCTCTTTAGAAAACCACAGGTACATAAATGAAGAACTACATGCACGATGAAATACAATACTTTGCCTAAGAGCATTATATACAGTTTATATTTCATATATATATAAATAAACAAATATTTCTTCAACTACACAATTAAAGTCGAACATATAGTGAATTTTATTCGAAAATTAAACCCCATACTTTGTACTTTCATTTTTATTCTAAAATGCTTCTCTAACATTTCATAAATTCCTGTTGCCATAAATTCATAACATCTTATTTTTGCTGTTTTCTTGAATGTATAAAATTGATGACAAAAATTTGGATTAATTTTTGATTTGGTCCACATTTTTGGTATCAATTCTTTACGATTTTTTGTAACTACCGTGCTACAATTTTTTTTACTAAACGAAAATTTTAGTACTACAATTTTTTTACTAAAGGAAAATTCTAGTACTACAATTTTTTTACTAAAGGAAAATTGTAGTACATCAATTTTTTTACTAAACGAAAATTTTATTACTACAATTTTTTCACTAAGCGAAAATTTTAGTATTACAATTTTTTCACTAAACGAAAATTTTAGTACTACAATTTTTTTACTAAACGAAAATTTTAGTACTACAATTTTTTCACTAAGCGAAAATTTTAGTATTACAATTTTTTTCACTAAACGAAAATTTTAGTACTACAATTTTTTTACTAAACGAAAATTTTAGTACTACAATTTTTTTTTGAATTCTTGATTGAATTTGTATTGTGAAAATCGAAGTGAAAATTGAAGTTGTAAATTGTGCGGAACATTTAATGAAGATATAATCAATCTGTAGGATACTAAATTGCAAACTCGAAGCTTGACCTTAACCTTAATAACACTGAAGCTGTAATTCATATAGAAACTGTGCGATTAGATGAAGCTGTGAACTTCTATTCGACACTGAAGCTGTTATTAAATGAAACTACGGCTAAATGAAGCTATGAACAATTGTAACTTTTATTCTACACTGAAACTATGATTAGATGCAGCGGTAAAAAATAATTGTAAATTCTATTCGACAGTGAAGCTACTGTCAAATGAAGAAACGGTTCAATGAAGCAATAAACAGTTGTAACTTCTATTTGGCACTAAGAAGCTATTATAAAATGGACCTATGGCTATTAATGAAGCTAAAAAAAATAACATAAATATTAAGTAAAAGTTACAATAACTTTCTTTTCATACTGAAGCTGAAAATCAAAACCAGGATTAGAGGATAAATTATATTCGACACTGAAGCTATTATAAAACACAACTATGGCTAAATGAAGCTATAAATAAATTAAAAGACAAATAAAAAATAAAATAAATTTTATTCGACACTGAAGCTACTATTACTACTATAAGTTAAAACTACTATTCAAAATCAAAACTACCACTGAATCGTAATTTTAGTCAAACGGTTAACAATTGTAACTTCCATTAATTAGAATAGAAGAAATAGAAGCGAAAATTAAAACATCAATTAATTAAATTCGATTCGACGCTGAAGCTATTTTAAAATTAAATCACGGCTAATTGAAGCCACGTGAAAGAATACAGAGTTAAATTAAATTTACAACAACTTTCTTTCGACACTGAAGCTATAATTGAAAGTGCAAATAAATGAAGCAGTAAAGAATTGTAAATCATATTCGACACTGAAGCTATACAGTAATTAGTAAATTAAAACTACCATTCACTGACAATGAAAATTCACTGCTAGTTTATTTAATTAAAATTATAATTGACTGCAAATTTTGATCTAATGAGGCTTTAAGTAAATTACAACCATACTGTTTGCAACCAATTATAATTTTTATAATTAGTTGAAGTTGTTACCAATTTGAATCACCTTTGTTATAAAAATAAATACATTATAAAATTAGTCTTGTATTCGGAGAATAAAAAAATGTCCATTGTAGCTATTTTTATTCATCACGTTTTTGCACTTTTAGTCCTAAAGAATTTAAATTCTTGTCAGAAAATAAGAGAAGAGGGTATGAAAAATAAACAAATGAATGGTGTTCAAGCAGGAGTAATGATAAGAATATAAGATTAGCCTTTTTTTGCGCGTTTAAATATAAATCTTGATATGGTTGTTAAATAATTTTCTTATTATGAACTGTTCTTTATTTCTTATTATTATTCCTATTACTATTTTTTCCGTGTAAACAATAAATGTGATAAGAATAAATTATTTATGTTCAAAAATAATTAACTTTCCTCGTATCGCTTTTTCAGGCCTCGGATCGTTTTTATAACGAGCAAAAAAAGTCGCTTTAATGGATTAAAAATAGAAAAAAGCCAAAAAAGTAGAAAAACAAATAAAAAACTAAAAAAAAAATTATAATTTTAAAAAGATTTTTTTATCTTTTAGTTTTTTATTTGTTTTTTTTTACTTTTTTGGCTTATTTAATTCAGTGTTGTCACAAAAATTAAAATTAATCAAAACTTGTACAATTTTGCTAATAAATATCTAAATACTTCTTACTTCTTTATTCACAGGAAAATAAAATTTTAAAAATTTAATAATTTCTAAAAATCAAAACTATAATAACCCTTCAAAAAATCAATTATTTTCTACAATTTTTAACTAAACTTCATCTCGAACCCAATTATCTACATGAATTTTTAATTATTTTTTGCAATTTCTTCGAAACTTCAATGATTTAAAATTTAAATACAAAACAATCAAATTTTTTATAATAATTTAAACTTAAATTTAAATTTAAATTTAAATTTAAATTTCTTTTTAAAGATATTAATTAGGGTAGAATATTTTCAAAAATGTAAATATAAAAATTAGTAAAATTAACTTTTTAAAAATATCTACTCTAAATAATTTTTTGAAATAAAATAGTTTTACAATTAAATAAAAATTAAAAAATGTCAAAAAAAATAAAATTTGGTAAAATCTTTTTAAAAATAATTTAAATTTAGTAAAATCTTTCAAATTAATTCAAAATTTGATAAAATCTTTTTAAAATAATTGAGTTTTTTTTTAAATATAAAAAAATTAATCAAATTTTTCGAAGAATTTTAATTATAAATAAATGATTTCGGAAAATTTGTGAAATAGTAAATTTTAAAAAATTTTAATGTACTTTATTCGATGGTAATTGAATCTTAAAAAATTATGATAAAACAATTCTAAGAATTGCTTAATTTTGTTTATTTAATTTATTTTATTTATTTAATTGTTTATTTAATTGTTTGTTTCTAAGAATTAGTTTTTTATAAATATTGTAATGTAATTTTTCGAAAATTATTGAAGAATTTTTGTATAATTCAAACAAAATTAGTTTTCTGAAAAGTTTTAATTGAAAATTTTGATTATATGATTATTTTTTCCGAAATGTTAAAAGTAATTCTGAAAAATTTTAATTTTGTTATTTTGTATAAATGAATTTTAATTTTCAGAAGAATTGAAAATAATTAATAATAATAATTAATAATTAATAATAATATTGAAAATAATTGAATTTTAAAAAATTAAGGCCTAATAATTCAGAGAATTATACTTTTTTTCAAAACTATTTTAATACTATTTTTAAAACCTATTTTTCATTAATTTTTATTTTCATAGAATTTACACTTGAGAATTATTCATTAAAATGTTTGATAATTTAATATAATTTCAAAAATTTTCAATTAAAATTCTTTAAAAGTTAGTTTTTTAAAATTGGAATAAAATTCTTGAAAAGATAATTTAGTTTTAATTAAATTTTACAGAATTTCAATAATTCAAAATTTTTTTTCTTAAAGTTGATAAAAGTTGAAATATTTGAAAATAGTCGAAAAAATTCATAATAACCGAGGCCTGGATTTTTTATATGTTTTACACTGAAAAAAACTTGTATAATTATCAAATAAATATTTACTTGAATTAAATAAATATTTACTTGAATTAAATACATATTCACTTGAATCAAATAATTTTTATCTAAATCAATATGTTTAGTAGTTGCTTCAAATATCGAATCTATTGGTTCAAATACTGAATTTAATGATTCAAATAAAATTTATATTTGCTTTTGAATATAAAAATTCGTTAATTCAAGTAAACATTTATTTACCAAAAGAATCCAATCATTTATTATATAATTGAATCAAGTAAATTTATTTCTTCAATCTAAATTCTAGTGATTTGAAATTCTTTTTAAATTTTCTCTAATACATAAATGAAATCGTTAATAAAATATATTTTTCTCCCCGCATATATATTGATAACTTGAAGAAAGACATTGTCATCCGGAGCAACGACCGAAAAGAAAATCTACATGAGAATGATTATAATTCAATGCTACATTCAAGAATATATACTACCATAATCACTTAAGTAGGGTGAACTTAATTTATTTGTACTTATTATTTAGAGTGAAATCACATTAATGCATAAATAATAACGAGTGTATTAGAAATCACTTGATTGGAAAAAATTTAATGGTTAATTAATCTACAAAATGTACTAATCACTGTTGAATTAGTGACAGTTCGTTTTCTTTAAAAATATTATTATAAATTATCATTATTATTACTATTGTTATCATTAATAATAATAAATAACATTTATATGTTAATAATATTTATTAATACAATATTAATAATATTAATTAATATTATTTATATTATGTTTATATTATTTTATTTATTTATATTTATTTTTATTATTGTTACTATTATTACTATTATTACTACTGTTATTATTATTATTATTATTATTATTATTATTATTATTATTATTATTATTATTATTATTATTATTATTATTATTATTATTATTATTATTATTATTATTATTATCATTATTATTACAACACAGGGAAAATTTATTTTATTCAAATATTCGATTACTTATTTAATACTTATTGAAGTAATTTAATTACTTATTTAATTAATAAATATTTACTTGAATCAAAAAATTTTTAATTTCAGTGAATTAAATTTTATTTGAAAAAATATTGACAGTATTTCTATTTATTTTCCGTATTTGAAGCAAATACGATTTAATTAATTTAAAGAAAAATTATTCGATGCAAGTAAATATTTATTTGAATTAAATAAATTTTCTGTAGTAAATTTGCACATATTATATAAAATAAATACCTAATAATATTTTGCGAATAAATAATTTATATATTTTAATTTATTTTTAATGTTATTTATCGACTTTTTCTTCTTCTCCTTCTTTTTCCTTCTATTTAAACAATTAAAAATTTTAAATACAAAGCCAAAGTTCATAGTTGTTTTTTATTTCTCTTAAACTAATACAAAGCAGTAATAAATAATGGATTTTTTTTTTGAAAATGTAATACTCTTTTTTTTTCTTTTATATTTTCGAATACCTTTTAAGAGAGGAATTTTTGAGATAAGAAGAAAAAGAATACGTGGTTATAGACGGAACATTTTAAAACTAAAGGACTCTATTCTTTTCCACTCACCACACTAGCTGCCAAAGTGCATATCCCAAAAAGAACTTCTATTCTCCCTTTTTTCTTCATTGCTCTCAAGCACGAAGTGTCTTTTGTTGAGGGAAATTCCACACGTTCGAAAGTTTATTGTTTTATTATTTATTGTTTATAACACTCACAAGAGTAGAATTTTTATTAACGAAATATTTCGCATCTTTCTGCAAATGAACACTAAGATTTAATTTTCTTTCAATATGTGAATTAAAAATAAAAAACAATTAAATTTAAACGAACATTAATTAAAATTAAAAACAAACTAAAATTAAAAACGAACTAAAATTAAATAAAACAAATAAAAATTAAATTCAGTAAACAATAAATAAATTAAATGACAACAATTAAATTTGATTGAAATAAGTCAAATTAAATGGAATTGAATCAAATTATATCAAATTAAATGGAATTGAATTAAATTATATCAAAGAAAATGGAATTGAATCAAATTATATCAAATAAAATGGAATTGAATCAAATTGAATAAAAATTTATAAGGAATAAAAATTTTATTGTTAGAAAATTTTTGATGATTAATAATTAAAAAAATTCACTTTTAATAGTAAAACAATTTCAAAAAGAAGAGAATTTATAAATAATTTCTCTGAAATTATTTTCAATATAAATATTCACAAAATTATTATCTGGGCAATGATAATTAGAATTTTTTCCCTTTGTTAATTTAACCAATTTTTAATAATTGAACTTTTTGTTAGCTATTCTTGATTAAATTATATATCAGTTAATAATCTTTTTTATCAAAGAAATTTTCATTATATTATTGACTAAAGTCGATTTTTAATTGAAGAAAAAAATACAATGTAAAAATTACACCGCGAAATAAATAATAACCAAATGAATAGTTGATAAAACAATCAAAAACTAAAAAACTAGAAAAAGAAGAAATAAAAAACAAGAAATAAAAAACAAGAAATAAAAAACAAGAAGTAAAAAACAAGAAAAAAAATGAAGAAACGTACTTTGAATGAAAATTAAAAATAGTTGAAAATTATTTACAAAAAAAATGTTCACTGTTGTTTTTTTTCTTTCTTTCTTTCTTGAATTAAACTAATGATTTTCTGTATGAAAGATCACGATATACGCGTGTTCCACGTGCGTGCGCAACAATAACTGAACGGCCCCCGGCCCCAAGCTTCAGGACGAGAAAAGCACTCCTGGGTCCGCTCCCACTTCTTCGGATGTCCGTATAGCTTCTCCACACCCTTTTCAAGGACAACAAGAAGTATGCGGGGATAAATTGCATTCAACTTCCGTTTCCGCCCTCATCATTCTTTTTCAATGGTCCTTCAACCCTCTGCGTGGACCCCTTTCACTGTACATTTAAATATTCATTCAAAACTAAAACTCCTGTATTAATGGATTTGCGAAAAAAATTTATTTCCTTATTATACTAATTTCTGTGCATAAATTATTTATTATTATTTTTTTAAGTTAGTAATTAAAATTTTTGTTCGTTATTATAAAGTGTAATTTTAGATTTATAAAATATTATATACTATTAATTTTAACTACTATTAATTATATTTACTATTAATTATAATTATTATAAATAAAAAATTAGTTAATAAATAAATAAAAATAAAAAATAAATAAAGTAAATAAAATAATAATAGTAATAATATTAATAATAATAATAATAATAAGTAAATAAATAATAATGGTTAATAAATTATTAGTTACTATATCATTAATTTCAACCAACAAACAACTAATTTTTATTAGAAGATAAATCTTTATTAGTAAATTAGTGAGAGTCATTATTTGTAAAAAGAATAAGTAATTATTCATAAAAAATAACTAATTTTTAAATTAATAAAAGTAACTAACCAGTTGTAGAAAATATCTGCTTATTAGTAAAAATTAAATAAATATTTCAGATAAGGAACTGTTTATTAGAAAAAAAATTTATTTGATTCAAATAACCGATTATTTGACTATTATCATATAAATATTTACTTAAAACAAATAATTTTTATTTGAATCAAATAAATTTTATTTGAATCAAATAAATTTTATTTGAATCAAATAAATAGTATTTGAATCAAATATTTCAGTATTTGAAACAAATATTATTTAATTGATTCACATAAAAATTATTTGATTCAAGTAAATATTTATTTGATTATAGACAAATAATCGCGATTATTTGAATCAAATAAATTTTTTTTCAGTGTAATATATAAATTACTAATTTTGGGTTAAAAATAACTTCCTATCAATAAATAATTTTTGTTATGTACAAAATAATTTTTGTTAGAAGTAAATAACCTTTTTTCAGTAAAATAAGTGATCAATTAGTAGAAAAAAACTAATTATTACTAGAAAATCACTAATTATAAGTAGATAATAACAAATTTTTAGGAGAAGATAAATCTTTATTAACAAATCAGTAAAAGTCATTATTCGTAAACATATAAGTCATTATTAGTAAAAAGTCACTATAATTATTAGTTGAAAATCACTAATAATATTAAGTAGCACAAAATTACTAATAAACATTAAACAAGAAACAAATTATTACTAATTGTACTAATTATTGGGAGAAAAAACTAATAATTACTAAAGAAACAAATAATTTTTAGTAGAAACTAACTAATGAATACTAAATAAATAACTAATTTTCAGTAAAAAATTAGTAAGTATTATTCGAGAATAATTAAATAACTAATTATTAGTAGAAAATAACTGAGAATAATAAGTAAATAACTGCCAATAAGAAAATAAGTAAAACATTTGAAAACAACTAATTGTTATTGGAAGAAAATAATTTTTCTTTAATAAATAAATGACTAACTATTATTAGAAAATCACTAATTACAATAGTAGAAAATTACTAATAAATAGTAGAAAATCATCAATAATTAGCTGAAAATGACTAATTATCAGCAGAAACTTACTAATTGTTATTGAAGAAGAATTATTTATTTGTGAAATAAAATTTATAATTATAGTGGTTAATAACTATTAAATTAATATTATAGTGGATATAACTATACTTATTAGTAGAAAATAATTATGAAAACTATATAGAATTCGGAAAAAATTTCCATATTTGCCTAATTTTATTACACCCAGAGAAATGGTATATTTTTCTCAGAACCAACTAGACTTTTTATTTGTTTCAAATAAATTTTATTTAGTTTAAATAAAATTTTATTTAACTCAAATATATGCTTTATTTATGTCAAATATAAATTTTATTTAAAACAAATAAAAAGTCTAGTTGGTTCTGAGACAAATATACGTTTATTTAAGTCAAATAAAATATATTTGGTTTAAATAATAATTTTCTCTAAGTGTACTTACTAAAAATTGTAGTTAGTTTTAAATAATTTAAAAGTATTTAAAAAATAAATTTTAGTTAAATTCACTTTTTGATTTTTATTCGTCGTTAATTAGTAGAAATATTACTATTTTAATCAGTAACTGTCTTTTTTCTTTTAAATTAGTCTTTTTAAATAATTAGAATGTAGAAAGTTAAAATTTTTATTTTGAAAAAACCGACAATTTTAAGAACTAAAGAAATAAACAGTAAATGAAGAGTAAATTATTTATTTTAATCAATTAACTATTCAATTACTATTTGAAATTATTACTTATTATTTAAACTATTATTTAAGTCTCTAAATTTTCCTTAGCGAAAATTCAGTAAGAATTTTGAATAACAAAAATTAGGAAAAATTTAAATAAAATTTAATAGATAAAACTAAAGGAAATTTTACATTTAGTAAATAAAATAGGAAAATATTAATTAAAAATAGTGAATATTCTTATTAATATAAATCAGCGGCTAAATTTGTACAATTCTGAAATTTTGAGAGATTATTTTTAATTTTTATTTGTCATTAAAATTACTATTTATTATTCCCATTATTATTTATTATTCCCAACTTAAATTTTTATCTATTATTTAAATAATATATTTATGTACTCACCCAAGTGTCAGTTTTTTCAAAATAAAAATTTTAACTTTCTACATTCTAATTATTTAAAAAAAACTAATTTAATAGAAAAAAGACAATCACTGATTAAAATAGTAATATTTCTACTAAATAATGACGAATAATAATCAAAAAGTGAATTTAAGTAAAACTTATTTTTTAAATAGTTTTAAATTATTTAAAAATAACTAAAATTCTCAATTTAAATCAGTTAAAAATTGTGAAGTTTTAATGTGAATTGAATGAATTAATGTGAATTTTTAATTTCAGTGAAATAATGAATAGTTTTCAGTAAAAAATAATTTGAAAAATTATATAAACTTGCCTAATTGACTTAGTAAAAAAATACTGAAACATCAATTAGTTTCAACCTAACTACACTGAAAAAAAAATTTATTTGATTCAAATAACCGATTATTTGTCTATAATCAAATAAATATTTATTTGAATCAAATAATTTTTATTTGAATCAAATAATTTTTATTTGAATCAAATAATTTTTATTTGAATTAAATAATTTTTATTTGAATCAATTAATTAGTATTTGCTTCAAATACTGAAATATTTAATTCAAATACAATTTATTTGATTCAAATACAATTTATTTGATTCAAATACAATTTATTTGATTCAAATACAATTTATTTGATTCAAATACAATTTATTTGATTCAAATACAATTTATTTGATTCAAATACAATTTATTTGATTCAAATACAATTTATTTGATTCAAATACAATTTATTTGATTCAAATAAAAATTATTTGATTCAAGTAAATATTTATTTGATTATAGACAAATAATCGGTTATTTGAATCAAATAAATTTTTGTTCAGTGTAACAATTAGTTATTTTTAACTGATTAAAATTTAGAGATTGGATTTTAGAATCTAGTCATAAAATTTCTTCAATTAAATAAATTATTATTATTATTATTATTATTATTATTATTATTAATATTATTATTATTATTAATATTATTATTATTATTAATATTATTTAAATTATCAGCATAATGAAAAAATAAACAAAAGAAAGTAAATTAAAAAAAAGTGCACAAATAAAATTAAATTAAGAAATAATACCCACTGACGATTATTAGCGAAAAAAAGGGGGACATGACTCAATGACATTATTCTTCATTTTCTTCAAGTTTACGTGACCAGTCTACTTATTAGATAAACGGTCTGACCAACATTCTTGCATAATTATCCAAACACATGTCGTGTTTGCAAGAATATCAGAAACCAATGCACTGTACATATAAACTTTCTTTCTTTTTTGAAAAAAAAACCAAAGGCAATGAAATCTAACAAGTTTGAAACAAATTTCAAATTGTCAGCTCTATAAATTCGAATCAGGTACATATGTTAACACGAAAGAAGCGATTCATTGACCTTCATTTTACTCTGCTTTTATAAGTTCAAAGCCCTGTGAGTTTTATACATTATTACGAAACGTACATAATAGTTTTTTTTTCTTATAACAAAAATAATTTTAATGATTTTTGTTTTTTTTCAGTTTGAAAGAACCGGTTCAGGGCATTTTGATGATCATCTCATGATTGTTAGAACTATTTTGATATTATATATATATAATATATAAAGCGGCGCGTGTTTGTGACATGCAATCACGAAAGGATCTTTTTATTATTATCATCATCTTCGGAATTTGTTAATTTGAAAAATTTTTTTTTGTTTTTGCTCACATATTTATTTTTAAAAATTCCATCACAGGTTTTTACTCGAGTCAAATAGGAAGGAAATTTATTTAGTTGAATAATAAAGAATTACTTGTCCATTATCAAATAAATATTTACTTGAATCAACCAATTTTAAGTAACTTTAGATTCAGTAATTTTGTAATTCAGTCATATTTTGTAATTTTGTAATTTTGTTATTTTGTAATTTTGTAATTCAGTAATTCAGTAATTCAGTAATTCAATAATTTTGTTGTAATTTTTTTAGTATTATTTTTTAGTACTTTTTTAGAATCTTTTATTGAAATAATTTTTTAGTTATATTCTTTAGTACTTTTTTTTAGAATTTTTGTTAGTTATTTTCAATCGTTGAAAGTAAGTTGCATGGCATTTGTTTATAATTTTTTTTATCTATTTGTTTATATAAATTATTAGTTCAGATAGAATTTATTTAAGGTAAATAAAAATTATTTGATTCAAGTAGATATTTAATGGAGTCAAATAAAAATTATTCTACTCAAGTAAATATTTATTTGATTTAAATTAAAAATATTTTATACAAGTTTTTATTTTAAGTTTTTTATTTTATTTTAATAATAAATAAGAAAAGAAATTTCAAAAAATAAAAAATAATTAAATTCTTTTCAGCGGAGGAAAAATTATTTTGCAGACGACTTTTATGTAAATGCAAGAGGGTAAATAGTAATTTCGAAAATAACACGAGAGAGGGAGGATTTTATAATGATAAGTCACAAACTTCTGAAGGATTGTTACTTGACAGGATGTGGCATTGACGTTCCAGGAATGCAAATGAAGCATATCGAGAAAGTATCAAAAATAAAAAGAAGCGAACGAAAATGACGAATGAGTGAAAATGAAAAAGGAGAAGAAGAAGAAGAAGCACAAGAGGAAAAATAGAAGTAAGGAGAGAGAGAGAGAGAGAGATAAAATTCTCTCTTTATCGCGAGAGAAAAACACATTTGTCGACAAATCTTCATCAAAATCAATCGATCATGAAGAAAGGAAGATTATAAAGTAAAGAACACTATAAATCCCACACCAGTGAAGCTATTTTAAATATCCAGTGAAGAAATATAATTTATTTACGAGCAAAAATAATAGCTCATAAATATTATCGTCAACTCTCAGTCATAAATTGCCTTTAAATTTATTTATATAATAGAAATATTAATTCGAAAAAGATTTTTTTTCACGAAAATTTTATAATATTTAATGTAAAAAATTCTCAGTCAATTATTTTTAATTTAAAAAATAATAAAAGTATTGTTCTGTTTGTAAAAAAAAATAAATTGTAAACAAAATAAAGTACAAAATAATATAAAATACCTACAAATTATTAAAGTCGATTGAAAAAAAATATGAGGGATAAAAAAATTATGTAAAAAGAGGAAATTTGTTTCCCCGAATTGATTTTAAGCACATATTATACTGAAATAAAAAATAAATACAATTTACAATAAAATTCAAAAGACTGCGATAAATTTGTTTAAAAGAACATAATGAAATAAAATAAATACAAATTATAAAAATGCAAAAAATAAAAATCTAGGGATGAGACAACTTATTTAAACGAAAACGAGAATAAAATAAAAACAAAGTTAAAAACAAATAAAAACAAAATAAAAATCAATGGATAGCAAAATTTTTTTTAAAAGAATGATTGATGAATAAAGTAAATACAAATTATGAAAATCCAGAAAATAAAAATCTAGAGATAAAAAAATACTTTAAGAAATACTTTAGTAAATAAAATAAATACAAATTATGAAAATCCAAAAAATAAAAATCAGGAGATCAAAAAAATACTGAAAAAATAATTTAGTAAATAAAATAAATACAAATTATGAAACTCCAGAAAATAAAAATCAGGAGATCAAAAAAATACTGAACAAATAATTTAGTAAATAAAATAAATACATATTATGAAAATCCAAAAAATAAAAATCAGGAGATCAAAAAAATACTGAAAAAATAATTTAGTAAATAAAATAAATACAAATTATGAAAATGCAGAAAATAAAAATCTAGAGATAAAAAAATACTTTAAAAAATACTTTTGTAAATAAAATAAATACAAATTATGAAAATGTAGAAAATAAAAATCAAGAGATAAAAAAATACTTTAAAAAATAATTTAGTAAATAAAATAAATGCAAATTACGAATATCCAGAAAATAGAAATCAGGAGATCAAAAAATACTTTTAAAAAATAATTTAGTAAATAAAATAAATACAAATTATGAAAATTCAGAAAATAAAAATCAGGAGATCAAAAAATACTTTAAAAAAATAATTTAGTAAGTAAAATAAATACGAATTATTAAACAGAGTGTGTCTAACAAAAATTGAAAAAAAAATTCTCTGACTTTTAAGTTTTAACCAATTTTATTTATGCTTTTTTGTGACAAATTTTTGGTAACTGACATACTTAACTTTAAATTAATATCTATAATTATAGAAAACAAACTGTAATAAAACTCGTCTATGTTTTTTTAGATTAAAAAAAATTGTTTATTCACAAAAAATTTGTCTATAAATATTTAGAAATTTTCCTGACTTATTTTAATAAAATTTTCTGATATTCCCTAATTGTAAGATATCCTATTAAAATATAATAAAATAAAAATTGAAGAACAAAAAAATTTATTACAAAAATAAATAAATGAAATAATCAAAAATTATTCCTATAAAAATACAGAAAATTAAAATCAAGGGTTAAAAATTTATACTTAAGAAAATAATAAAAAATTAAAATAAATATAAATTAGCAATATTAGTAAAATAAAAATCGAGAGACGATTAATTTTATTAAGAATTTTATTAAAGATTTTATTAATCTTATTAAGAAAAAATAAAACATAGACAAAATTATAAATATACAGAAAATAAAAATCAAGGATTAAAAAATTTATTTAAAAATAAATGAAAGATTTATTTAGAAATAAATAAAAAATTTACTTAAAAGAAAATAAATTGTTTAAAAATAAATGGAAGATTTATTCAGAAATAAATAAAAAATTTACTTGAAAGAAAATAAATTGTTTAAAAATAAATGAAAGATTTATTTAGAAATAAATAAAAAAAATTTATTTGAAAGAAAATAAATACGCTCTCCCTGGAACAGTTTTAAGCAAAAATGTATTTTTTTCACCGTTAGAAAAAGTGAATTTTTCGGAATTTATTTCTTTTTTGAATTCAATGCGAGAATAAACAGAGCAAAATGTTTCTAATGTTCGAAAAGAATTTACGAGGAGTTTTGTGATGAATTCAGTGGTAATCATTCGAAATAAGTGGGTTTCGAGGAAGATCTTCATTCTTTCTGTAGGTTCAAGAAATGCCGATATTATTTTTGTCGAATAGTGTATATATATAGAGAGAGAGAATGAGAGAAAGAGATGAGGCGCAAAAGAGCGCCACAAGAGAGGAGGATTTCGTGCCTATAATAATTAATTGACCGCGGATGCAGGTAACAAAACCGCACCGCGAACACACTTTTCTGGACCTTAAATTGCTTCAAAATATAATAAAAAAGATGAACAAAACTGGGTTACGAGGAGTTTTTCCCCATAAAACCACAAATTCCATTCTTTCAAATTTTTTTCTTCTCTACTTCTTCTTCTTCTTCTTGTTTTACTGCGCCCGAGTTACAAGGATAATAAATTTAGATAAAAAGCCACTTACTAATGAACTTTTAGTTAGTAAAGTTCCTTTTGTAAATAAATACATTTTAATTATGTTTTATTTTGCAAAATTTTCATTATTGTTCGATTTAGTTTGGAAAACTTTTTTTTCCCGACCTTTTCTTTTGAATTGTTTTTTGTTTTCGAAAATTAAATGAGGATGCGAGGAAAAGTATGTAATTTTATCTATATTCTGAAATTGAAGGAATGTAAAGAGAGAAATAAGAAAACATAGATTTTATGCCTCTCTTAACATTTTATAGGTTCTTGAGTTTGAAAAAAAGAATGACGATAAATTTACAGAAGCCAGTTTTCAACTTGTTTGCCCTTTTTCGAGTGAGAGCTTTTCGAAATAAAATTTTCACACTCTGCGACAAAATTTATTCCCTAAACAATTAGGATAATTTTCTTTTTAATTGAACAAGCAATTTTCGCTGGACACATTTTTATTCTAATGTCAAAATGTTAATTAGGAAAAGAAAATTTTTATTCAAAAGAAAATGTTGACTCTCGGACAAAATTTTTTTCGAAATCATTCAGGATAATCTTTTTAACTGAAAAGACAATTTTTGCTAGACAATTTTCATTTCAGAGTATAGAAATAATTTTTTTCTAATTATTAATTAGTTTCATTTTCAAAATAGCAACGAAAAATAATAGGAATTTTCGAAATGAAAAATAAAACTTTATGTTTCATAAGCATCAGTTTATTAACAGAGTTACACGCACAATCATACATAGAACAACCTTGATTGATTATAGATATAATTATTATTACCCAAACTTTAAAGAAAGGGTTTGTCGACATCGATTAAGTCGTTATCTGTATGCCATGTCCGTGTCATATCATGCTCATATTTTGCCTCATTCCGGGCTATTATCGAATAATTATCAGAATCCATATTTTGGAAATTATTATTTGTACCATTAAAAAAAACAAACTATTTTCAGAGGAAAAAAATTAGAAAAAGAAAATATACAAAATTTACAATTTTATATTATGTAACTATTTGTGTAGTCACTGTTATTAACGAGTAATTTAACTCGTATTACAAAAATTTTAAAAAAAGGCAAATTCAAATTTTTTTTTTGCAAAAAGAAACAAAAATTGTACGGATTTTTTTCCCTTATAAATTATTCAGATTTTCCTGTCTCGAAAAAATTATTTACACATTTCTACTTTCAATATTATCAGAGAAAAATTGCGTATAAAAAGTGTAAAAAAAGACGAAACAATTCAACACAATATATCGCAGGAAAAAAAAATTTTTTTTAACAACCAAAAGGGATAAGTAAAATAAAATTTGTATTTGAAATCAGGACAATATTGTCACTTTTCGTTAACTGACATGCAAGAAAGAATTTTTTTCTCAAATCTAGGTAGACAAAAAAAAAAGAATGACAAAGATGGTTAAAGCAGGAAGTGACCCTGAAAAAATTTTAAATACAACCCATTTGTCAAATACAAAAGATTTCATGGGATTCTCACATTACTTTATCCCTTTGAGTGATCTGTGCTAATAATAATTAAAGTCTGAGAAAATCTTTCCGGGTGATATTTTTCTTTGTGAGTTGATTTTTTCTTTTCAAATTTCCATAAACATGAATTTGTTTTCTCACAAATGTGAAATTTATTTATTTCACAAAACTGTATTTTAATGTTGTACAAAAAAACACACAAATTGCAAACAATTGCAAAAATTTGTATTAGTTTTTAAAAAAAAATTTAATGAAAAATATAGAAAAATTACAATTTTTAATTAGTTGTAATTAAATTACAATTAAAAGTATCTCTTCGCATTAAGTTTCAAACTTTAGTTTAAATCATAAAAATACAGTTAAATCGATGTTACAATTAATTTAATTAACCGGAGAATTAAAATATTAGAAAGTTACACTTTATTCAGAGTCATTTTAAACATTTCAAACCCTATAGTAAACTTTTCTCGCTTAACTATAGATAAATTGGTTAAATTTTTTTTTTTAGAAAATTTCATCACTACAATTTATATAGTTGATACATTATTTTTTGTATTGATCAATAATGACGAAAGCCATTAAATGAATATCGCTTTCCATAAAATGTTAATGTCATCATTAAACATTTTTCGAAATTTTCAATCATTTTTTGAAAATATTTTAAAGCATAAGA
Organism: Leptopilina drosophilae; assembly: GCA_032873175.1. NCBI lineage: Eukaryota > Metazoa > Arthropoda > Insecta > Hymenoptera > Figitidae > Leptopilina > Leptopilina drosophilae. The sequence continues at coordinate 43,363,353 of CM065480.1, read as the reverse complement.
GTTTCAAAGATTTTACAAGTTAAAATAAACAATGTTTATAAACTTGGAGATTAAAAAAAAATAGAATAAATCTTGATTCTAAACGTAAAATAATATCAAATAATTTTTCAAAAAAAATTCATTTTGTCAAAGTTTTTTTCAAGAGAAAATATAAAATTAAAAAAAAAAACATCACTTGGGGAAAATCTTCCGATCACACAATATATCATCACTTATAAAATTATTCTGACATTTTTTTTTGTACTTTGTTGACAAATTTGAAATGGTTTTCGTTATTTCTTTTCTTTTAAAAATGTTTACAATTATTTCCTTTTTTGCGTCTATATTTCTTCGGTTTACAATATCACGGAATTATTTCACTTTTTTTTAAAGTAGTGAAATAGTCTCTCTTTTGCATCTCTTAATTTAATTACGTAATCATGCTTTTTTCCAATTAAATTCAAGACGCAAGATTGCATTATTAAAAACAAATGGTTTAAGAGGTTTAACCTTTCTTTATATTCTAGAATGCAATCGAAATTAATTAATTGTCTTCCTACACTACTTATCAACTATTGTACATAATTTTTTTTTCCCCTGTAAATATATACAAATTTTTTCTGAGAAATTTTTCCAAAAAATCTTTGTATATTTGAACAGAAAAAACTTCCTGACAAAGCATTTTAGTTTAGCGAGTTAATATATGTTAAACTCACTGTATTTTAACCCGATAAACTAGAATGACTTCAAAAAAAATATAAACTAAGAGATTCTACAAAAAAAATTAATTAAAAAAAGAAAATTTAGAAAAAAAATGATTTTTTTTCCTTTTTGACTCTAGAAAACACTTGATTGCGTTGCACACTATACTTTGCATGTAAATAATGCCTATTTTCCAAACTCATGCATCAAAAAATACGCTCCGACTAGAATCGAGAGGTTTCAAAAAACGAGAGTTGAATCATTTTTTAAACTCTATTTAGAAAAAAAAGTCTAAAATTCAAATATTAACTGAAATTAAACGAATATTTCGGAAATTTTCGAATATTTCTTTAATTTTGGTTTTATTTTTCGATTCCATGTCTTTATTGACATGGACAAGAGTTGCAAAATTTGCCCCTACTCTCGTAAGCTTTTTCAGATTGAAAATTGATATCAAATCTGAAAAATGGTCTTTTTGTCTCTTTTTTTAGGATTTTCTCCAGTTCTTATTTCAATTAAAAAAAAGTCTCATTCGGTGTTTATTTTTTGGGATTCGTATAGGCAACTCGAAATTCAATTCACCGCGAGTCGTTTACGAGTCACATTTTAAAGAAATAAAAAATTTGTTGGAAAGTATTTTAACGAGAAGTCCTTAACGATTAATCTTACGGATATTATACTTGATGCTTATGAGTTTATAAGCTACTATACTAAAGGAAAAACATACACCACTGTAAGCAGAGAGAAACTCTGGTTAAGATTATTATTATTACTTTTTTTTCATTATAACTAGCGCGAGTATAGTAGTCGGTAAGCAATATTCTTTGACGTCAAATATACACAATTTTTCTTTTTTGGAAAATATAATTTCTGTTTGGGAAAATATAGTTTTCCGAAAAAAATTAACTCCCTTTTTGGGTGTTTTAAATTACTTTCAAGTAATTCGGGAGACTTGGCGAATTTTGTGCTTTTTGTACGTCAAAGAAGAAAAAATCAAAAACATATCAATAAATCTACGTATTATTGAATTATTGGAAAACCTCCACTAATTCTATGCAAAGTATAGCTTGTAATTACCATTTTTATTCAAGAGTAATAATACCTCAACAGTAATACCATGTCAAGAGTAATTTGTCAAATACTCTATTTTTATATCTGTCAAAGTTTTTTTTTTCTTTTTCAGAACACTAGCTTTAGTGTAGTAGTCCATAGTGAACTTAAATTTTTGGTTGATTTTTTTTAACGTCTTCTGACACGTTATTAGAACTTTATCAGAACTTTTATTTTAGCGAAATATTTCATTTTCTCGCTGAAATATTTCGATTTCGAATGATTTTCTTGCTTTTTGGACTTGCTTTCGCTACATTTTAACCAGCTGCACATTTTTTTTTAAAAGGAAGCTTCCTTTTTCAGATCGCAGATATAAATATTCAATTTGATGAGATAATGCACATTTTTTTTTTTTTGTAAATTATGTACAATTTATTTGAACGAGTTGATTGTTATAGAAATATATATAAAGACACTGCACTCGGGAATATTGTTTTGCTATTTTTTTGTATTTTTGTTTTTTTGAGTGCTCTGCCATGTCTCAACAAAAGAAAAACCAGTGGGAAAGAAATTGGAAATTTTATTTTTTGAAACTATTTGGAAGGAAAATGGAAATCTCGTAAAAGTTCGTCAACAAATCCGGTGACTCTTTGATGCTCCGGCTTGTCGTTGGACACGAGATTAGGTAAAATCTATTTCAAAATGGATCTGAAATTGAAATAATTTTCACTGCATCTCTCACGTAGAGCAACAATAGGGCGATCGAACGTCATTAACGAACTTTTTCGAGAAAATAATGAATTTAAAGAAAATGTACGTAATAATTATTACTGAGAATAATCTAGAAACAAATTTGTAAGCGAGAATTTTTTTTTTTGGTTTTAGAAAAAAATCGAAAGTTGATCTAAGTTTTTCGATTATTAGAAAAAAATATATTTCCAACTCGACTGGAAGTAGAAATTCGGAATAAAAGACCAACATAGATAGTAAATAAGTTCAATAATTTCTAGAGTCGATTTTTTTTCTCCTCAAATCGACGAGAGAACATTGAACTTATTTACGATCAACGGTTCACAAGTGTGGAGAGAGAAAAAAAACAAGAATCTACGCAATACGTTGAAAATTTACTTTGTATATCGAGGCGGTCGTCTCAATCGTGGGATTAATTCAGTTCTAACGGCTCCGGCATAATTTGGCGCAGCGTACTGATCAGTCACAGCGATTGGACTATGAAGACTTTGAATAAAAAGTGGCGATTCCTGAATTTGACTAACACTTGTTGGATATTGATATTGATTGCTTGAAATATCAGTCGGATAATGATTTGGTGTGACAAATTGATTTTCATATTGCGGATAGGGAATTGAATTTTCAGCTGAGAATTGAGGAATAACTGGATTAATTGTCAATGGTGTTGTGGCAAAACTCCCAGGATCATAAGTTGGAAATTGATTTAATGAAGGTGTGTGTGTATTAAATGAAGGTGACTGTGGAAATTGGGGAGTATCGGAAAACATGACATTAGCCACTGGTTGAGGTTGTGGTGGTGGTGGATAAGAATCGGCACGTGAATATGGAGAAATATTCGGTGTCATATTGTTAATATTTTGAATACCAGTTATCGATGAACCGTAATTTTGATAAGTTGTCGTGTCCTTTAAATTTTTCGGTTTCATATTTGAATTCTCGTGCTTTGTTCGCGACTCAGTGACAAATGGATGACGCACATTAACGATACTCTGTGGCGCACGCAATGGGGGAAAATTAATTGGCGTCATTTTAGAAGTTGGCTCTTGATTTTTCCTTCCATTGTACGTTGAATCATTACGATTATGATGATGATGATGATGATGATGATTATTTGTAAAAGTGTTTTGATATCTGGATGTGAAGGAATTACGTGTTTTGTAATCGTGGCTTTTTGAATCGACTACTGGGGATTTTTTGTAATCCTTGGAAATTGAATAATGATCCTGGGATGGAGTGGCCGTTGTACTGGTGTTGTTGACTCCTCGAAGATTGTCGTAGGTGTGATTTGAAATGGAATTCTTCTCGCGTTGATCATTTGTTTTTAGATTCTCAGCAACGCCATTAACACGAATACGCGATGTTATTGTGCAATTGGCGTCTTTGTTTTTGAATCCATTATTACTTGTTGAACGGATTTGTGATTTTGTTGCACCACCACGAATTTTACTGGTGCAATAAAATTTCGAATCGTTTAAATTGTTATGATTTTTTGAAAGTAACGTATTGTTGGTCTTACTGTTGGTGGCGACGATTGGCAGAAGCAAAGCGCTGGCTCACTTCTTGGTCATTATTTTCAAGTATTCCAAAGCGTTCTGAGCGGCACTCGCTTGTGCATCTTTACTGGTCACACCGCTGCCGTAGCACACTGCTACAGGCAATGTTGATAACTGCACCAAACACTGAGATTTGCCTGCGAAAAAACAAAATATTTAGAACAATTCTGATTTATTTAAATCAAAATCCTCCTATCAATCGTTATTATTTTTAATTTTAAACTAATAAGACATTTAAAAGCAATTAAATTAATTATGCGAAGAATTTTATTACAAAATTTTAAAATCCTAATTCAATTCTTTAGAAGAATTTATTTGCTTTTTTTTAAATAGTTGAGTTTCATTAATAGTTTTGATTGGAAATTTTGAAAGTAATTGAATTTTATGAAGAATTTCTTTCAAGTTTTTTAAATAATCGCTTATATTATAAAAATTGTAATTAAATACTTTATGGTTGAATTTTTTAAAAATTGTTTTGAATATAATTACAGGCCTCGGATCGACTTTAACAAACAAAAAAAGTCGCTTTAGTCGATTAAAAATAGAAAAAAGTCGAAAAGGTTGATTATTTAATTCATTGCTGTCACAAAACTTCAAATTAATGAAAACTTGTATAATTTTGCTAAATAAATATTCAAATACTCTTTTTATTTCTTTATTCACAAGAAGTAAAAATTTTTAAGTTTCAACTTTTCAAATTTAATAATTTCTAAAAATTAAAACTATAACCCTTTTATAAATTTAATTACTTTCTACAATTTTTAACCAAACTTCATCTCTAAATCAAATATCTATATGAATTTTTCATCATTTTTTGCAAATTCTTCAAAAATTCAATTATTTAAATAAAAAAAGTCAAATTTTTTATAATAATTTAAACCGTCCATTTTTCTATATAAAAATATTAATTAAAGTAGAACATTTTCAAAAATTTTAATAAAGAAATTCGTAAAAATTAACTTTTTAAAAATATTTTTAAATGATTTATTGAAAATACAAAAAGTTTTACAATTAAATATAATTAAAAAATGTCAAAAAAACTGAAATTTCGTCAAATCTTTTCAAAACTGATTTAACTTTAGTAAAACATTTAAAAAATAATTCAAAATTTGTCAAAATCTTTTGAAAAATAATTCAGTTTTTTAAAAAAATAAAAAAAATAAATCTAATTTTTCAAAAAATTGTAATTATAAATCAATTATTTCTGAAAAACTCTAAAGTAATAAATTTAAAAAAAAATTTATTTACTTTATTCGAAGGTAATTGAATCTTACAAAATTGTAATAAAAGAATTGTAAGAATTAATTTTTTATAAATATTGTAATGTATAATTTTTCAAAAATAATTGAAGAATTATTGTATAATTTAAAACAAAATTATTTTCAAGAATTTTAATTGAAAATTTGGAATATATGATTATTTTCTCCAAAATGTTGAAAATAATTTTGAACAATTTTAATTTTATTATTTTGTGTATGAATTTTAATTTTTGGAAATATTGAGAATAATTGAATTTAAAAAGATTAGAACGTAATAATGCAGAGAATTATTCTTTTCTAAACTATTTTAATATTATTTTTAAAACCTATTTTTCATTAATTTTCATTTTTACTTAATCTACACTTAAAGATTATTTATCATAATTTTTGATAATTTAATATTATTTGAAAAATTTTCAATTAAAATTCTTTAAAATCTTTTTAATTGTAATATTTTGAAATATTTAATTAGAAAACTGATTGAAAAATAAATTTCCAAAAGTTTGTCTATAATAAGTTATACTTTGTACGGTATAAAAATCGAAATAAATTGTATTTTATACCAAAAATATTGTATTTTGTCCCAAAATTTTGAAGAAAAGTCGAAAAAGTCGCAATTTTTTAATAAAAGTCGATAAAAGTCGCATTATTTGAAAGTAGTCTAAAAAAGTCGAAAAAATCATAATATCCGAGGCCTGTAATTAAATTCCTCTGAAAAATTTTATTATTTATAGAAATAATTTAATTCTTGCGAATAATTTTACTGTTTTTAAAAATAATTGAATTGTTCCTGAAAATTTATTAGAAGTTTGGAAAATAAATGAATTTTATTTAAATTTTATTAAAAATTAGAAAAAATTTTACTGAATCCTTCAGTGAAATTTTATTAAAAAATTACCATAATAAAATTTGTATAAACAAATTGTGTCATTTTTTTATTTTCAAAGACAAAAATTTTATATTCTACAAGAATTTTCTTAAAAATTTGAAAAATAATTGAATTTTTGAGATTTAATCACTTTTAAAATTATTTTCAAGAGAATTGAATGTTTGTAAAGACTTTACTAAATATTTGAATTATTTTAATGGATTTATGCAAATTTCAGAGAATAATTTAATATTTACGTAAAATCTTATTAAAATTGCATTGAAAAGAATTAAATTCTTTCCAAGAGTTAATTTAAAATTTTTGAAAATATAAACAATAATTAAAAATTTACTTAATAAGTGAATTTTTCTGATTTTGATTATGAATTTATCCAAAAATAAAAAATTTTATAATTTGCATTATAATAAATTCAATGCCACATTCCGCGCACTAGAGCGCTAGTTATAAATAAATTACAATTTACAAAATGTTTACAAATAAACAAAGTTTATCAAAGATTAAAATAATCTTCAGCTTGATAGTAAAATTACAAAAAAGTTTTAGATACATTAGAAAAACTGTTAATGTATTTTAATTTTTTTTTCTTTTTTAATTTAAATTTTAATAAATAAAATCTACTATTGTAAATAATTTATTATTTGCAAATTAATTTATTAAACTAATTTATTGTAAGACGAAAACGAAAATGAAGTTCAAAAATTAATTTCTCATAGAACGAAATATGGCAGTTAGTACATTTAAAAGTATCACATGTTTCTTCCGTCTTTGTTGCGAAACCGGTCATAATTTCTAAACGAGTCGGCGCAGTGAATTATATCGTTCGAGAGCTTTCATTCACGATGGCAATAAATTTAGCGAAAAAGAATCTTCGAGTTTCAATAAAGAATATTTTAAAAACAATTGACGTACAGGAAAAATCACGACAAGGAGAAAAAGTTTTTCAAAAAGTGAGTACTAATTTTCTTTTTGTTTTCATTTCTAGAAGCGTGTAAATATATTCTTTACAGGTTAGCTTAATAAGAAAATATTTCCATTACATAGAATCAAGACAAAATTAAATGCTCATTGAATAATATATTTAAAACGCACGTTATTATTTGTAAAACTTTCTTTCATTTCTTTCAATTTTAAATTTACATTATTCAAAATTATTATTTAATTAATATTTATATGATTATTATTATTTATTACTGATATTATTATGATTCTAGCGACTATTAATATAATAACAATAATAATTATTATTATCATTATTATTATTATTATTATTATTATTATTATTTTGTAATGATTGAAACATCACTCGGCAAAATTTTAATAATAAAGTTGAAATTATTATTGTTTTTCTTGTTATCATTACATTTCAAATATCAGTTGTAACTATCTCACTAATATTCTTTTGAAAACTATTCCAATTTTCATTTTGTAGTTTTCTTTCGATAATTGTAAGATTAGTAACGTCGGTGAAAAAGTTGAAGTCATAATCAATGATTGAAGGAAAAAAAGTATTTTTCATGAAAAAATAATAAAATGCTTCGTTTTAAAATTTTCCCCTCTTAAATTATTGATAAAAAAACTAAAAACACTTTTTATACAAAAATGTATAAAAATGTAAATAGAAAAATATTAACATTTATTAAAATTTATATAATTTTAATTAAATCGTTGAATATAAACGTAACATTCAGAAACGTGGTTCGACTTTAATTTTAGAGTTTTAGAGTTTTTAATTTTAGAGTTTTAGAGTTTTTAATTTTAGAGTTTTAGAGTTTCTTTTTTTTCACATTTTCTAGTTGACTGCCTTGCCTCAATATATTGAAGGCAAAAGGGTTTCTCTCTTTTTAAGTACCGACGATGAAATAGACACAAAACGAATACTGAAAGATCTCTTTGAAAAACAGAAGGAAGTATTCGTTCCTCGTTATGGAGGTTCGAAAATGCAAATGGTTAAATTGAATTCGATGAGCGATTACGAACAATTACCCCTCACGAGTTGGAATATTAAACAACCGCATAAAAATGACATAAGAGAAGATGCCCTTGAAACTGGTAAAGAAAAATTAATTTTACTTTTACTCCATTCTAATCAATTTAATTGAATTAATAATTGAATATTATTTCGAAATTCTATTAACATTACTCGAAATCCTATTCATTTGGAATGAAGTGTAGTGTTAAATAATGCAAAATTAGCATTAATTTTAAGTGAATATTCAATTTAATTAAAATACGTCACTATTTTCACTTTGTAGGTGGGTTAGATTTGATAATTGTTCCTGGAGTCGCGTTCAGTCGTGAAGGTAAACGCTTAGGTCACGGGGGAGGATATTATGACTCTTACTTGAGAAATATCGCGAAACTACAAGAACGAAAGCCACATTTGATTGCAGTTGCATTTAATGAACAGATCTGCGAGGAAATTCCTACCAACGAACTCGATTACGAAGTGGATTTAGTTCTTACCGCAAATTCCAATAACTGAAGAGACTGGATATTTCTAGAAATGTGCTCATGAAATTTCTATTTTTTTTTATACTTTTGTAAAAACTTGTACACTTAATTATTTTAATATTATTTCAATCTTAATTTTCTTAACTTACTATTAGAATTTGTTTACTATCTTAATTTTACTATTAGAAACAATCGACGAATTTAAAATATATATGTTTTCTACTGAAATAAATGTTTTTTTAATAATAACTATCCGAGAAATAATAAAAAAGGAACTTACCACTAATCGATTTTTCCTCAATATCCACATAGGTCACTTCAAATTGCTGCTCGGAAGCAATTTCCTGCAAGAACTGCACCAAATTGACATCACCATCATTCAGGCATGTATTCTGTAACAATATTAATTGTATTAAAAGATTTATATTCGGTAATTTAAACCAAAAAAATTGTGAATGAAAGTGTTTGTTTCTTTTTGAAAAGAAAAAGTGAAACACAAAATGAGAAATTGAAAGAAAACAATTTTCGTTGAAATACAAACCTGTAGCTCAAACAGTTTAACACCCGTAGAAGATTTAAGATTCTTGTGAAATAGTGAGACTTTGTGACTGTGGGCGGTTGTCAAAGTCGAGATTTTGCTTTCTTTCAAATCGGCATATCGAGCGCTCAAATTTGCATTTCTTTGAATAATCTATAACGGACAATTCGACAGAATAAGAGCAAATGTACACTTAAAAATGCTGATACTAGAAAAATAAATGTATTTAAGAAATTATAAAACAAAAGAAAGAAGTGGAAATGATCCAAACTTGAAGTTTTTCTTTTTTTTTTCACGAAACAAATGGGTCAGGACGGTAAATCTTTGTTAAGAACGAAAGAAAAATTGTCCGTTATAGATATTAGGAAATAAAGAAAGGTTTTTTTTTGTAAAAAAAATTTTTTTTTTGCGAAAAGGCAAAATCACTTCCACTTCTGTACGCGATCACCATTCACACAAGTAATAATTGTTTACTTTCATTCATAATGTACAGAAAGCATTTTTCCTGATGCGAAAAGCATTTTTTTTTTGAAAAAATAATTAAATACCTCGTCATCATCAGGTGCAGTTTGTGTTTGTTCTGAAGAATCGCGTAAATTCTGCCACATTTTATGCGCCGCTTGACGTTTCGCGAGTTTCTTACTCTTCCCTTGACCAATTTGGCGATATTTTAAAATTGAACAGACAATGGTGAATTGTCTCTCGTGTGGCAAACCCTCTTCACCTTCCATTGAATATTTCGGCGGTGGCCAGTGACGGGACATGCACATCTCTTGTAACGAGCCAATTGGATTATTGATCACTTTTTCCTCGCCGTAATTTCCCTGCATTTCTTGTAAACCCTGCGAACTGAGAAGGAAAATAAATTATTATTTTTTAGAATTTGTTGAAGTTTAAATTTAGTAAAGTTTAATATTATTTAAATTTGTTAAACATTTGATATGATAGTAATTGGGAAAAACTTACTCTGGAATACTGTTTGGAAGAGGAGCATCGGCAGTTTCGGTATTGACGCCGATTAATTTATCCAAAACGGCTTTGGCAGCCGCGTGTTTTGCCTCCTTTTTGGACCTGCCGGTCCCCATTGCTGAAACGATTGGATCTGCTTCAATTGTAAAGATCTTATAAATTAACATCATTATCCTTTTATTATTCGTGGTTTATTTTTTTTTTTATAGAAATTGGTGGACCTTGTCAAGTTTATCTCACCATGTAATTTAACAAAAGGGGGGAGAAAGTTTGATAAAAATTGTACGAACCAACAACATCAGCAACGGTAACACGATAGCGAAACGTAGGCTCATGAATTGCGCCTTCAATTTGGACCAGCTCATATTTTGGAGTTGTGCCTCTGCGTGACAATAATTCCTGAAGCACTGAAACAGGTGTCTTGCCAGGCAATGCTTTCATTTCCAATCTTGCAGCCTCATCCAAGGGCAATGCTTCAGACATCAGAGCATGCATTGTCACGCGATTTCTGCCGCGAGTTCTTCCCGAATTAGCAGAATGATTAGGCACCACTCCAATCATATTGGTCCCAACTTGCTGGGAATGTCGCATTTCATCCATCGTATTTTCCTGAAAATTCCACACTTTAATTCAATTCAAAGTCGAATTTTCACAAAAACAATAAATACAGTTTTTAAATTAATAGTTTTTAAACTAATACAATTTTTCAAATATTAACAATTCTTCACTTTAACATTCTTTCACTAAATTAAAGAATTCCCTGCAGACTCTTGAATAAATTATATTTACCTCCATTGATTTCTTCAAAAATGTACGACTTCAGTGGACAAGCAATTCCCTGAAATAAAATTATTAGAAAAATTGAAATATAAAAGCGCACCAGTGACCAGACATAGTTGAAGAAAAAAACACTAATACAATAATAGAAAACACTTCACGTGCACGAACAATAAAAATATGTACTAAAAATATTTTTTCCACTTTACAACCCAGAATGAGCAGATAAAACTAATTCCCCCACCAGAAGTTTTCAAAATACGAACAAAGGTAACAAAACGAAAATATTCGAGCAAAAAATAAATATTTATGACGTTTTCACTTGAAATTTTTTCCCCTCTGAATATCTTGTTAATTTCTCCACTTGTCATTGAAGCATGCTAATTAAAAAAAGAACTCCGACTCTCGACTTTTTTACAGACAATATTAATTTTCCCCAAAGGAAAAATTCAATCCTTATTAATTCATCATGAGAAATAAATGTTTTAAGGGGAACCGGCCGGCGGCCATATTTTGTTTGTAGGAAAAAATTGATTGATTTTGTAATAGAAAAAAAGATGTACCATAATATTTGTGTAATTACGAATTACATTGTAATATCGAATAAATAATATGAACAGCGTGTTTATTAATTGATAATAAGGAGACAAAATTAATAAATGAAAATATATACGCCCCAAATAGAGGCCGGTGTTGGGAGCACATCGACCGCAACAAGGTGTAGAAAAAAAGTCATCAACTTTTACTCACAATTTTGTGGACGACTTTTAACAAATCAGCTGGCTCCAGTGGCAGGCCAATTCCTATGCGAAAAGCGAATCCCGCTTTTTGTGATTGATCCAAATCTCACAAAAAGCTTGATCCGTTTGACGACAGAAAAATGGTTCGTCAACTACGTTTGCAGCGGCTTGGCGTATGTGATGTGATAATTGCGCAAACTAGTTTCAAAACGTGTTCATTTCACGCATCTACTTGGTTCATTTCCGGTGTGGTTCAACGGAAATTGTTAAAAAAGTGAAATATTTGAAATAGGAAATAGAGTTTGATTTTAATCCAATTGTTAATATTGCAATTAATAGTAGAATGATTAATTGTAGTAGGTAACTTGAACCAAATGATGGAATTCTTCAGAAAATAATAATATTTTGTCTTCTGAGAGTTATATTATTGGTTCTAAAATTCAAAATAGTTGCGCGCTGGAAGGCTTGCCAACGGTTACTTAGCAACGGTTGGTAACATGTTTTATTAGTATCATAGAGGAAGGGACAGAGGGACGAGTGTTTCCTCCAGTTTGTAGTCGCCATTACAGTTTAACGACGCTTGATTTCTCGATATAAGTATCGAGTTAAATGTAATAATATATTTTATAAAGTATTAATTGGATTTTGATTGTCTTTGGAAAATGAGTGATATGGAGGTGAGATCTATTGCATTTAATATTTGATTTTTTCCTCTCTGGTATGACTTTTGCATGTGATCAAAAACTCAACCGTTATCGATCCGAACTAATATCCCCTGCAAAATTTATTTTTATTCTCAGAAAAAAAAGAAAATGCCTACATTTTACACGCTTTATAATTAGTCTTGAAATAATTATTTTCAGTTCCCTTTGTATTTTGAGTTACACCAGATATTAGAAAATTACATAAGATTTTCAATTTGTTTGTTTGAAATTGTTAATCGTTAAAATAAATATTAACGTGGCAATACATTTTAATGAACGAATTTATTATAACGAATGACATGACTTTTTTTTATGTTTACTGATAAAATTGCTTTTTGAAAACAGCTTTTTTCATCCCCTTCCGCGTGAAAGTATTGATTGTTTTTTCCCTCCCAATGGCCCCTTCCTGTTTATCTTTTTGGCAGCATACTTTTTTTTTATTTTCTACTTCATTTTACACTTCGTTTGATTTATAATTTTTTCGATAAACATTATTGGATGCACATTGCGTAAATTTTGTCTTATGTTTGAAAATGTTTTTTTAAAACGTTATAAATAAAACGTGAGTTTATTTTATATGTACTCGTGACGGACGAGTAGAACTGACACGAATTTTTTGTTTTTTCTGATTTTTTCCAAGAGAAAACATTTGGTTGAGTGTTAATAAATAAATGGTGTTTAATCGATTACGTCAAGAGTCGAGTTTCTATAGTGATTTATCTAAACAAGAAGATAACAAGATTAAATTTCGAAAGAATGGAATTTTGTGTAAGCTTTTTTTTAAATCCCTAAGTATTATAAATAGTTTTTTTGTTTATCTGAATTTAAAACCCTATTTGCATTTAAGTACAGGGTTGCCACAAGTCAGCAATTGTTATTAAAAGTACTCTAAAAAACGAATTTTTAGAATTTGTATACAGATCTTTGGTGTTTTTTTTCGTTTGCCTCACAAACTACTAAACTTCCACGAATTCAAATACAAAACCTTAAAAATTTGTTTTTATTTCAGACAGGAATGCATTTTTTTAAAATTATTATTTAATTATTTCAAAAGTTTTTACGCATATATCTTGATAAATAACAAAATTCTTCACTGAAAGTAAATTATTTTAATGTTCCTAAAGTTTCGAACGTTCAAATGAACGATAATATTTTTTTACTTTTTCTAATTTGTATTTCTCTACACAAAATTATTTTTTAGATTAAAAGAAATTATTTCTAAACTAAATATTGTTTAATTTCAATTATTTTTCCTTTTTTGGATAGAAATTTTCAAAAACACTTGAGGTCCACAAAAATTTTGTTCATTTGAACGTTCAAAACTTCAGCCACATTTATTTTAAGGGATCTTAACAAAATTCTTTAGAAAATTTAAATATTTTCGTAAATAACAATATTCATCACAAGAATTCAATTATTTTCAAAACTGATATAGTTTTAACAAATATTTCGTCAAGAATCCAATTATCTTTATAAATAGCAAATTTGTTAACCAAAAATTCAATTATTTTCAAATTTTACATAAAATTCTTTACAAAATTTCAATTATTTTCCAATAGCTTTTCGTAATTCAATGACTTTTAATATTCACTACTTTCGTAAAATATATTAAAATTTTTTTATATAATTCTACGAAAACATTAAATTATTTTTATCGCAGAATTTCAAAAAATTTTGTGTGCAGTTTAAAATGAATTCCTCCAAAAATATAATTATTGTTAAAAATTTCATTAAAATTCGACGTCAGAATTCAGTTTAAAAAAACAGTCATAATTTAATAAAATAATGAAATTCACTGCAATAAAATCAATTAATTTAATAAATAACTTTTAACTCCTCGTAGAGAAACAATTATTTTAATAAAATTTTGAGTAATTCTGCATAAAAATTCAATTGTCTTGATAAAGAATAAAAATTTTTCCATAAAATCAATTATTTAAAGTAATTTAAGTAAAATTCTATTCCAAAATACAATTATTTTGATAAATATCGAAGATCATCACAAGAAATCAATTCTTTTGAAAAGTAATAAAATACTTTGCAAAAATGGAATTATTTTCAAAATTTTTAACAAATATTTCGTCAAGAACTGCTTTTTTTAAATACGTAGCGCAATTCTTCTCAAGAAGTCAATTATATTGAAAAATTTTAATAAAATTCTTGTCAAAATTTCAATTATTTAAACAAAATTCTTTAAAAGTTTTCAGTGATTTTCAAAAATTGTGCGATAAAATTCTTTATGTTAATAAGTTTCAGTAAAAATTGAATTAAATTTCTTAAAAGAAATCAATTATTTTCAAAAGTTGTTAATAAAATTCTTCATCCAAATTCAATTTTAAGAAATATTCAACTATTGCATAAATTATTTAATTGGATTTTGAAAAAGATTCAGATTAAAATCTTTCTAAATCTCAGTTTTTTTTATACTTTTCACTAACAAGTCTGTAGGAAAAAAACAAAAAAGTTTAATTCAATTTTTTTCAAACTATATTAAAAGTTTTTATTTCTACTATACATTTAATTGAAGAATTCCTAAATAATCAAAATTTCATAAAATGGAATTATAAACAGATGGATTTGAAATTTCTCAAAGAACTTTTTCAAAAATAAAAATAATTGATTTAAAGAAGAATTTTAGTTAAAAATTTTAGAAATTGGAAAATAATAGTTGAATTGAAATTATGAAAATAATTTTAAAGAAGTGACAGTAACAGTATTTTTGTTTATATAAAAATATTCCTTAGGGCGGCGAAAAAAATTAAAATTCTTTCTGAAAATCAAGGAAAAGTCAGGGAAAAAAGAAAATTAAGCTTTTGTGGCAAACCCTAAATGAGAGGAATCTCTGGAAATTTTCTTTGTCCTGAGATTTCTCATTTATTTGAAAGTTGAATGAATGTTTTTAATTGTTAAAATTATTTGAAGGGTGACATGACAAAAGGGAACAAGTGACAATTTTTCGAAATTGTGGTTTTTTATAAAAAAAAAAAAAATCAGGAGAATTCATTTACACAGTTCTGTAAAAGGATTTTCTTGTAAAAATTTTTTTAAACTCGTTTTTAATAAAGATACAAATTAAAAAAAGTAGCCTACATTTTTACCTTCAGTGTAATTCAGTTGAAAAAGCAAAAGAAATTATTATTATGAATATGTTAATATGGTTAAAAATATTGCTTTCTTTTCGATATAATTAAATGAACATAAATATTCGCTGAAAAATTTGATGTCTATTTAGAAATTATGATTTATTTTTTGTCTAATTTTCAACAATTTAAATATTCTTCTTCTGTAAATTTGTAAATATTACTGTTTGTCTATTTAGTATTTGAAAATTTCGGCACTGTTTATTTTCAGAAGTAAAGATTTAAAGAACAATTTTCTTGAAAACAAACGATGTTTTTAAAGCAAATTGTTTTTGCATTCAATTCGTCGATTTAATATTAAAAAAATAATTTTTTAGTTTCTTTTTAAATTATTTTATTTTTTACGTCGGTGAAGTTCGCAACGTTTATGATCAACGATTGAAAGAAAAAAAATTATTTTCTTACCAAAACGAATAAAATTTTTTGCTCACAAATATTTTTTATATGTAAATCAATATTCAAAAAATTAAACGTCCTATTATCTGTACAAGAATTTTTAAAAATTTGATTGAAAAAATATTTTTCTTAAGAAATCGTTGACTATAAACGTTGTGAACTTCACCAAAGTTATTTTTTTAACAATTAATTTGGTAAGAAAACCGTGCACATTTAACGGTAACGCCAAAAATGGTCTAGTTTCACTTATTTTTCTCACTAATTTCAAGGTTTATCTTTATAAATTGTATTTTTACTGGTAAAGTGAAATAATATTTCGAAATGTTTTTTTCTGAGTGTTTTCTTAAATGATTAGGGAAATTTTTAAATGTGCTTTTTTCGATTCCTGTAAAATCATGAAATTGTTACTTGATCCTTTTTTTTGTCACACAACCCTTCATTTAGTTTTGATAAGAATTTAAGAATGATATATTAATTACGTATTCTAAAAACTGTAGAGGAGTGGAAGTCGGAGTGCAAGTCCGAGAAGAGCACGCACAGCAGAGGGCATCAGGGATTCGCGTTCACGTTCACGATCAAGGAAATCTCGCGAGAGGAAGGAAGCTCACAGGCCAATGAAGGAGTACTCGAGGTCCCGCAGTCGTTCCCCATCGCGAGGAAGAAAAACTTATCGTGCCAACAAGTATGGTGGAGGTGGTGGTGGAGGAGGAGGAGGTGGTCATCGGAGTCGCAGCCGGAGTCGATCACCGTACAGAGCATCACGCTATTCACGCAGCAGGTCTCGATCTTACTCACGCTCGCGTTATTCGCGCGACGAAGACAGAAATCTATATCGTTCACACTCTCGCAGTCCTATGTCATCTAGAAGACGTCACGTTGGAAACCGGGATAACCCCTGCCCATCCAGTTGCCTGGGAGTCTTTGGCCTGTCCATTTGCACCACCGAGGAACAGATCTACCACATCTTCTCCAAGTACGGTCCAGTAAAGCGTGTCATAGTCGTGATCGATGCCAAGGTAATAAATTCATTTTAATTTTCAATCTACTGAACTAATTTATTTTCAAAAACAAATACTTCCCTTAGTTCGGAAATTTTTTATTTCCTTTCACATTGGATTTAAATTCAATCTAAGGGTATATGAAAAAAAAGCCAGAGATTTAGAACGTTCGCTTATGAAGACAACGCATAATGTTAAAGGCCTCTGGCGACAGAATAGAATTAAAAAAAAATTTTATTACCGCTCGCTGTTATTATTTTATCATGTCACTAACGTTTTTAGCTGTTTAAGAAAAGAAGAAAATTTGTATTCTTTTGGTGAGGCCGAACTTATTTTATTTTATTTATTTTTATTTATTTTCGACAAAATTACATAGTTTACATGATGATTAATTGAAACTTTTTCTTCTATTTCTTCCATCGTAGACACGAAGATCGAGGGGATTTAGTTTCGTGTATTTCGAATCACCGGAAGATGCTAAAGTTGCCAAGGAACAGTGCACGGGAATGGAAATCGATGGTAGACGTATAAGAGTTGATTTTTCCATCACTCAAAGGGCGCACACACCAACACCTGGTATCTACATGGGAAAACCTACGCATCTCAATGAACGTGAATTTTCCGGTTCCAGACGCAGAGAGTAAGAAAATCTCCGATATTATTTATTCTAATTTGGCAAAACTGAAATGCCGTAATTTTATTTTTCACTTCGATTAGATTGAGAGTTATGTTTCTACTTTTAAAAACGTAGAGATTTAAATTTTATCACTAAACTGTAGAAACAGTTTTCAATTTCAATGTCTTGTTTTTTAAAATAAGAAACAATTGTCGTTCTAAACTAGTGTAAAATAAAATTACGGCATTTCGGTTTTGATGAAATTTTGAAAATTCTCTTTACAGAAATAGTTACAGAGGAAGTTATCGTCGTTCGCCGAGTCCTTATTATAGAAAACGCTCTCGTTACGATAGGTCAAGGACTCCTTCTTATTCACCACGTAAGTTCGAACGTCCTTCATTTAAAGATTTATATTAGCGTGCAGACAGTAAGCAAAAATATGACACGATACTACAAGTATTTTTTTTACGAATTGATGGTAGTGGAGCTTATTGACATTGATGGAAATAAATTTTGTACACTGAAATACATTTCACATATGTAAACGAAATTTAACTCGTGGGAATTTCAATATATTTGGAATGCAAAGATGATTTATTAACTACTTTTTCAGGGTTGCCATAGATCAGGGAAGTCAGGAAAAGTAGAATGGATCAGACAAATCAGGGAATTTTTATTTTTATTAAAAGCACTGGAGGAAATTAAATTTTTATTATTCAAAAGAAAATTCTGAATCTGACAATGATCTCTTTTTAAATAACTTGTTTTTTCAAAGCCTATCATAAAATTATTACTTACATATTTTTAAAGTATAATTTTACTCAAATATTTCAAAATTAATTCAATTTTAAGAGTTGTTTACAATTTTTGTAAATAGATGAATTTTAAAAGGTTCAATTTTCCATTTCATAAAATTTCAATTGAGCATAAATGTCATTAGAAATTTTAAAGCATTCAGATTTTTGAAAAATGTTAATAATTCAAATTCTTCTGAAATTATTTAAATTTTTTAATATATATTTGATTAAATTAATTAATTATTAAAAATAATGGATTTGTATAAGAAGATTCGTTAAAAATACTAAAAAAATATTGAATTTTAGAGAAGTTACAAAGAATTAAAAAACTACAATTACATTTAAACATTAAAAAAAATTCACGTTAAAATTTTAATAATCTTTATAAATAATAAACATCTCCAAAATTCAATTATTTTCTGAAATTTTAACAAAATTCACTTATAATTTCAATTCTTTTCAAAAATTTTCCAAAATAATTCAATTATTTAATTAAAATTTCAATATATATGTCTACGCAAACATATATTTATTTTCATGAATAATAAAAATTTCACATAAATTCTATTATTTACAATCTATATTTCTTTGGAGAAATTTGACTACAATTAAATTAAAAATAATAATTGAAGAATTTTCTTATTAACACAAATAATTGAATTATTGCAAAGAATTTCATTAAAAATTTTCCAAATTTTTTTTTAAATAAACTATTTTCTTCAATAATTTTAATTAAAAACTTTGAAAGCAATTGAATTTTATGAAGAATTTCTTTCAAGTTTTAAAAAAAATTGCTTCTGTTAAAAATTATAATTAAATACTTTATTGTTGAAGTTTCTTAAAAATTTTTGAATATAATTGAATTTCTGTGAAAAATTTTATTATTTCTAGAAATAATTTAATTCTTGCGAAGAATTTTACTATTTTTAAAAATAATTTGATTTTTTCTTAGGATTTATCGGAAATTTGGAAAATAAATCAATTTTTCGAAAAATTTTATTAAAATAGGAAAAAATGTTACTATTTATGAAAATAATTGAATTCTTTCGAAGAATGTTATTCTGTATGTAAATAACTATTTTTTGGGAAGAGTTATTTAAAAATTTTTGAAAATATAATCAATAATAATCAAATATTTACTTAGTAGATGAATTTTTAAAACTTTGATTATTAATTTATCAAAAAAGTTAAATTTGAAAATAAGAAAATTTTGTAATTTGCATTATAATAAATTGAATATCATGTTTCGCGCGTAACATTTGTTAGTTTTTTTATTAGTTTCTTTGCAATAATTCAATTATTTTTGTAAATAATAAAACTCAACGCAGAATTTAAATAATTTTTATACAATTTTGAACAAATTCTTCGAAAAATGTGATTTGCTGAAAAAAAGTTTTTTAATTCTCAAAAAGAATACAATTATTTAATACATTATTTATTTTTGTATTAAAATAATTCAATCCTCCTAGAATTTTCTAATTAAAAATGATTTAAAAATGAACGTTAGTTAAAATTTTAGA
Organism: Leptopilina drosophilae; assembly: GCA_032873175.1. Lineage (NCBI taxonomy): Eukaryota > Metazoa > Arthropoda > Insecta > Hymenoptera > Figitidae > Leptopilina > Leptopilina drosophilae. The sequence continues at coordinate 43,343,525 of CM065480.1, read as the reverse complement.
TAACAATTAAATATTAAAGTTATAATAACATTATACTATTATTTTTATTATTATAAATAATAAAACTTATCGCAAAATTTCTTTTATTTTTAATACAATTTTAATCTAATTCTTCGAGAAATGTAATTATTCTTAAAAATTATTTTTAAAAATATTAAAATTTATCGCAAAAGTTTTATTATTTTTAATACAATTTTAATCGAATTCCTCGAAAAATGTAATTATTCTTAAAATGTTTTTAAAAATTCTTCAAAATAATTCAATTATTCAATAAGTTATTTATTTTTGTATTTAAATAATTAAAGAGCAAGTTTTCAAATGCAGATAAATCCATTTCTTTTAAAACATCGAGTTAAACGCAAATTTAATAATTTAAAGACCGCACAAATCTTCCTGTCATTTTGTATTTTTAAATTAATTGTTGTGGTTATGTCAGGAATATCATTTGTTTCAAATCTCTCGAAATGAGAAAATATGAATTTATCAAGTTTTGAAAACTCGCTCCTTAATTGAATTCTCGTTCAATTTTCTAATAAAAATTGATTTAAAAATGAATTTTAGTTATAATTTTAGATAATTGAAGATTGAATGAATTTTAAAATTTAAAAATGCTTCAAATTAAGATCTTTGAAAATCTGAATTTTCCTATTTTCAACTAAAAATTCTATAGAATTAATTTTGTTTGAAAAAGTTAAATTGAATTTTTTAAAAATTATTTGATGCTTTTATTTTCCAGTACATAGTTAATTGAATAATTTTTTAAGTTAATTGAATAATCTTTTAATTAAAATTTCGTAAAATTGAATTGTAAACAAGTGGATTTGGATTTTCTCAAAGAACTCTTTCAGAAAAATAATTAATTTAAAGAAGAATTTTGGATAAATATTTTGGAAAATAATAATTGAATTGAAATTATGAAAATAATTTTGAAAAAGTTACAGTAACAATATTCTTATAATATAAAATATTGATTTTATCATTCGTAATGGTTGAATATTTACTTAAAAGAGAAGTTACTGTTGGTTTTCGAATAATTTTACAATTGGAGAAGTTCGTAAATAAATGTAGCAAAACATTTTTTTTTTTTTTGAGTATCTAGTCATTTTTAGAGTGAATCAGAATATTCTTTTGAGTCAAGAAAAAAGTAAAAATTTTGTCTTCATATCAGGAGAAAAAGTCAATATTTTATCTGAAAATAAGGGAAAAACGAAATAAAATTTTTGTTCCACCTCCATTATTGTAATTCAGTGATACAAAATTTGTATAATATAGCTTTAAATGTGAAGAATTAGATATTTAACAAAATTTACAGTCGTTTACTTATTTACATGTTTAATCTGTTTTAGAAATAAACGCTGTAAAATTTGAGAGAAGAGATTACCGATAAATTTTTAGTTTTAATAAATAACATCGAGAGACTACCGATATAATATTAACGTTTCTTGAACGTTGAGAACTATTTCGAAAATTTTGTTTTCTTTTTTTCTTTTTTTTTTGCAAAATTGCTAGACTTAGAATTTATAGTGATCTGGTGTTTTTTTTCTTTTTTTTTAATCGTATTATATTTTTGTAAACTGTCGGCATTAAATGGGTCATTAATACAAAAAAAAAAAATAAAATCGTCAAGTGTGTGAATAAACGAGAGTGGGATACAGGAGCATCAAGATATACGGTAGTTGCTAAGTACCCAATAACCTGGATCAAACAATCATAGTCTTTGTTGCTTAATGAATTTCAGGTCGGTATTAAGTGACACGAGTGTGGTACGAGAAGCCAGATGGGTTGTGGGAGCCATTTGTGTGACTTGACCCTATGACCCTTTTTCTTCTAACTATATTAAGGGTCAAAAACGTTCAAATAACTACATTTAAAATTGTCGCTATTCTCACCTTACCTACTTTATGGTGCATAGTGTACTTTGTGTTTATTAGCATGCTATTTAATACTTTTTCCAAAAAGAAAAGTAACATTTTTCAATTAATTGACGAATAGAAAACAAAAAAAAAATATGGGAACAAGAAAGAAATTTTTTTCTTGCACTTAAAATAGGAAGGTTAGAATGGATGTTAAAAGCCTTATGTTCATTCATAAAAAATTTGACAACTTTGCGAGTTTGAAAATAAGGCTTGTGATATTGTAAACGTAAAATGAAAACCACGATATGTAAAGGTTGGAATACAATTTTGATTGCTTTTTTTGTCTTCTCTTGCTTCCTAAAATATAGTTTTCTGCTTCAATTTGTATTCCAGTCAAATTAATTTAGTTTGGGTACTGATTCTCTTTTTTGTAAATGTTTATTTTCAACAACCCTTTAAAGTACCTAAAAAAACTGATATTGATATATTAAAGAAAAGCAAAAAAACAAAATCATAATAATATTAAATTATTTAAAGCGATAAATAAACAAATGAAAATGAAGAAAATAAAATGTACGTTCTCTAACATGTTTGTTTGTTTATAAGGTTTTGAATCAAGAGGTATTGGATGATAGAGGGAAGTTTGAAGTTTCACTCTGAAAAGTATGAAAATTTTGCAAAGAAAAAATCGAAGACAAGATTTCTCTCTCAAGATGTTTCTCATTCAAGAAACGAAGGTTTTTCGCGCTTGTGACAAAGAATATGATCCAATCCCATTCATTTTGCGGCTGAAAATATATTGTCTCAAGCATTTGAAGAACTACGAGTGCAATAATAATTGCAAAAAACTTCAAGAAAATATAAGAAAATATCGTTGGGCAACGAGCCCCTAAGCCGGACAAGTCAGTGGTTTGGGGGTGAAACAGAATCGAACATTTATATGAAAAATTTTCAAGAAAAAAAAAACGTCGGAATTGAATTATTTTTTTTTAAGTTCATGTTTTTTTTCTGCTTCTTCTTCTTCTTGCAATAAACAGGGGTGAGTTTTAATAGTGCTCGCAAATTTATAATGATCATATTCTTTCTCCGATAATTTTATATACCAATCACCGGTGAATAGCTTTTTGCTAAAAAATGAAAAAGAAAATAAAAATGTTCCATAGTTTCTTATCCTCACCTCATCCCTCCACCATCCTACCTCCATATTTCGATTAATAGTGGCGTAATTGAAACATCTTAATTACTATTGAATTTATCATCTGTTTTTACTAAATCTTCAATAAATTCTTATTTGGTTATAGCAAACAATGGCATTTTTTATTTTAATTTTAGAATCGTTGAATTACATTTTCATTTTAACAGGATGAAGATTAACAAGAGAAATAAATTATTTTCTTTTAAAATTTTTTTGCTTGTAAAAATTAAAGAAAGGTAAGTATATTTATTGTATTTACTTCGTTTTGATTCGTATTTATAATATTTCATAGATAATGAATGTGTAAAAATTAAAAAAAAAATATTAAATCCACTGTAAAAAATAAATATTCTTGTATATTAATTATTTAGAGAATAAATATATCAAATTCACATTGGCAACTATAAAATATATTTTTTATTTAATAATAAATTAATTAATTAATAAAATAATAATTAATTACAAATTATAATTTATTTCGTAAAAAATAAATACATATTTATATTTTTTTATTTATATTATTTCTGCTATTTATATATTTTTACTCCCTATTTTTATTTCTTTTAACTCTATATTTATATTATTTATTTTAGTAAATAATTATTATTACAAATTATCTTTTGTTATCTTTATTATAAATTATATAAATAATATAATTTTTACATTATAAAATTGTTATTACATTGCGGAGTGAATAAGTAAAAAATCGAAATATTTAAAAATTTGTCAATTGAATTAATAATACATAAAAATCAATTTAAAAAACTAAATTATTTTCAACAAATATTTAAATTTCCCGCCACAAAATACTGGGGCGACATCTGGATTGTTTCAGTGTGTCGTTTTCAGGTTAGGTTTGGAATCAGCTGATAAGTGTCAAAAATATAATAACAGAAGGCAGATTGTTAATTAAAACGCCAGCGTAATTAGAATATAAATAATTAATTCTCGAAGTGTGTTAATATTAATGAAGTATAATGTTGTCGTCAATAGTGAAAGAACATCAAAGTAAACAAGCAGCAAGAAAAGAAAGACAAGGTAAGAAGTATTTAGATTACTTTTTACAACAATTTTCTCATTTCTAAACAAACATCATTTGTTTATAAATAAAGGATGGAATAATTAATTATTGTATTTTTATTTATAGAACAAAAAAGAAAAGAAGCCGTTCAAGCTGCAAACAATTTAACTCAAGCATTAGTTGATCATTTAAATGTGGGGTTAGTTTTTTTTCTCCTGTAAATTCTAATTAATCCTAATATTTATTTATTATAGCTCTAGGATAATAATTTTAATAATAATATTGTCCAGGGTGGCCACATGTTAGTAAAGTCAGTGAAATGTCAGTAAAACAAAATTCTAGTCAGTAAAGTCACGGAAGTGATAGAAAAAAACATTTTTCTTAGGGAAATTAAGAATTTTATGGTTTTTTTAACTTATTTTCTAAAATTGCAAATTTTTAATATGAACTGCAACTTATTTTAATTTTTATAGTACGAAAAATAACAATAATAAAAATTTATTTTTAAGATAATTAAATTTTTCAAATATATTTATAATAAAAATTGTTTTGTATAATTGTAATTTTGTAAAACTTAATTGAAAATAATTATTTTTTAAAACTATTTTGTAACAATTTTTAAAAATCAAGTTTTAACGAAATTTTAATTACAAATATGGAAACTAATTGAATTATTAAAAATTTGTATGAAAAAGTTTTTAAATGTTAATTTAAAAATAAAATTTAATGAAGTTTAGTTTCTAGTTTTTAAAAATTTAATATTTTTAGTTTTTTCATTTACATATTTCCGTGAAAAAATTCAAATACAAAATAGCAACATTTTAGAATTATTTTTAACAATTTGGAAAGAAATTATATTCTGAATTTTTAATTAAAATTCGTTAATAAATGAATTAGTATTTTTAAATTATACAAAAATTCTTTTAAGAAATTCAGTTATTTTTAAAAAATTACATTAAAATATTTTTAAAAACTTATTCTCAAAATAGTTTTATTTTAATTTTTTTAAATTCAATTATCTTTGAACTAAGTTTATAAAAATTTACTATTTTACATTTATTAAATTTCCGTGAAATTATGATTTCACTTGTAATTAAAATTCTTCAAAAATTTGATTTTGTTTATTTAGCATATTTTTCAAAACTTCAATTATTATTAAAAGACTTTACCGAATTTTAATTGTTCGGAAATTTTTCAATTGTATCTATAATTAAAATAACTACTATTTATTTTGAAAAAATTATTTGTAAGAATTTATTTTTTATACTTTTTTGAAAATATTATGTCTTAATAACTTGAGAAAAAATAGGAACAGTTACAATTAATTATAAAAAATTGATTTTTTGTATTTAAATAATTGGATTCTAAAGGAACTTAAAAATTAAAAAAAAATTATAAAAATTTAATAGGTATTAATAATAATAATAATAATAATAATAATAATAATAATAATTTTAAAAAGTAATAATTGATCTGGAGATTAAGTTTAGTTGAAATTTATAGAAAATAATTGAATTCAAGAAAGATTATAATTGTAAATTTTAGTTTTAAAAATTATTAAATTTCATAAATTTTATTCATTTTTTGTATAAAATGCATATTTTGCTGTAAAAAGAATTTTGTTGTCAAGGAAAAAATTTTAATGTCAGTAAATTGTTAGGGAAATTGAGAAACTGAAACTTGTGACCACCCTGATTGTCGTGACAATTGTTTTCAATTATATACTAAAATATTTAATGATTTCAGAGTTGCACAAGCATATTTAAATCAAAAGAAACTTGATGCTGAAGCAAAACAACTTCAAACGAGTGCAACAAATTTTGCAAAACAAACACAATCGTGGTTAAATTTAGTTGAATCGTTTTCGAGTGCCTTGAAAGAAATAGGAGATGTTGAAAATTGGGCACGTAGTATTGAAGGCGATATGAGGACGATTGCCACTGCATTAGAATATTCATATAAAGGTATTATAGTCTATTTTTTACCCTCTGAAGAGAATATTTATTTAATTTAAATAATCGATTTCTGGTCGATTATCAAATAAATATTTACTTGAATCAAATAATTTCTCTTTATGCCAATTAAATTGTATTTGCTTAATTTTTCTTGGATTATTAAAATTGGTATTTGCTTTAAATACACTGAAGTTATTGGTTCAAATAAAATTTATTTAATTAAAATTCTGAAATTATTGATTCAAATACAATTTATTTAATTAAAGTACTGAAATTATTGATTCAAATACAATTTATTTTATTCAAATACTGAAATTGGTTCAAATATAATTTATTTCATTCTAATACTGAAATTAGTTCAAGTTAAATTTATTTAATTCAAGTACTGAAACTATTAATTCGAACAGAATTTATTTTATTTAAATAAAAATCATTTGATTCAGAAAAATACTTGTTTGTTAATAACCATCAAGTAATCGGTTATTTGAAGAAAAAAGATTCACTGTTTTCAGTACCTCATTAAATATAAATATTATATTAATCAGACCTCTTTGTATACGATTAATAAAAACGTAATTAATGTTTTTCAGCTACTCAAGAAACCCCTGCGAGCAATGTCTGAGAACACAAGGAAAAAACTTATCCCGTCATATCCGAAAGCATTTTAATTAAGTTATTCTGTGATAATTTATCTCTATATTGAAAATTGAGAGGAAATAATAATGTAAAATTTCTATAAATTATTAAACATTTAGTTCATAACTGAGTTATTGCAATTATTTATTCTAATATTAATTGAAAAGGTCTCTGCTTTGTTTCTGATTTTTTAATATTCTTCACGGAAAAAAATATTCACCTGGAACCGCTACAAATTTCGACAAATTATTCAAATGTTTAGTTGTTTTAGTTAAGAATTTCGCTATTTTTGCGAAACTTATCGCTGTTCCAGATAAAATTTTTTTCCGTGTTTTAAACTGTTTGTTTGTTTAACACAAAAAAGTACAAAATAACTACATAATTCGTAAATCGCTTTTGAATATTTTAATTCTGGAATTACAAAACTTTCAGGCTAAATTTTTGCGTTCGTAACACGTCACACACTTTGTATACTAATTGAAATTTATGGTTTAAAAATTTACAAAAGTCACGCGTGTGCCTATTAAAAAGAATCCCCTGCAATCGTTTTTATTTAAAACGATCGTCGAGTCAAGTCTTTTATTTTGTATGTATCATCTGTTCGCGTCTCGTTTTTTAAATGACTTTTTGATACAAAGTCTTCAAGTTGCTAATAAAATGTATCATAAAATTTGTCCCATCTTTTATATTTTCGTATGAGCGACGACCTCCTTTCATATTTAGTATACGTGAATGTAACAGGAAGGGATAACTGTCGAATAGTTCCCATTGAAAACAAAATTTTGGCTATTAAAAAAATAGAATTCTACTACAAAGTAGTTATATTTTTTTGCCCTTTTTTTCTTCTATTATAGAAGCGCCCTTAATTCTTTAAGATTCGCAATTGTTAGTTTATATAACGCTGGAACATAAAATATTGTATAAATATTAAATTCGTCACGTATGCGGGATGCTTTATGAGAATCGTATACATGAAATCTTCATCGAGAACAATCTTGACCTGTTTTTGATTTATACGAGTATTATGGTTTTTTTATGACGCAGTTCTGTTCTATATTCAATTCAAATCTACTTTTTCGAAGTGTAGCGAATTTGAATTTTACAAAGTGACATGGTTTACAGTTGTGGATTATCGCTCTTAAATAGACAATTCAACAATCTTGATCTAATCAACTTAGGTGTTGATTTCAGACTTCATAACATTTTTTTTTTAAATAAGAAAATTTTATAACTTTTTTTTGTATAGTTCTTGATGACTACAAAATAAATAAATATTCCAGACCTCTGATATCATGACTTTTTCGACTTTTTTGATTATTTTAAAATAATGCGACTTTTTCGACTTTTCTTTCAAATTTTGCGACAAAATACCATATTTTTAGGATAAAATGCAACTTATTTCGATTTTTATGGAGTAAAAAATATAACTAAAGACAAATCTTTGATAATTTAGTTATGAAAAATTTTTCTAATTAAAATTTTTTAAATATACAATTAAAAAAATTGAATCATTGAAATTCTGTAAAATTTAATTAGAACTAAATCATCTTTTCAAGTATTTTTTTCAATTTTTGAAAATTAACTTTTCAAGAATGGGAATTCAAAATTTTAGAAAATGAAAATTAATAAAAAGTAGGTTTTAAAAATAATATTAAAAAAATTTTGCAAAAAGTAATTTTCTGAATTATTACGTTTTAATTTTTAAAAATTCAATTACTTTCATTATTTTGAATATTTCTGAAAATTCGAATTCATATTAACAAAATAATAAGATTAAAATTATACAGAATTATTTTTAACATTTTGGATAATTTGAAATTTAAAAAATTCAAATATGATTATTTTTATTAAAATTTTAATAAAAAAATTTTTTTTATTAAAATACTTCGAAAAATTATTTTCTCTTTAAATTATGCAAAAATTCTTTAATTATTTTCCAAAAAATACATTATAATGTATTTATAAGAAAAATAAATACAATTCAATAAAATTTCAATTCTAATTCTTAGAATTGTTTTATCATAATTTTTTAAAATTCAATTACCTTCGAACAAAGAAAATTGAAATTTTTTTAAATTTACTACATTAGAAATTTTCAAAAAATATTTATAATTAAAATTCTTCGAAAAGTTGATTAATTTTTTCTATATTTTTAAAAACTTAATTATTTTTGAAAGATTTTATCAAATTTAAAATTATTTTTCAAAGATTTTATCAAATTTAAAATTATTTTTCAAAGATTTTATTAAATTTAAATTATTTTTGAAAAGATTTTATCAAATTTCAATATTTTTGGACATTTTTCAATTGTACTTAATTGTAAAATTATTGTAATCAAAACAATTATCTACAAATATTTAACAAAAAGTTAATTTTACGAATTTTTTTATTAAAAGTTTTGAAAATATTATACCTTAATTAACATATTTGAAAAGAAAAATGGTCGGTTTAAATTATTATAAAAAATTGTATTTTTTTTATTTAAATAATAGAAGTTTTGAAGAAATTGCAAAAAAATTATGAAAAATTAATATAGATAATTGATTTCAAGATGAAGATTAATTTTAAATTTTTTAAAACAATTGAATTTCTGGAAGGGTTATAGTTTTTATTTTTAGAAATTCTTAAATTTCAGAAGTTGAATTTTTGAATTTTATTTCCTGTGAACGAAGAAATAAGAAGTATTTAAATACTTATTTAGGAAAATTGTAAGAGTTTTAATTTGAATTTAGAAATCAGTGAAAAATCAGGAAAATACAAAATAACATTTTTGTGACGAACCCAAATTAAATAAAAGACATTTTTTCTATTTTTAATCGACTATTTTTGCTCCTTAAAATCAAACCGAGACCTAATATTATTATTTATTAAATATTTATTTAATAAAATAAATTATTTACAAATATTTATTGAAAAGAAATTCAAAATTTCTAATCGCAGTCTGAGTTCATTAAAATATTTCATTTAAATATTATTATTAATAATAATAATAATAATAATAATAATAATAATAATACTTAAATCGATTTTGTAATTATTTAATACATTTGATGATAACCTTAAGTTATGAACAGGAATTTATTCATTAACTTATTTATTGTAATCATTTTGCTACAGTAAAGAAAGATTAATTTTCTTAATTATAGTTTTATTGCAATAAGTTTAAAGTATTATCAAAAAAATCAATTTCAAATTCTATTATTCAAATTTCAATTATGTTTTAAATTATTTGGAATTGGAAATTTAAATGAATATTTGTAATAAAAATTATTTCGTTCTATGAACGTTAAAAACTTGTCGATCAGCATTATTTATGTCTTGAGAATTTTAATGTAATTTTTTTTACTATTATTTTCAATTGTAAAATTTGAATACATTTTCGCAAAAATGTTCTTTTTCAGATGAGAAATTTCAATGATAATGAAAATTAAGTTTGCAAAGGGGTTGAGAGAGGAATTTTTTTTCTCTCTCTGTCTCTTGCAACTCTTGAGCGATTCCTTATGTGCATTGTTGAAGAGAGGATGGAAAAAAATGGATTTAAATTGATGAGCAAAAACGTGGAGAAATCATGAGCGATTGCAAAAGGGGATATGGGACGCAACCCTGTGATGTTAAGTAGTTTTTTTTTATTCCCTGGCTCGCAGAGCATCGTTAGCGGCTTTTTTCTCAATTTATGCATAAGGCGATATTGTAATCAGGTGTGGATTGTAAATGAAGCTTAATGACACTCAGACGAGCTTGCTCATCATGACAGATGAGGTGTCATGAAAAGGTATGTCACTATTATTTTTACTTAAAAGACAAGAAATTCTGTAATAGCTTTTTTTAATTATCCTCGCAGTTTTATTATACACCTGAAACGAGAATTATAATTACGTTTCGTTCATCAACTTTTTTGAAAAAAAGGTATTCAAATTTTTACCAAAAGAAATTCGGATTATTCCTTATATATTGTCGAGTAAAAAATTTTCTTACTTTCTTTTCTTTTCAGCGATGTGTCAAAAAATTGCTATTAATTTTGCGATTTTGTCACAGATGTGAACACAAATATAGACTGACTGACAAACCTTTGTCAGTTTTATTTACATTAGAATTAACTCGTGAAAGATACAAATTATGCAGTTGAACGAATCCGTAGAGTCATATGTGAGCGAGGTGAAAAAAAGCGAGTCTCGAAAAAATACATAACCAGTATTCTTCACTTTTTTTTGGAATAATTCATTACCTCCAGGCGACTGTCTGAAATGTGTACGTTACACTTGTCATAAAAAGTCAGTTGAACCCCCTTTGCAAACTGAGCTTGGGGTTAATATTAAATTTGAATATATATTTCGTTCATCATTCGTAAAATTATAAATTATTATCACCACACTGCCATGCGGATAGATGTTACGAAACTAGTTCTTCGAGTGGGGTACCTTTTCCTGACCTCTTATAACATTGAGACTTACTTAGATCATAATCTCAAAAAATGGGTGTCTCCCCAAAAAGTGATTCATGATTATTAAGTGTCAAATGTCCAAATTTGAATTGCCAAATTCATCATCTTTTAAAGACCACACTTATGATCTTCATTCTTCGTCCTTTTGAAACGCATAGATTATCAAATGTTTTGCTCAAAAAACTTGTTCTACAATTTTTCGATTTAAATAATTTTCTCGCACGAAATTTTATTCTTGATCCAAAATCCTGTGAAAATAAACAAATGTTGGCAAAATGATTTGCAAAATTAACAAAATATTAAATTTGTTTTAAGTCTATAGGATTCTTTTTTGTTTCCAAAAAATGGTATATTTTATGATTCTCAAAATTTTGAACGTTCAAAGAAACGAAATATTTTTTATTGAAGATATTTTAATAAATTACAAATTATACAAAAATTTTACGTTTACAAACTCAATAATTAATTTTTGTGGATAGAGATAAGTAAAATAATTGCAATAAACATTCAATTTTTAGAAGAAATAAATCAATTTCGTTCATTTGAACGTTTAAAACTTTAAGATCTTATATTTTAAGAGATATTGAAATAGATGTTAATAATTAACTAAAACGAAAATTTGTACCGACTTCTCACAGTTTTTGTGATCATAATTTTTTTTCCGTCGAGAAAACGTTGTCAATTATTGAAAAGGAAAAAAAAATTTGTGGTTATTTTTCACCCCTCGATGATTCTCAATGATTCTTGAATCCGTTACACTTGTTATCGAAACATACAAAGAGCCGCACCTTGTCCCTTGATTGTCATGGGGTGTGCTTTAGGGAAGAAACTTTATAGGGGTTCTCGATTTTTGAGCCAGTTTTCGTATCGCTTTGTTATGAAGTGTTGCCACTTGAGTATTACATTTGTATACGAATTGCCTATTTGTGATACCGGATCAGAGGGAAGATGAATGGTTTATTATTTCATCGTTTGAATTCGCGTCGTGAATGTCTCTGAAAATAAAATCAAACAGTTAAAAACACGTTTGTTAGGTGAATATATAATTAATTAAAAATTTCCCTTGCTATACTGCGATTACAAAATAGAAATTCGCACTGAAAATTAATCACTTTTCTCCTTTTTTTGGATATTTTTTTATAGTAATTAAACTTTGACACGAGGGAAAAAAGATTTTCCGAAATTTGAGGTTATCCTAGTTTGCGAGTGTTTATCTGTCCATAGCAGACATAAAATTAGGAAAATAACACATCGGATATTTCCTCCTGGTTACTAAATTAACCAAAAATGTAATAAACAAACACTTTTGCAGAGAATCTCAACATTACGTATTTGTCGGAAAATAATACAGAAACCAAGAAGACTATAGAAGTCTTCTTGACAGAAACAATTGCTCGAACTCCAAACCCAAGGTAAACAAAATTACATTGCATGCGCAGAATAATGTATTTTTGTTCACTTTGCGCAACCGGAAGTAGCAAATCTCTTGACAAATCTAGTCAAGTAAACAAATAATTAAATAAATAGTAAACAACAAAAATTGAATAGATTAAAACGTGATATAAACTGCAATATCTTTCCTATATAATTGTAATACGATACGAATATAGTAATTGTAAATTAATTATTAATTTAATTATTATTTACCATTTGCAGATTAATGATATTTCATGAAAAAATGGTAAGAAAATCGATAAATATTTGTCGATGTCAATGTCCTTTTTTCTTGCTCTGCCGTTCTGCAGCAAACGAAAAAAATCGTAAAATATTGTTTAGTTTTGCAACCGGGTAATATATCTAATATATTTCGTATTTTTGCATTTTTTAGAAGACAAAATAGACTATATATTATTGTGCCGAATTATTTTTTATGTTTGTTTCGATTGGCAAATACGTCATTTGACATTTTTTAGGTTATGTTTTTTCAATGACAATTTTTTATGCGTTTTAATAACACAATTTGTTTCACGTCGCGTACAAATTGTTTAAATAACATATAATCGAATTAGTGATAACTAAATATATATTATTATTAATTCGAAAATATTGATTTTTTGTGTATTCTCCAAAAATATTTGAAGTAAATTGAGTTTAATCGGTTTAACATAATATTTTACTGTTTTTGATTAGTATCTTGGAAATAATTGAGTTGTCGACTTAAATGCTATTGAACAAAGAATAAATTATTATCCATCGTTAATTGCTTCGTTATATAATTTTTATTAAATTTAATTAATATTTTATTTTATTTATTTAATTGACTAAATAAATACTGTGATTGTAGAATTTGTTAATTTATTTTTCACTTGAATTAATTTAATTTTTTGTTTTGAAAATTAAAATACAAAGAAATGTTTAAATTTTTTTGTTGACAATTTGGTTAATAATTAACTTTTATTTTCGCAGCTGTCTCTTTAATACTACAGCCATCAACCTAATGGCATAATGACAGTTTTCTAACAAAAGGAAAAACATCTTTTAATGACCATAGCCAACAGGCAAATGGCATAATGACAGTTTTTCAACAAAAGGAAAAACACCTCTTAGGGACCAAAGTCAACGACCAAATGACACAATGACAACTCTGCAACCCAAAGAAAAGATGAACTGGAAATAGCGAATTTTTGCTAAATTGAAGTAAATGTAATTAAAATTATATTTCTTATTCTACTTTTTGTATAATTTTTTTACCATTTTTTTCGTTTTTAATTTCAATTCTTTTTTTCGACTGTTTCAGTGCTACTTGTGAAAGTAAATAGCAAAGACCGTCATTTTCTGGAGAGATATAAACAGAAATTTTTCCCTAAAGTTTAGAGTCAGTGCGGGTTTTTTGTACTTTTAAACTTAGAGTCAGTGAATTAAGATAACTTCAGAGGATCTCCAAACTAAGTAAAAGTAAATATTTTTCTAAGGTAAACTTAATTACTTTGAATATTTCTCGTAAAAAGAAAGGTAACTTTATGACAAGTCTTCCCAATTAATTATCAGAAATGAATAGATGAAAATATTTTCAGTTTAAATCATTTATTTATGAAACTAAATTTGATTTAAACTTTTTCTACTTATACTTCTACTACACTGTAAAAAAATTTATTTGATTCAAATAACCGATTATTTGACTATTATCAAATAAATATTTACTTGAATGAAATAATTTTTATTTGAATCAATTAAATAATGTTTGCTTCAAATACTGAAATATTTGATTCAAATACAATTTATTTGATTCAAATAAAAATTATTTGTTGCAAGTAAATATTTATTTGATAATAGTCAAATAATCGGTTATTTGAAACAAATAAATTTTTTTCCAGTGTAAACTTATATTTTTCTACTTCTACTCAATACGGAAAAGTGAAGAATGAAAAATGCCGTTTTGGGTAACTTCAATAAAAATAAACCAATAATTCAATAAATGTTGAAAAACAATTTATTAGAAATTAAATAATTCAATGAAAATTTATTAAATTACTCAATAAAGACATTATTTTTCCTTGACAATAACAATAGTCAATTTCAACGATTTAAACCATTTATGGATAAAAAGAAAATAATTGAATTCATGAGAGAGAGAATCGTATACGATACAATTTTGTTTCGAAAATTCCGAAGAATTTCGTTTTATCCTTTTTTTTATTTTGTATTGGTTCGATTAGGAGTGTAGATATATGTATAGGCGACCCAAATAAACGAATAAAAGTTATCGCACTTTTCGCTACCGATACATCCATTCTTGGGGTCTCCCACAAATTTCGTGTTTGCCAAAACGTCCAGGCAGGTGCACCTCTTTAGAATTATTCGAATGTGACAAATATGCCAAACATCTTTGCCCAACCGCAGAAAAGAACAAACGCCATTGGCATGTTAAAGTTTTGCATGTTTTACGTCCTATTTTTTTCTTTTTTTTTGGGTGGGGGGGTTTATTTTTTGTTTTATATTCCCTTTTTTGAAAAAAAAGTTGCCTTTGTCTCGAGTCCCTAGAATTTTCGAGGTGAATCACTTCTTTCTTTCTTTCATTCGCCATCAAAACACTTCCGTAAAAAGTTCTGTTTCAAAGAATGTCCTTTATAAGTATCGTTTGAAGAATGAATTTAAATTCCTTTGAAAAATTGTTTTTATAAATTCTATTGCAAAATTGTTTTCATAAACTTCAAAATTTATAATTGCAATTTATAAATTTACAGCAATAATTTATAAATTTCAAAAATTGTAATTTTAATTTATAAATATTCAAAAGTTTATTTTAAAAAATGAGTAATTAAATTTTATAAATTAAATTCTATTAAAAAATTAAACACAACTTTTGTTTTAATAATTTTTCTTCTCAACTATTTTCAATATTTTAAAATTTTAAAATTAATGTATTGAAAATCATTCAATACTTTTGCAAAGAATCTTATCAGAAATGTGGAGAATATTTTAACTCCTTGGAAGAATTTTTTTTTTATAAAATTTAGAAAAAATTCTATTTAAATCCTATTTCTAAAAAAGAAATTAATTTTTACAACGAATTTCACTACTAGTAAAAAATTGAATTGTTTCGAAGGATTTATTAAAATTTTAGAAAATAATTGAATTTTTCCGAAAACTATTATTAAAAATTAATAAAAAAACTTGAATAAAAATTTATTAAAATAGTATTAAAAATAATTCACTTGTTTCGAATGATTTATTTATTTTTTAGAAAATAATTGTATTTTTTTGAAAAATTTTATAACAAATTAAGCAAAAGATTTTAATTCTTTCTGGAAATTTTATTAAAATTTTTTTGTTGAAAGTAATTGAGTTTAAAAAAAAAGTTACTAAATATAAAAATATTTGAATTCTTTAGAAGAATTTTATTACATATTTCTGAAAATAATTTAATTCTTGCAACGAATTATATTAAAAGTTTTGAAATTAATAATAATTAATGATGTTCTTGATAAGCTAATTTTTTAAATTTTGATTAAAAAAGTATTCAAAAATTTATATTTGAAAATAAAAAATTTGGCAATTTGCATAATAATAATATATAATGAATACAATGTTCCGCGCGTAACATTTTGCAATTACAATTTATCAATTAAAAAATTTAGAATTATAATTTATCCTAAGAAAGGATATATTTGATTCAAAGCCAAGAAGAGTTTTTATTTGATTAGAAATTTAATTTGTCGCAAAATTAAGTTTAATAAATAAAAAATTTGGAAATTTAAATTAAAAATTTTTTTTTAATTTAAATTATATTATTTTAATAACAAAGCAAATAAAAAATATAGTAGAGACAAATATGCTTTTATTTGACTCAAGTGAATTTTAATTATTATTTAATATCTAAATTATATTATTTGGTTTAAATAAAATTGTTCTCTGAGTGTATAAATTAAAAATTTTAGTTTATAATAAATATAATTAAGAAAATAATTATCCAATTATTATGTAAATTCGTTACTATTAAATAACATTATACTGTAAAAAAATTTATTTGATTAAAAATAATCAATTATTTGTCAATTGTCAAATAAACGTTTACTTGAATCAACTTATTTTTATTTAAATTATTTACATGGTATTTGCTTCAATTAATAATGAACTTACTGGTTTAAATACAATTTAATTGATTCAAGTAAAAATTATTTTATTCAAGTAAAATTTATTTGATTCCAGTTAAAATTTTTTTATTCAAGTAAAAATTATTTGATTCCAGTTAAAATTTTTTTATTCAAGTAAAAATTATTTGATTCCAGTTAAAATTATTTTCGTCAAGTAAAAATTATTTGTTTCAAGTAAATATGTAATTAATATTAGTCAATTAATCAATTATTTGAATCAAATAAATTTTTTTCCAGTCGAATATATTATTAAAGATTTTTTTTCCTTCACTTTTAGTTCCCATGTAATATTTACAAGTGATGATTATTTTTTAAATATTTGAGAATGGATTATTGTGTGAGGGATTTCAGAATTGTGCGGAGGCGTTGCTTGTATACACAAAATTGAAAAATCATTTAATTTACACATTATATTAGAAATTTTCGATAAATGACGATTTTAGAGAGAACATATTACCTGAAAATTGTATAAAAATTTACACTTGAGTACACTTGAATTTCGAGAGAGTTGGAAGGCGTTTCCCTTTTCTCACTTTGACTCCATTATAACTATTTGACTTGGGACGATACATTATATTGCCTTCATTTTTTCTTTACAAGGTTTTGGCATTTTTTGTAGGGGTTCTCAAATTCTATAAATATACTTTTTTTATAAATAATTTTTACTAAAAAAAATTCTGTTTTTAAATTGAAAATAAAATAAGAAAAATTTTATGATTATATCTTAAAGTTTGGAATTGTAATTCTTGAAATTTAGAAATACTCATAAAATTCAGATTGGAAGTTATTTATTTTGTCCCTGTGGTTAGTTAAGTATATTTTTTACTTACACCCCTTAGGTTTAAATTTTCAACTGGTTTAAATAAAAAGAATTTTATTGTTAATAAATAAATTTTTCTAATTGGAAATTTTTATTTGCTTTTTGCGAATAGAAGAAGAAAAATTGGTACCGCGAATAATTTTTGTAGCTGAGAATTTTAAATTTCAAAACAAAAATGTTCCAAAATTGATCTGAACTGAAAAAACTGAAACTAAAAAATTGAAAAATACACAATGTATTTTAATTAAAAACAATTTTTAATTTACTCTTACAATAAATAAGATAAATACATTTTTTCGTATAAAACTTGTATTTTAAACGAACTCTAAGATATTAAATTTTTTTTATAAATTATAAAGTTCAGATCAATTTTGGAACAATTTTGTTTTGAAATTTAAATTTCTCTGCTACAAAAATTAAAAACGAACTCTAAGATTATTAATTTTTTTTTATAAATTATAAAGTTCATATCAATTTTGGAACATTTTTGTTTTGAAATTTAAAATTCTCTGCTACAAAAATTATTTGCAGTGCCAATTTTTTCTTTTTCTTTTTGCAAAAAGCAAATAAAAATTTGCAATTAGAGATTGAAGAGAACCACTGCGTTTGTGGTGGAAAAAAAATGAATGAAAATCATTTTGGAAAGGATGAGCCTCCGTTTTTCGGGTCCATTGATGCTTGATGTACATTTTTGACAGATGGAACATCTGCTAGCAGCCACTTTGTTGTACAATTTTGTTGGGAGTCGGCTAACACCTTAGGCTCGATGGTAGTTGTAAAATACAATGCGTGTAGTTCAGTGAGAATTGACTGAGATGGCCATTATTATTGGCTAAGTAATTGTCCCCTTCGATATTTAGAAATTGGCCTCAGCTATTTTGCGGCTACCTTTTTTTTCTTCTTGTGTGTCTCTATATATATTACATGAGTACGAAAGTCATTGGGTGTGTTTTTATTGATGTCCATTGAATTCATCTTTTCAATGTCGAGCACCGGATGCAAGGTACTCTTTTTTTCAAGAAAATCTTGAGTTTGGTTTTTATAAATCTTCAGCTTCTTTTTTATACAAATAGAATATTATGTATAAAATTTGTTTCATTTTGAATTATTGAGGGGATTTGAGTGTTTTTTTTCTATTGAAGTGTTTATTTTTCCTTTCTCAAAAAATAAAAATTATCTTTATTCCCCTTTTTGCTTGTCTTAAAAAATTCAATGGGTTAGATGAAACTTTGTGTCGAGATTAAAATAGTTTTATTTTTCAAAAATTTTCCCATGCTTTTTAATGAGTTGGTTAAAAATAACTGATTATTAATAAAATCTCAGATGACTATATTTTACACTGGAAAAAAATTTATTCGTTTGAAATAATCAATTACTTAATTATTATCAAATAAAATATTTACTTGAGTCTAATTACTTCTGAGTTAATTAAATGGTATTTAAACCAATTATTTCAGAATTTAAAACAAATACTATTTATTTTACTCAAAAATTATTTGATTCCAATAAATATTTTATTGATAATATTAAAGTAATCGGTTATTTAAATCAAATAAAAATTTGTTGTCAATGTTGAAAATAGTAAAAAATATTTATTAGTAAATAAATAACTGCGAAAATAGTCGAATTTCATTAATTGAATAAGTAACAAAATTTTTTAGTTAGTTTGACATAATATTAGAGTAAATTTAAATAATAATTCGTGATTATTGAAAATATTGTTAAAAAAATTAATTCGAGTAGGTAAATGATTAATTGTTTGTTATCGAATAAATATATTTAACAAAATTATAATTATTATTTAAATAAAATAAAATATAAACGAATAATTTTAGTATTTGAAGCATTTATTATTTTATTGACATAAATAAAACTTATTTGACACAAATAAATATTTATTTCTTAATAATAAACAGCAATCTTTTATACTTGAATCAAAAATTTTTTGTCAGTCTATTTCGTGATAAAAACATTATTATAACCAGGAAATTTTAGAAATAAAAATATATTTGACTCCGAGCCAACTATATAGATTTTAATTGTTTTTAAATAAAATTTACTTTACTTTCATTAAAATCAATTTTATTTGGTTCAAATAAACATTTTACAATAAAATTTTTCAATAAAATTCAATAAAATTTTTTGTTTGTTTTCTTTAGAAAATATTTTGATTTTTTGTCATTTGATTGCATTATTTTTAAACTTTTTGAAATTAGCAAAACTTTAATTATTATAATTATAGGCCTCGGATTGCATTTAAAGTGTAAAAAAGTCGCTTTTGTCGATTTAGAATACAAAAAAACCAAAATGTCGTTTTTTTAAAGAACATTAATAGTTTTTCAAATATATTCAATTGAAAAATTTTCAAAGAATTGAAATTTGGTATAAATTCTATTCTTGAAAAATAATATAATTTTTGGAGAAGAATTGAATTTCTTAAAACGATTTTTGTATAATTTTAAAAAGCTTTTTTTTGTAGAATTTTAATTAAAAATTTTGAACGTGATTATTTTTTGAAATGTAAACAATAATACTCAAAAATTTTTAGAGGAAATTTTTTTCAGGAAATTGTTTCAATTTTATTTGTAAAAAATGACTTTTTACAAAACTTCAGAAATAATTTTAACGATTTGCAAGGAAAAATGCAAAAAATTAGTATTTTAATATCATTTTTAAAAGTTAATTTTCATGTATTTTTATTTTTCAATGTCCACTTGAAGATTTTCCATTAAAATTTTTAAGAATCCAATCATTTTCGGAAAATTTGCAATTAAAATTTTTCAAAAGTTGATTTTAAAAAATTTTTTTAAAACATTTTGAAAACATTCAATTTTTTTAATCAAATTTTACAAAATTTTAATTATTAAAACTTTTATTAATTAAACATTCGAAAATTTAATTAGAAAAATTATTCAAAAATAGTGACTAATAATAATAAAAATAAATTTTTTAAATTTGTTTATCTATAATTATTTTTCACACTGTGTAAAAATCAAAATTAGTTGCATTTTATAGTAGATATTATTGCAATATATTTCCAAGAAAATCGAAAAGTTGCAGGTTTTAAACATAAATCGAAAAAGACGCATTTTTCGAAAATAGTGGAGAAAAGTTGAAAAAGTTATAATATCCGAGGCCTGTAATTAATTATATTATGACTATTATAAATTTAATATTTAAAAATAGGATTTTGTTAATGTCTACGTTTAGAAAATTAATTATATTGCACTGAAAAAAAATTTCTTTGACTCAAATAACCGATTACATTACTATTATCGATTAAATATTCACTTGGATCAAATAATTTTTATTTTAGTCAATTAAATATGGTATTTGAATCAATAATTTCATTATTTGCAGCGAATTCTATTTGATTTGATTTTTATTTGATCAAATAAAAATTGTTTGATTCAAGTACGTATTTAATTGACAGTAGTCAAGTAATCGAGACCCTAAAGTTCTGAACGTTCAAATGAACGAAATTTATTAATTTCTTCTAAAAATTACATTTTTATTGCAATTATTTTGTGTTACTGACAAAAAAATTAATTACTGAGTTTGTAAATGTAAAATTTTAGTTTAAAAATTTTTTTATGATTAGTTATTTATTAAAATATCTTCAATAAAAAATATTTCGCTCATTTGAACGTTCAAAACTTTGGGATCATAAGTAATCGGTTATTTGAATCAAATAAATTTTTTTTTTTGCTGTGCGGGAAGTACAGAAACGTTAATAATAATTTTTGAATAAAGTATTTAAATCTCCTTGAAATCTATTCACAATTCAATTTAGTTATAATCATTCATAAAATACCAATATTAATCTAATCCATCATAACTAAAATGGTCAAAATGCGTGAAAATATTCTTCCGATTTCGAAATTGGAAGAATATTTTCCGGAAAAATTGGTTAAACATTTTAGCAACATCTGGCCTTGTCTAATTTTTTTTCCAAATCCTGAGTCTTTGCACATTTCTTATTCATTCAGCAAAAAGTATGATTTTCATGCTGTCTCTCTGTTATATAGTAAAAAAAAGAAGAAAATTCCGTAGTCTCTTGTAGTATACAGCCACTAGAGATTCATTCAAGCTTTTTTTTCTCTTCTTTGACCAGGGCCATCGATTCTTAGTAAAGAAACGCCAGGTCTCAATGAGCTTTAGTTGTGTTGAGGAGAGCACCACCGGTGAGACTTTGTAGTGTCAATTCATTCACTATTTCTTAAAGATTTGACTCGCTTTAGAATCCTCTTGGTCAAGTGACCCCAAAAGAGTCGCACACTTCAAGTATATTCCTCTTCGGAAATACATTCTCCAATTTCTTTATATTCAAATAGAATGAGAAAAAAGGTGAGAATTCTTTTTTCATGTGAATTTCATTTTTCCTATTCTTGAGAAAGCTTTTTTTGCTCAAGTACCAGTATATTGGATTATGTTTAGGAGAGAGAAGAAAACTTGAAAGTTTCACGTAATTTGTTTAACAGAATTTGTTATAGAAATTTTTTTGATAAAAGAAACTAGGAAAGTGTTTGTTATTTTTTCTAAAATGTAAAATAACTTTTCCTTGAGAAAATAAAATGGTCTCGTTGCTTAAATACTGACAAATTTTTACTTTTATTTGATTATAGTTTTTTTTGGTAAAAAGGGTACTTTTTTGAATTAAGGGCTATCCCCTATCCATAAAAATTATAACAAAATTCTTTAAAACAATTCAATTCATTTCCAAAAAATACTCTAAATTTAATTATTTTCAATATTTAATATTTTCTTGAAATTTCGCAAAAGAATTTAATTATTTAAAAATAATGATAAAATTCATCCAAAATTCAATTAGGTAAGTAATTAACATTTTTCATAGAAATAAAATTTAAAAAAAAGCTCTTGATAAAATTCGAATGCAAGAATTCAATTACTTTCATAAATAATAAAACTAATCGAAGAATTTCTATTAATTTTAATATAATTTTAAATTAATTAAAAAAAAAATTGAATTATTTTCATAAATAATAAAATTCATTGCAGGAATTCAGTTATTTTTAATACAATTTTACAAGAATTGCTCAGGAAATGTAATTATTTAAAAAAATTTAATTTCAATTCCCCGAAAAAATCAATTATTTAAAATAAATTTTTTTTTAATTCTTCGGAAAAATTCAATTTTTATAAAAATCACTACATTTTTTACAGAAATTCAATTCTTTTTAAAACATTTTTAAAAAATGTCCTCAAATAATTCAATTATTTTTGTATAAATAATAAAAATCTTCTTAGAAATTCAATTAGTTTTAAAAATTTTAATAAAATTTTTAGCAACTATGGAATTATTTTCATAAATAATAAAATTCATCACAGGATTTCAATTATTTTTTATACTACAATTTTACAGGAATTATGCTCGTATAAAATAATGTAATTATTATTAAAAATTTAATTTCAATTCCCCGAAGAAATCAATTATTTAAAAAATTGTTTTTTTAAAATTCTTTGGAATAATTCGATTAATCATAAAAATATTAGAATTTTTCGTAAGATTTCAATTATTTTCGAATATTTAAATAATATTGTTTGAAAGAAATCAATTATTTACAAGACAATTTAAATTAAATTTTTTTTTGAAATAATTTAATTATTCTTTTCGATTTTCAGAAAATTCTTCCAAAAGAATCCAATTATGTCGATAAATATCAAAATTATTCCCAAAAATAATAAATTTTTTCTTAGAAATTCAATAATTTTTAGAAATTCTTATAAAATCGTTCGCAAAAATTCAATTATTCACAAAATTTTAATTATTCTTTGTAGAATTCAATTATTTCGAAAAACCTTTTTCAATACAAAGATTTTCAATATCTACCATGTTTCATAAAATTTCTAAACAAAATTAAATTTTAAAAATTTTTTTTGTAAAAATCTTTCTAAGAATTCAATTCTTTTCATGAATAATAAAAATGTCTTAAGATCTTTATAATTTAAATTGGAATTTGCATAAAATTAGTCGAGAGAAATGAATTATTTAAACATTTGTTATAAAATTCTTCGCAAGAATTGAAAATAATCAAGAATGTAAATAATCTCTGATAGCTACTTTTTTACTACTTTTTTTTAGTTTGAAAGCTACTTTTTGCTACTCATTTTTTTTATAAAAAGAATTTATTTCCGAAAATATCTGAGAATGGAAAATTATTTATATTTCTCATTTGAATTGTAAAATAATTTTTTCTTGCGAAAAGCAAATTGTCTCGATGCTCAAACATTTCCAAATTGTTAATTTTATTTGATTAGTTTTTTTGGCAAGAAAGGTCACTTTTTTGAAAAAAAATACTCACTTCCGAAAAGGTGACGTACAGGGGAACATTTTTTTATTCATTTAGAAAAAATAAAATAATTTTTTCCTAAGAAAAGAAAATAGTCGAATTAATGATTAATTAAAATATTCTCTAATTAAGAATAAAATTGTCTCGAGCTACATGAAAAAATATTTATCTCTCGCCTCTTTTAATTCGGTCTCGTAAAATTTAACTAATGTTTTAGGAATATATACATTGAATAATTTTTTTGTTTCTGAGAAATTTCCCCCCCATGTGAGTGCAGCAATAAAACATTAGTTTGTGTTTTATATTTTGTGAATGAGATGAGAAACGATAAAATGGCTTTTTATGTTTTTTGAGCCCACGTTGAATGATCACACGTGGGTGCTTGTGTGGCACTTTGCTGATTTTATGTTACTTTTAAGAATGACTTTCTTTTTTATTTTAGGCCCTTTTTTTCTTTCCCTCCTTTTTCCTTTAGGTAACGTTTTTATTTTGTTTCTTCGTCTTCTTTTTTTTTTTTTTTGTTTTTTTTATATCATCGTTATTTTTCGACACTGCACTATAGGGATCGATGCGTGGGCATCAAACGTACACTTTTTCAGTCCCCAAACAAAATTTTCAATCGGTCCTTCATAGCAAATAACATGATGTCGTCTTCTTTGTATGAAATGTGCCTTTTGTGCCCTTCTCAAAGGGTTACTTCAATACGATCGACAGTCATCGAGACAATCTTTTATATTCTTCAGTAAATAAAAAAAAAACGTTACACAATTTTTATTGGATTGACAGGATTTTATTTTGAAATTTATAAGAATGTGGGAAAAAATTTATTTATTAAATTAAATATGTTTTTAGGACAAAGAATAACTACTTGGTGTAAAATATAAATAATAATTGTATAATTAGTTTTGTATAATTACTTTGCATAAATAATTGTATAATTACTTTTCATAAATAATTGCATAATTATTTAGTACTTGTAATTGTAGTATAATTATTTATTTATTATTTATTTAGTAGAAATAATTGAAAGTCGAGACTTGATGTTATTAGACACGAGGGGAAATTTATAAAGTATCTGATTTCAATGATCGAAGAAAATTAATTGCAACTTAAATCGTGTATATACATATATATTTCGCGAGATGTTGGCTTATAATTTCAAAGTTCTTATAATATACGCGAGAGATTGGCCCATAATTGTATAAGCAATTTTATTGCAATTTACGATACAATTACTTCACACTATTGAAATGCGTAATCTTAATGGCGGATTAAATTCATGGAAAATTTTATTATTCGTATTCCCTGATAAAGAATATACGTATATAATATTTGCAAATAAGCATCAAACACTTTTCACAATACTTATCTATCAATGTCTACTTATTAATATGATATTTATGTTTAAAAGGTCGAGTTGAACCAGCTATAATTCATATAAATTTGTTACATCGATTTTTCATTTTCTTACCTTAATGTATATTTAGAAACGAATATTATATACATATAGATGCACGCACACTTTGGATTATAATGATAATTTATTAACTTTAATTCATGTCTCAAATGTTAATGTGCGTAAGGATTTTTTTATATATTGAAAAAATGGATAATTAGCTTCAAATTTGAAACTATGAAATTGTAGAGAGAAATTGATTGAATCTTGATAATTTAGTGACTAATAAATAAGATTTTTAGATTTGAATCTTCGAAATGCTACGAGGTTGGAGTTCACAGTCTATATGAATTTTTGTTTTCTAACTTTTATTTTAGAAATTGTCAAATCTACACTGAAAAAAAAATTTATTTGATTCAAATAACCGATTATTTGACTATTATCAAATAAATATTTACTTGAACCAAATAATTTTAATTTGAATCAAATAAATTGTATTTGAATCAAATATTTCAGTATTTGAAGCAAATACTGTTTTAATAATATAATAATATTATATAATATAATAATAAAACTAAAAAAATAAAATATAAAATAAAAAATTAATAATATAATATAATAATAAAACTATTCAAATAAAAATTATTTGATTCAAGTAAATATTTCTTTGATAATAGTCAAATAATCGGTTATTTGAATCAAATAAATTTTTTTTTCAGTGTAAATTTAAATTATTATTAAAAATGTTTTCTAATTTTAATTAGCAACTGAATTTTTGCTTTTCAACTGGTAAATTTTACTAATAAATAGTAATTTTCAACTAAATTATTAGTAAATATTGTTAATCAATAGTAATTTTCTACTAATTTCTTAGTAAATTTTACTAATCAATAGTAATTTTCTACTAATTCTATAGAAAAAGCTACTACTCAAACGCAAAAAGTCAGTCACTAATTGAAAGTATAGTGTACACTTTTACTTTTTAAAAAACGAACCAAAGTTTGTAGGAAAATATTTTAAGAGAGAAATAACCATTTTTTTTCTTAAATCGTTGATTAAAAAAATTAAAAGAGCTGCAACAAGTCAGAGGAATAAGGGACTTTAGGGAAATGTCGGAAAAAATGAAATTAATCAGGGAAATTTCAGAGATTTTCATCAGAATTATTGGAAAAATATCAAATTTTTTAGAAGTACTACAACAATTCTGTTTTTGCACCCAGAGAGAAAGTTTAGTTAAACCAAATAAACAATTTATTTTATTTAAATAAAAGTTTAACTCAGAGCTTACTACACTGAAAAAAAAATTTATTTGATTCAAATAACCGATTATTTGACTATTATCAAATAAATATTTACTTGAATCAAATAATTTTTATTTAAATCAATTAAATAATATTTGCTTCAAATACTGAAATATTTGATTCAAATACAATTTAATTGCTTCAGATAAAAATTATTTGATTCAAGTAAATATTTATTTGAATCAAATAAATTTTTTTTTCAGTGTACATTATTTATTTGTTTTAATTAAGAACTTAAAAATGAATAATAAAATAATCCAATAATAATAATAATAATAATAATAATAATAATAATAATAATAATAATAATAATAATAATAATAATAATAATAATAATAAATATAATAATATAATAATAATAAAATAATAATAAATAATATAATATAATAATAATAATAAATAAATAAATAATAATAATAATAATAATAATAATAATTTAATATAATTATCCGACATAAATAAAATTTGTTTTTGAATCAAATAAAATATTTTAAAGCAAAGAAAAATTTTATTTAGCTCTGATATTCAAATAAATCTCGTCTTTTCTGCAGACATGATGTCCGAAGACATTTTTAAAAAATTTAAAAACCTTGAATTCTTATTGAATTTAAGAAAAATATTTTCAATAGTTGAATTCTTTATATTAAATAATTTCAGTTAACTTAAAAAATATTTGAACAGTTGCAATTTTGAGAAATAGTTGAATTTCATTAAGTTTTTAGAATAAAATGCTTGTAAATTTTAAATGATGTGGGGAAATTTATTTGAACAATTATTTAAGTTTTATGGAATTTGATTGAAATTAAATAGTTAAAAAATTGTTTTCTAAGAAATTTTAATCGAATTCGTTAAAGACACTTAGATTTAAATATAAACAAAGTTGAAGTCCACAACGTTTATTAACTAAAAAATTTCTTTAAAATTAATAAAATATTATTTTTATTTATTTTTTTTATATTTAATTATATAACAATTATCATCAAAACATAAACATCAATCTTCTTGTTCAAATAATTTTTATGTCAAAATTCAAGCAGTATTTTTAAATAATTTACTTAGTGAACAATTTTTTTGTTGATCAACGTTATGGACTTCAACTTTGTAAAAATAACATATTGATGAATTAGTAAATCAAAAGTTTCAAGTTGCATCCAAAGTAATTTAGTTTCGAAAGATTTTAATTGGAATTTTTATTAATTAGCTAATTTTAAAATGGCTGATATTTTTAGTAATTTTTTGCTTATTTTCAGTAAAGTTTCACTGATTAAAATCGTGATGCGAAAAAAGTTACGATTTTCAGAGGAATTTTATTGCATTCAAAATTAGAGGGTATTGAAATTATTGTAAAATATTTGAGCAAAGTTTGTCACAGTAACTAATTTTATTTTTAAAATTCTTTTTAAATTTGAATCAGTTAAAAACCATGGTTTTAACTGCCAATCAATGACTGTCGTTTTGCTTCTGAATTAGTGAAAAAATAACTAATTTTCAGTAAAAAAAACACCCAGAGAAAATTATTATTTAAACCAAATATATTTTATTTGACTTAAATAAACGTATATTTGTCTCAGAACCAACTAGACTTTTTATTCGTTTTAAATAAAATTTATATTTGACATAAATAAAACATATATTTGCGTTAAATAAAATTTTATTTAAACTAAATAAAATTAATTTGAAACAAATAAAAAGTCTAGTTGGTTCTGAGACAAATATACAATTTCTCTGGGTGAAGTAGCTAAAGAATTAGTTAAACTTGACTAATTTAATCAGTCAAAAAAAAAATTATTAATTATTATTATTATTATTAATTATTTTTAACTGTCAGTAGAAATATTACTATTTAAATTAGTGACTGACTTTTTTTGCTTCCAAATCAGTTATTTTTAACTGATTCAAATTGAATCTAATTTTTGCTTCAAAAATTTATCTTTCTTATGTAAAAATCCTGCTGATTTTTTTTAGGGATCAGGAAAAAAATTAAAATTCCTTTTCGAAATCAGGGAAAAACAAAATCAATTTTTTCTGACAACCCTGCGGTTGTTAACTTTTCTCCAACATAAAATGTTGAGAACATATAATTTTCAATTATTGATCAAAGAAAGTTCAAATTTTGTCAGTTCTAAATTATTTCTCAGTATACTAATTATATAGTTTATCGATAATAGCACTTCAAAGTACAAAATACTTGATTGATTTTTTAATTCTCTATTAAAGAAATAAAATAAATCAGCAAATTTTGAAAAAAAAATGATTTGAAAGATTATTAAGTATAATATTACAAAAAGAATATTTTAAATTGAATTTCATAATAACGAAATAAAGAAGGAAAGAATTAATCTCTCCATGGTACACGGAGGTACAATTTCTGCGTGTCAAGTATATATATATACAAGAAAAAAATTTGCATGAATCACGTGAAACGTTTTTCTTGTCAAAAAATATATTGTAAGACAATGTTGAAAGCATGTGCCTTCAGCCCTAAAGCCATATGGACCCGGTAAATTTTTGCCCTATAAAAACAGAAAACTTTTGACGTGAATCGTGAGTGCTCCTGCAAATAAATGGTTGGTGATTACCAGCAATTTACCTTATAATACGTGGCGTGGCTCTTTTCTCTTCTCTTCTCTCAATACTTGACAATGAGAAGGGTAAGAGGGAAGAGAAAGAGATGGGGGACAAAAGGGGGAAAATTTTACCATAGAGTGCGTTGGGGTTTTCGTCTCGCGTGGTTCTTGTATCGCGATTCGCAAAACGTGTACCTGGGGCGATCCATCGATCGTCAGGTAATTGTCAGCGCTCAGCGCCCTGACGCAGGTGTAACGGTATAAAACGTGCGCCCGAGGTTATCCGCTTAAATACGTTAATATATCTTTGAGGAAGCTGCCTTCAAACTTTAAAAACTAAAATGAGAACACAATTTACAATTAATATTACTTTAACCTCATTCAATTTAAAATAAATATTTTACTTGTCTTTGAATTCTATATATTCGCTTTGGGTGCGCCTGGGGAAAAATTATGTTGCACCTGACGAGTGTAATAAATAAATCGCGGGGTTTTTATTTTTTCTATTTTGTATTTTCGATGAAATTGAATAAGAATTCAGCGATGGTTTATTATATAAGTAGAACGAAATTGTCGAAATTAAATTATTGGTTTTAATTATCGAAGTTAAATTATTGGTTTTAATTAAAGAATTAAAATTATATGCAGCCCAGGAAAAATTGATTTGAAACAAGCAAATTTTGATTGAATTGACCAAAATTAATGGATTCGTTTTAATGAAGCTAAAACTGGCATCCAGTTATAAGTAAAATAAAATTCTACTTAATTTAAAAAAAATTGAAGTTAAATATTTTCTTCTTTTTAAATGAACATCAAGTTTTGAAAAATTAGCAAGCTACCATAGTTTTAGCTTGAATTTTTTGTTTGAAAAATGAATTTTAAAAAATTAACAGTGCCAGTTATTTTCACTCGCATTTAATTTTGAAAATTAAATTTTAAAGTAAAATATTTTTAAAAATTAACTGGGTGCTAGTTTCAGTTTGGTTTTTATCTTTAAAACCGTTATAAAATTTTAGACAATCAATTCATTTAATTTTGCTAATTTAATGGTTAAATTTTTTTTGCTTAAAAGCAATGTTATATTTTTAAAATTACCTGGGAATTTTTCACCAAAATTAAAAAAAGTTTTATTATTTTAATTTGTTTTTAAAAATTTATTTTTTATTTCAATTTTTATAGATATTAAATTATTATTATTATTTATTATTATTATTTATTATTATTTAAAAAATTAATTTGGTAGTAAAAGTGAGACACTGATTCAAATAGATTATGTAGATAAATTTTAAAAAATTATGGAGTTAATAGAAATATTGTGAAATTCGACTGAAAATATGTAATTGAATTTATTAAAGAATTTCTTTAGAAACTTTTTAACAAATAAAATTTTCACAGTATTTTAATTTAATAATTAATTAATAATTGGATTTTCTAGTCACATTTTATTGAATTCATGTTTCTTAGTGCGAAAATTAATAATTAAAATTTTTATTAGTTAATTTAAAAAAAGCGATATCAGGGTTGCCACAGGTCAGGGAAGTCAGGGAATTCAGGGAAAAGGCAGGGAAAATAAAATTGGTCAGGGAAGTCAGGGAAAAGTCAGGGATTTTTACTACAAGAACTGGAAAAAATTGAATTTTTAAAATTCATGAGAAAACTGAATTTTTTTTCTATTTGCTTCGTAAACTATGAAATTACCACAAATTTTAATACAAAACCTTCAATTTTTTTATTTATGCCAATAATTTCTTTTTAAATAACTTAAATTTTCAAAAACTATCATAAAATTAATAATAAATAATAAATAATGAAAAATAAATAAATAATAATAACTATCATAAATTATGACTTATAAATTATTTTATGAATAATTTTTACAATTTTCATTAATATTAGATTGATAAAAGAAGTTTAGTTAAAAATACTAAAAAAATTAGATTTTGGAAAATTACAATAATTTTTATAAATAATAAAATACTTCATTAAAATTCAATTATTTTTAAAAGTTTCAATAAAATCTTGACAAAATTCCACAAGAATTCAATTATTCAATTTCTAAATAATTTCTTCAAAATAATTCAATTATTTTCATAAATAGTAATAAAATTTTTCACAGCAATTCAATTATTTAAAATACAAAATTTAATAAAACTTTTCGAAAAATATCAATAAATTATACAAAAAAATTTTTATAAATAATAAAATTCTTCACCGAAATTCAATTACTAAATTACTTTTATAATCTTGAATAAAATTCGTTGTAAGAATTCAATTATTTATATAAATGTGAATAAAATTCATTGAAAGAATTAAATTATTTTCAAAATTAATAAAATTCTTCGCAAAAATTCAATTATTCTCAAAAATTAAAAAAAAAATTTCAAAATTTCAATTATATTTATAAATAAAAAAATTCTTCATCTAAATTCAATTATATTTAAACATTTTAATAAAATTCTTGGCAAAATTTTGTAGGAATTTAATTTTAATGAATTAATCCAAAATAATTCCATTATTTTCATAAGTAATAAACTTTTCACAGGAATTCAATTATTTAAAATACAAAAATTCATAAAATTTTTCGAAAAATATAAATTATTTAAAAAATTCTTCACCGAAATTAAATTATTTTTATAAATAATAACATTCTTCGCAGAAATCCAATTGTGTTCGGAAAATTAAAAAAAAAATTCTTGTTAAAATTCCAAGTAACTTTATAAATAATAAAATTCTTCTCCAAAATTCAATTATTTTATGAAAATTTTAAGAAAATTTAAATTATTTTTATAAGTAATAAAACTCATCGCAGAATTTTAATGATTTTTTATTTAATATATATTTTAATCAAATTCATCGAAAAATGTAATTATTCTTAAAAATTTTATTAAAATTTGTCAAATTAAATTCATATATTTAAAAATTTATTGATAAAATTCTTTATGAGAATTAAATTTTAACAAAGAACATTTTATTATTCAATAAATTATTTATTTTTTAATTTAAATAATTGAATTTTTCTAGAATTTTCTAATAAAAATGGATTTAAAAATTAATTAACGGATAATCGATTTATTATTATTTATGAAAGTAATTGAATTATTGCCACGAATTTCATTACATGTTTTAAAAATAATTAAATTTTTTTGAGAAATTTTACTGCTTGTAAAAATAATTGAATTCTTTTGAGAATTTTTTTAAAATTCTGTTGAAAATAATTGAAAAGAATTTTAATAAATAGAGTGAATCAGAATATTCTTTAGGGTCAGGAAAAAAGTGAAAATTTTGTCTGGAAATCAGGGAAAAGTCAGGAAAAAATAAAATTAAATATTTGTGTCAACCCTGGATATGCACTTCAAATTTTTTATTAAAATTAATTTTTCGCAATTTTTTTTTAAATTCTGAAAAATAAAATTGTTGAAATTTTTCAATTCTATTGCTTCAAGATAATTTAATTTTTCTAAACAAATGATTGAAAATTTTTGAAATTTCTTTACACTTTTCTTTGAAAAATAATTTAATTCTTTGAAAGAATTTTAATTAAAATTTTTCGAAAATAATCAAGGGAAGTTAGTGACATTAATTATAATTTTATTTTTAAAATATAAAGTCCTTTTTAAAGTTTTAAATCAATTGTTTGGTTCTAAAAATTATATTATTCTATAAGTATTCAATAGTTATAATTATTGAACTTTTCTTAAATTTTTATAATTTCAAATTTCTGAATTTTCAAATAAATGATATTTACCATTTCTTAAGGAAATTTAATGTTTATTACTTATTAAGTAAATAATTAATTATCACTGCTTTTTTTAAAATTGTAATGAAATTCTTGACAGGAATTAAATTATTTTCATAAATTTAGGATTTTAATTATTTTAAAAGGATTTTAATTATTTTTGTAAATAGTAAAATTCTTTGCAGAAATTCAATTATTATCAATAGAATTTTTCTTTTTCAAGTGTATTACAATAAACTTGAAAAAGAAAATTTCCAATTATAATTATAAAAAGACAAGATTATTTTTCAAAGATTGAAAAAATTATTTTCCAAATTTTCAATTAAAATTATTATTTATCTATGTTCGAAATAAAATTTAAATTTTATGAGAAAAGAAAACCGGGAAAAATTAGGCCATAACCGGGAAAAACCGGGCGAATTTTGTTGAATGAAAATAGTAGACACCCGGGTTACAAATTGTTATTAGCATCCCACGTAATTATGAAAATTAAGTTTTGAAGTAAAATATTTTCTTCTTTTGAAAACCAACAGTTTCGAAAAATACCTAGGTGCCAATTTTATCTCTTAATTTTTTTGTATCGACTCCAAAAATTTGCTTCAGGTGGGAATCAAAAATGTTTTGCTTTATTTGTTCCTTCGAAAGCGACAAAGTTTTTTTTTTTGAAAGTATCAAATTGATACTAAAGTGGATCATATTGATGCCAAAAATTTGGATCAATTTATTATTTGGTCCAAATGTTTTACATCAATTCGTTGCAATTTGATACTTTGATGTTTAACAGTGAGAATTTATTAAAGTTAACCGAATGTTTATTTAAATGGAATACACATTTATTTGATCTAAATAAACCTCATTTGAATAACTCTTTCTTTACCTGATGCACATTTTTTGGACACAAAAAAGAAATGAAACATAAATATGTATAGATATATGTATAATTCTCAGCGGAGTTAATCGTTCAGGTGTCCTGTTTTAATGAGAGCCGTCGAACTATAAGATATCGCGAAAAAAATATGCAAAATAAGCGTGAATTGTAATCTCGAACGAAACGTCCTATAGTGATACTAATATACACCCAGGCGTCAAGCTGATAATAATTCAGCATCGTTAAATTCAGCCGGCACATTAGTAATCCATAGAACTTTTAAAAGAACCCTACGGCACTATATAGTATCTCTCCTCATTAATTGCAATTAAGTAAATCCCCGCCAAGGTCCAACTTCTCTATCTCTCTCTCTTTCCTCCCTCCCCCAAATGATCCATTATATCGCATTTATGCACTTTTTGCATGCCAGGGAGAGAACCTAAATTTTTTGCGTAATGTATTTTACGCATATGGTCAAGCTACACACGCGAGCCGATATACGAGCCCACGCACCTCAACAGTATATTCCCTTCCTTCAAGTCTTCCAAACAGATAAAAGATTTTATACTCTTTATTTTAATTTCTCCTTTTTTTAAAATTTGAATATAAATTAACCACTTAGGTTTTCTTTTTATTTCACTTTTGTTTTGTATATATATACTAGTTTTTCCTATATACATAAATTGGTCATTAATATTCAATAAAATGACACTTTGAGGTGATGAAAAAAATTGTAATAAGTAATTTAAATTTAGGTATTACAATTTTTTTTAGAGATTATAATTATCACATGTTTTGATGAAACGTAATCTTGTTTTTAATAAAATATCAGGTTTTTAATGAAAAGGTTGTAATTTGAAAATATTTCTTTTTTTGTGGAAAACAATTTTTATATTTTCAAACTGAACAAAATTTATGAAGCTAAAACTGACACCTAGTGATTAGCACCCAGAATTAATTTTCAAAGGGTAATTTTTTTGTTTCGATAAAACCAAGATAAAGTCAGGAAAAATTAACTAGGTGCCAGTTGTACCCATTTTATTTTTCAAAATTTTATGTTGGCTTAGACAAAAAATGAAGTTGAAACTGGCACCCAAGTTGACTTTTTTTTATTTTGGTATTGAAACAATATTGGAGCTTTTGGTTTTTAAACCAAAATTTTTCCAAACCAGCATAAAATTTTGAAAAATCAACTGGGAGCTAAATTCATCTTTGCTTTTGTTTCCATACCAAGATCGAATTTTGAAAAACTAACAGGGTGCGAATTTTACCTCTTCATTTTTGGTTAAAGCTAACATAAAATTTTGAAAAATTAACTGGGTGTCAATTTCAGCTTTCCGAAACTGAAAATAGCACCGAATTGATTTTTTCCTTTTTTGGTTCTAAACAAACATAAAATTTTCGTAAAATCAACTTGGGTGGTTCATGAAACTGAAACTATCTGCTAATTTTCTACCTTTTTTGTTACGAACCATAACAGAATTTTACGAAAAATTAACTTGGGTGTTTATAACATGCCAGTTTAAAGTTCATATAATATTTATTTGTGACAAATAAAATTTTGATGAATCCAAATAAAATTTATTTAATCCAAATATAACATTATAATTTGAACCAAATAATTTTCTAGTTTCTACATAATTATAATTCCACTATAGAATTCATAGAAAAATAGTAAATGTAATTTAAATTAAAAAAAAAAATTGATATACTCCGACATATAAAATTTATGAGATGCATTTACATTTAATTGTCACAGCCATATCTTTTTTTCATGAGTAAACTTGCGAGTGAAATTTGAATACATTGAAGTTTATTTCTCCCTTTTTTGTAATTACATTCAATGGCAATTAATGTATTGCAACACGAGTATAAAATTTATGTCTATAAAAAAAATTAATATTGGTTATTTTATCTTTATGGCTGAATAATAAGTCAGATATTAATGGTAATAAAACTTTCGATCTACGCACTTTGATTGCGACATTTGACTATACTTTTATAAATAATTTATTTGCAAATAATTCCCAAGCTTAAACATTGTTGTTTTTTCTTAAATGTGTACTTATTTTTTTTTATTTTTTTATTACCAAGTTATTATCAGCGCATGCAGTGTATTTAATTTTTGAATATTGAAATATAATAATTACACCCTGATTGATAATTAAAAAGTTAATTAGAAAGTTAGACATTAATTAAGTTTTGTAAGTTAATTAATTAGTAATTAAGTCGGAGGGTTAGTTAGTTTGTTAGTTAGTAAGTAAACTAGTAACCTACTTATGTAGCAAGTTCACTAATAAAGTTTGTAAGCTAGTAGGTTAATTATTAATTAACTTTGTAAGTTAGTTAGAAAGTTAGTTAGTAAGTTAGACATTAATAAAGTTTCGTAGTTAATTATTATTAATTCAATGTTAACTTCTTCCATCTTTCATGTAATTAATTATGATTGTAATTTAGTTAGAAAGTTAGTTATCGATTTAAGTTTGTATTTTAGTTAGAAAGTTAGTTTGTATGTCAGTTAGTTTGTTAGTTAGTAATTAAGTTAATAAATTATTTAGTAAGTTAGAAAGTTAGTTTATGAATTAGATTGTTAGTGAGTAAGATATCAATTAAATTTATAAGTTAGTTAGAAAGGTAGTTAGTGAGTTAGTTTGTTAGTTAGTAAGTTAGCAATTAAATTAATAAGTTAGCTAGTGAGTTAGTTTATTAGTGAGATAGTTTGTTAGTTAGTAAGTTAGCAATTAAATTAATATGTTAGTGAGTTAGTTTGTTAGTTAGTAAGTTAGCAATTAAATTAATAAGTTAGTTAGTGAGTTAGTTTGTTAGTTTGTAAGTTTGCAATTAAGTTAAAAATTTAGCTAGTAGATAGTAAGTTTAATAAGTTACTTAATTAAAAGTTTGATTTAAAGTACAATTGGAAGCAAATAAAGTTTGATTAAAACTAAATAAAATTTATTTGAAACAAATAAAATATATTTAGTTGGTTTTGAGGGTTCATATAAATGATGTCATGCTTTTGGGGGTTTTCTACTAAACGTGACACAATGTATTTTTCACATGTGATATTCCAAAAAAGCATGACAGGGGGGAGAAGGGCAAGGGTTTAAAATCCCGAAAAATGGCGTAACATTATTTGTGAATGTTCCTTTATTAAAAAAAATAAATTTATTATAATAAGGTGATACAAAAATGAAAAAAAAAATTGTTAATAAAAACAATAACACCAAAGTCCTAAAGAAATCGACATTGTTTCCTATACGATCCTCTCTGTTCCCGGCACGGCGGTTCAAATAAATTATATTTGTTTATTTAAATAAATTTATCACTTGGTAAAAATTATTTAATAACAATTTAGAGGAAATTATATGCGGTTCAAATAAATTTTTTTCTAATTGAACAGATATTATATATTAAATACTAGATATTTGATCGTTATTGGCCATTTTATAAATTCACGTGATAAAAAGTTTTCCGTGTATTAATAAAAAAAGCAGAAGTTCAAAATGTGAAAACAATATTTATCGTTACTGC
Organism: Leptopilina drosophilae; assembly: GCA_032873175.1. Taxonomy (NCBI): domain Eukaryota; kingdom Metazoa; phylum Arthropoda; class Insecta; order Hymenoptera; family Figitidae; genus Leptopilina; species Leptopilina drosophilae. The sequence goes on along the minus strand of CM065480.1, from coordinate 43,306,297 downwards.
ATATAAACTTGAGCACACGCGATACACACTTATGGTATCAAATGTCCTAAAGTGCATCATTCGCTTTCTGGAACACATGAGACAGCATCTCTTGTGTGCGAGTTTACCCTCTCTGAAGTCTATACATTGAAAAAAAGAAAATATTGTTTTCATTCCTTTTTTGTTTCTTCGGTTTCTTCTAAGAGAGAGGGAAGGAGTAGAATACCGCCTGCATATGGCAGCTGCGTGTCGTGTTGGGTGACGTCATTTTCGCACGTGCAGAAATTATACGTCAACCACTATAGCTCTTTGCGTGGAAGCTCGTGCCCCTCATGGTGTCCACAAAAGCCTGAGGGAAGCACCTTAAAAGGCAAAGAATTCCACTAACTTAAGCTTAAGAATTGTTGTATATCACAAAATGATAAAATATTTACTGCCATGATTCCTTTTTTTTAAAGTAACAATGTTTAAACTGCTCGTATTCAGTTTAATTAATTTAAAAGAAACTTAAATCTTCATTTTGGGTGCCAGGATCTTATTTGGCAAACATAATTTTGTTTTTTGTTAATATTATTTATACACCTACCAAGTGTTTATTCGCTAAAAGACTTTCCCAAAAGATAAAGCCTAGAGATTTATTCTAGGCCTTTACTTTTTATTAGACCTCTAAAGAAATAATTATATTATATACAAATTATTTTCCATTCATATAACAAAAATTCAGAAAGGTAACATTTTTCTTAAAGGTAACAGGATATAACGAGAATTATTGAACTTGTTGAACAACACTTTCGCTAAAAAGAATTTTTTCGTTAATAAAAGTTCAATTAGACTTGAAAAGAAAAAATGATGAAGAAGAAAAGAAAAATTTGAATTTTTCATTCAGAATTCCTTTTTTTCTCATGCAAATTGTAACATACGGAAAGCGTGAGCAATTGATCCTTGTGAAGGTAACTTTATAACGAGATTTTCAAAACGTCTTATGAGTGCAGTAATGTGAATCGATTCGTACATTACTAACACGCAAGTAAAAAATCCTTTCAAAGGATAGAACACCGCGTGGTCTGAGGCGGCTCATCTGATTGGTCGAATTTATGGGGTCTACTTATCGTATACTTACCGCGTTGTATATATCAACAATGACACCCGCACCC